>JANAVB010017800.1:8577044-8644544 GCA_029216955.1 Iris pallida | reverse complement strand
AGGGGGCCAAGTACGCAGGGGGCCAAGTGCACCGGGGGTACCAAGGGCGCAGGGGCAAAGAGCGTAGGGTACCAAGGGCGCAGGGTTGGGTTACGCAGGGTGCAGGTTGCGCATTGGCTGGCTTGCGCTAGGTTGGATGGCGTAGGGTCCAGTGCGCCAAGGAAGGTACGCAGTCCAGCCCAAGGGGCCGAGCGCAAATCAGTCCAGCGCTAAGAAGCGCTGGCCGAGAAGGGGGATGCACGGTTCACCAAAGGGTGAGCTGCGCAGTCGGCACTGCGCTAAATAGCGCTGGCCGGGGGGGGATGATTCGCGGTTCAGCACTGCGCTAAAGAGCGCAGGCTGAAGTCTTCTTCTCCAGGCCGAGAGGAAGCATCAAGAACACGAAAACTTCAATCTTTCATATCTTGGCCAAATCAAAACCAAATCTAGATTTTTAAAGTTCTAACTTGTGTAAAATTGAATTCTCTTCCACATGGAAGCATCAAAACAAGCAAAAATCAAAGTTTGATAGATCAAAACCAAGAATTTTCGAAAATGGTTAAAAACTAGATCTAGAAAAATAGAAACTCCAAATCACACAAAATGCCAAGTTCTAATGTTGATCACCACGGCCTAATCTAGCTAATGGACAAATAAAATAGGGTTCTCATGTGGTGGCAAGGTGCACTTGCCTATGGTGGAGAGTTGTATGGAGGAAGGAAGAAGAAGAAGATGGAGAAGTAAATGAAAGAGTAAAGAGGAGAGAGAAAAGTTAGGTGTAGTTTTAATGAGGGTGGTTGTGGTGTGTTGAGGGTGGAGCATAGGCTAAGGTAGTCCAATGCATGCTAAACCAAACCAAACCAATCATTCTCCACAAAATAAAACCAAGCCAAGTCAAAACCCATTTTACGAGAAAACCAAAATCTGCAAGTCGAGCCAAAAATACAATTACAGGCCATAATCTGAGAAAATAAAATAAAATACAAGTCCAGGATACATACAAGCTTAACCAAAACACGTATTCTGAGATATGGGTGTTACAGCTCTACCCACCTTAAAAGAATTCCGTCCTCGAAATTTAAATCAAGATGCTTAGAGAGACAAGGACAAGTCGTACTATTCACATGCAAGCTATACTAAGCAGTCAATCAAAAAATCACGCATGCAAGCAAGGACGGAAGGCATAAGGCATAAGGAAGAAATTATACCTTATGAGTCAAACAGGTAGGGATATCGCGATCGGATGTCGTCCTCACGCTCCCACGTTTGACTCTTCCAAGGAGCGATGATCTCAAGCCACACAAACTAAACTGATAGTCTTGCGCTTGAGGTCTCTCTCTTTGGTCAAACAGGGACACGGGCCTCTCCTCATACGAAAAGGTTGGTACCAATAACCATTTTCGAATGATCTAGGACATGGCTCGGGTCTGGAATATACCGTTGTAATTAGGATACATGAAACATGGCATGTATCCGCATAACGACGGCGGAAAGCAAGACAATAGAACACAGATACCTCTATGCCGATCCTGGATCTGGACCTGGGCCAGGGCGAACTGCCGAGGCCTCTGTTGCTGGAAGGCCTGGGCCTGATGCGGCAATGGCCTCTGAGGCTGATACTGCTGCTGTATTGGTGCCGATGCTGGTCCCCTCACCGAAGGACTAGTCTGGGCCGAAAAGGAGGAACCAGCTCTATTCGGACAGGATCCTATCTTATGATCTGCCGCTCCATAAGCCAGGCACAATCCCTGCGCCCTGCGACAATCTGCCACTACATAGCCTGGCTTCCCGCTATGAGAACATCCCATCGCGGAAGTCTGATTCTGCTTCTGCTGCTGCGGGTGCGTCGGGGTTGAATGCTGAACCGACGTAACCGAATTCGCCCTTTGGGGAACTCCAATAGTCAAAGCCCTGGCTGTCGGGGCTGGTACTGAAGACTGGGTCATCTGACCGTGGGACTGCTTCTTACCTCCGGTCCTATCCACGATCCTCTGGGAGGTGTACTAATGCCTCCTAGCTGCTCTCAATACTGTATCGAACGTCTGGTGCTCGAACTGCTCGACTGCCAACAAGATCTCCAAATGCAGTCCCTGCTGGAACCGCTGGGCCCTATCAAACTCGGTCGTCACCAAGGTGGGGGCAAACCTACTGAGTCTAGAAAACTCAGATGCATAACTGTCGACCGTTCTGCCTCCTTGCTTCAAGTTGGTAAATCTCGTCTGCAGGTCGTATCGAGCTACAGCATCAAAATACTTCGTCTGGAATCTCTCTCTAAATACCGCCCAATCAGTGGGTGCCACTAATCCCATGGCTTGCGCTGCCCACCAACTGCGAGCTAAATCCAGCAACTGCAGGCGTACCACTGCCACCTTCTCATTCTCAGGTGTCCTAGCTGCTTCCAGAACCACCTCGGTATCCTGAAGCCAAGCGTCCGCGGCAATCGCATCTTCACTACCGTCGAAGAATGGAGGGTTCAAGCGCTTAAAGCTGTTAGCCGCGCTGTTCCCTGGGTGACCGCCTCTGGTCAAATCATCTGCCACTGCCTGGTGCAAGGCATCTCCTCTGCGATCTTGAAAAGTTATCAAGGCCCTGATGAGGCCTACCAAGGTGCCATCGTTCGGCTCAGCAGACTGAACGGGTTGAACTGGGGGCTCTCCTCCAGTAGGTATGACTCTGGAGGCAACTCCGGAATGCTGGGCTTGATCTCCGGGTTGCTGGTCCATAGGAGGTGCTCCACCTTGCTGATCGACGGGGTCAGGTACAGTACTGCTGAAGAAGATGACACAGAGAAACAATAAGAAAGGACCAGGACAGATCAACGATACAAGCACATGATCAGGAAAATAATACAGAGATTCAGAGGATATGAGCAGAGATCAAGGACGAGTACTGACTGAGACATCTATTCGGTAAACCCTCACATTTTTTGATTGACAAGACCTGCATGGGCCACCACTTAAACCATATCACGCCCCAGAACCAGAATACTGGAGAGCGGGGGCGTACATAGCCAGCTACGTATATTGAAATAGAATTCATCTCAACTATACGGTCACGGCTGTCTAGATATGAGGGTTTACTACAAGCCAATGGTCTCTTAAGGTCAAGCCTATTGTCTCAATCTCAAGCAAGTAATATAGTTACAAGATGTTAGATCACCAAATATACAATAAAAGGCGTCCCAAATATTACATATTCAGTTGATCATGAAGCTAGTCGTACAAAATACAAGGACTAGCAGGAGTTAAGTCATACATGATCAACCCTAGGATTGTTAATCATGTTTACAGCCCGTAGGCAGACAGTAAGTAAATGAACATCGAGCTAACAGGTGCTCGTCGGCTAAACGCCTCAAAGAATAATTTTACAATGGAGTGAGCGAAACAAAATAGAAAACCCACTCGTAGCCCGGGTTCCTTCTAGTCGCCACCATCGGGCTGGAGGTTCGGTAGATCCTCGGGAGCTGCTCCGAAATCTGGCCACACAAAACCAGCTGGGTCAAACCCCAGAAAGAGCAAGTGCCACAAAGGAGGCCACGAAATAAGAACAAAAGCCAGCATATCAGAACATAAGAAAATAAAAGAAAAGTACCAGTAATAAAAGCACATCAGGACAATAAACGACTAGGGACGTGGAACCATTCCGGAAACCAGGTCACAACCCGTAAACCAAACAAGGACCAGGGTTGTAACCCTTCGCCTGAATAGCACTTGTCCCTATCCATTTATTGTTAAGATAAGTAAAACAATCATGTACAAGAGTAATCGGGTACAGGGACAAGACAAGGCTAAGACAGGGCTGGACACCATCCATTCACAAGCGGCCAAGCAATTACTACGGCTTACTACTTTAACTAACTAGGGTTATCACAAGCCTAATTACTAACAAGATGCAAGTGAGAATTTTCCAGTCCCAAGCCCTGCAGACTATCCAGTTATCCTTTCGCGGGTTGAGAGTATGGTTGGGTACATCGCCCTGGAGACGATATACCCTTAGGTGACTTAGAGGGTACAACATATGACAGTGTGCTGGAAATGTGCTCTACTTGTCGGCAAGCTACAAGTCCAATTAAGGCGCCCAGATAACGAGATTGCCTGTGACTGGAAATTCTCCATGAACTATAGTTTGATCTAATCATTATCCTAATCCATATTCAGTGCAAATCCCTGACCGTGGGAACCAGGGAGTCACGTCCTAGACATGATGCAAGACAAGACAAGTAGATTGCACAAGCAAGCAAGCAGGAACACCCACGGTGTCAGAGTTGGCTATACAAGTCAAGTTCGCCATCGCAACGGTATCAAGTCAAGTCGGGTTACAAGTCAAGTTACAAGTTACAAGTTACAAGTCAAGAGTGCGCCGCCACGGGCCACTATCAAGTTATCAGGTTACCAGTCAAGAATGCACCCCATCGGGTCACTATCAAGAAGATCAGAAGGTACCAGGATCATAAATCACAGAAATCACAAAAATCGTACTAGTCATAGCAAATACTGAAAATTGTGTCAGGTCGTGTTGGGTTAAGATAGTCGTGCTGTATGGAACAAGATCTCAAAACCCAATCCACTACAGAGAAGCCAAGTCCAATAAATAAAACCAAATCATCATGGGCAAGTGGGTTGCACAGGGGTGGTTGGCGCATGGGTCAAGTGCGCAGGGGTGGTTGGCGCAGGGGGCCAAGTGCGCAGGAGGCCAAGTACGCCGGGGTACCAAGGGCGCAGGGGCAAAGAGCGCAGGGTACCAAGGGCGCAGGGTTGGGTTGCGCAGGGTGCAGGTTGCGCATTGGCTGGCTTGCGCTAGGTTGGATGGTGCAGGGTCCAGTACGCCAAGGAAGGTGCACGGTCCAGCCCAAGGGGCCGAGCGCAAATCAGCCCAGCGCTAAGAAGCGCTGGCCGAGAAGGGGGATGCGCGGTTCACCAAAGGGTGAGCTGTGCAGTCGGCACTGTGCTAAAGAGCGCTGGCCGGGGAGGGATGATGCGCGGTTCAGCACTGCGCTAAAGAGCGCAGGCTGAAGTCTTCTTCTCCAGGCCGAGAGGAAGCATCAAGAACACCAAAACTTCAATCTTTCATATCTTGGCCAAATCAAAACCAAATCTAGATTTTCAAAGTTCTAACTTGTGTAAAATTGAATTCTCTTCCACATGGATGCATCAAAACAAGCAAAAATCAAAGTTTGATAGAACAAAACCAAGAATTTCCGAAAATGGTTAAAACATAGATCTAGAAAAATGGAAACTCCAAATCACAAAATTCTAAGTTCTAATGTTGATCACCATGGCCTAATCTAGCTAATGGACAAATAAAATAGGGTTCTCATGTGGTGGCAATGTGCACTTGCCTATGGTGGAGAGTTGTGTGGAGGAAGGAAGAAGAAGAAGATGGAGAAGTAAATGAAAGAGTAAAGAGGAGAGAGAAAAGTTAGGTGTGATTTTAATGAGGGTGGTTGTGGTATGTTGAAGGTGGAGCATAGGCTAAGGTGGTCCAATGCATGCTAAACCAAACCAAACCAATCCTTCTCCACAAAATAAAACCAAGCCAAGTCAAAACCCATTTTACGAGAAAACCAAAATCTGCAAGTCGAGCCAAAAATACAATTACAGGCCATAATCTGAGAAAATAAAATAAAATACAAGTCCAGGATACATACAAGCTTAACCAAAACACGTATTCTGAGATATGGGTGTTACACTCGATTTGGACCAGGTTCATGAGATCGAGATACTCCAGAGCCTGTCATTTGACAGAGGTGTCCGCTAACAACAGGTCTTCTGCATCGTGGCGGCACATAATTCGTGGTCGCAGCATTGTGGAACCGCTCCTTCGCTTGCGGTTGGGCAACGGTAATTTGCAGGCATACAAGGAACGCTGGTTAGGAGAGGACATACTCAGTCCCAATGCCCTTACACTGCCGATGTACGAGATACGGGACTTTTGGGATGACGACGTGCCTGGGTGGAATTGGGATAGAGTTAGAGATTGGCTTGGCCCACTGGCCGTGGCGAGCCTGGGCGACGCTAATCTATCGATCAATGACGCGTAAGACGAGTACAATTGGTCCCCAAACCCGGGTGGTCTCTTCACCCTGGCTTCTGCTATATCCGTCGCCAGAGGCACCCATGTAACATCCTCTCCTTCCGCCAAGTTTTGGCAGACATGTATACCCATCAAATGGTCCATTCTTATCTGGCGTGCCGTGCGTCGGAAACTACCTACGGACGATGTCATCAACTCCTTCAATTTTAGTCTGGCATCCAGATGCCATTATTGTGAGGAACCCCAATCGAAAATCGCCGATCACGTCCTTCTCTCTGGTGAATCAGCCGCTCAAATCTGGACGACCCTTCACAACAACTTCAGGATTGTCCCAATGATCGGGGGCATCAACATTCTGCTGCCTACTGGAACACGTCTCACGGACATCAGATCGTCGTCGCCGCCGCCTTTTGGGTCTTGTGGAAAAACAGAAACAAATACAGATACGAGGGCCGCCAACTCCCACCTTCACTATTGTACAGAGAGGTCGTCCGACAGATTTACAAACGCAAGAGGCGTTGCTCTCACACCTCGCCCCCTTTTTGGGCTGCCCTGGCCTGATCCGGGCACTGCACGTCGGCTGCTGGCTCTCTCTGGGCGGTAACGACTGCAGGTTTCGGGGCACTTTTTCCCTTCGGATATAGCTCCCAGCTCCTCACCTTCCGATGCCCGGTACAGCTGCCGTTTTGTGGGCAACATTTTCTGTTTTATGTTTTCACTTTTTTAGTCGCTTCTCGCGCGCGGCGCGTTTACTTGTAAAGGCTTCGGCATTTTGCGCCTTTCTTTCAATAAAGTTTCGGTTTCAAAAATAAAATAAAAAAATATATATACAAGGATACATAGGTAAATGTTGCAAAAGTATGTGTCAAAAGTGTGTCTACATTCGTGTGTCCAAAGGGGGTGTCCACCAGTGTCCATTTCGTGTCCTAAACATGGTGTCAACAGTAAGTGTACAGGCAGTAAACAGGGGTATGATACGTGTGTGTCGACCAGTCTAGGATACGACACACACCATCTCGTGTCACGTGCATGTGTCAGTAGCTAGGGTAGGTCTAGGGCTACGTGTCTAGTTACCTGAATCGTGTCTAGGCGTATCGTGTGATACGAGGTCGTATCAGAGTCGAGTTTCTGTACGTGTCTGTACAATCCCGTACGAGTGAGATTTCTCAAAACTTACTTGACGAAATAACCTTAAAATTTATGTGTGTCATGTCAGTGATTGCCCTCACCTCCCTACAAAGTTTTGTGTCAAACCGCGTCGTGTCCACTCGAGCAGCAGGGGACTCGTACACAGACCTCGTATAGTATCCCCGTGTCCATTTTGGACACAAAATCTCAACAGAAATCGACCCAGTCCTACATATTATTAATCTACAAAATATTAGCTACACAGATATGTAATTAGTTTTACAATTTACAGAATTTCTTTTTTTTGGCATTACACCAAACACTTACACTACACTCCGACACGCCTCCAATACACACATCAAATGGACACAAATTTCTACCAAACTTGGTCAGCAGCTAGGAGGACCCTAAATGAATGCATCTATTAAAAGAAATCAGAAATTCAAAGGGTTTAGAGGCCATTACTTATTGAGAGTTGGAATTTCAATGTAAATGCACTTGAGAGCCAAATCCCTCCACTCCCTATGGTCAACTTGCTCCAAATCATTGCTAGCTATCCACCAATGGCCTCTTCTACAGTAGGGGAGTGTGTTCCAATTGATTGGGCTCAATTTGAAGTTGATTTGGTAAAATGGGGTGAATTTGGGGAAGAACTCTAATTAGGGTTTTAAGGGGAAATAGAAAGAGACAAAATGAGGCTAACATGTATTTATATAGGGGAAGAGGCTTCTCATGGCAGCCAAGGATCTCTCTCTAGGGTTAGAGTTTAGTTCTAGGTGAATTAGAGGCCTCTACCTATTTAATTCAAAGCCCTCTAGCTAAAGGCCCAAGTTAAATATCTAACCTTAATAAATATCCTACTCTTAACTAAATATCTAGATATTCTTAACCTTGTCATGTGATGGAAGCTTCTAATCTAATATCTAGGCTCATAACTAATATCTAGGTTAGGGCAATTCTAGGTTAAGGTCTAAATATAATCACTTAGCACTTACCAACTAATCAAAGTCCTAATTAACTCAAAAGTCACCAAATAACCAAAATACCCTTAGCCTAAGGTGATTAGTCAATCTAATCACATGGTTAGGTCCCCATGGTCATGGTTAGTCTCTAGGCTAAGCAGTTCTAGGGTTACATTATCAAAACACCAAAATCATAATGCACCAATTTAAGTAGTATTAAATTAATTAAAACTCATCAAAAATCACTAACATGAGTTAAATCCTATTATTTAATAATCAAATTTACAAAGCTTTAAAATCACCCTCATTTTAGAAAAGTGGTGGTTACATTTTCGGATGGTAGCGACAGGGATCAGAATAGACTGGAGCCAAAACTGAGCCAAGATCGAGATAACCGATTTGACCAACTCAATGTGCCCCCCAAAAGATGGACCAGCAGTCTGTCATCCTTCAACCCTCCTTTGGGCATACTCCACCAGACTATGGCAGTCGTAGTCTCGAGTATAGTTGACTGTTAGAGGGATACCTAGGTATTTCACCGGAAGATCACTCCTCTCCATACCCAAAGCTATGACTCGTTCCTCCTTCCAGGGCAAAGAGAACTAAAGTAGACCCGACTCTTCTCTCGATTCATTTGAAGCCCTGTAAGGACTTCAAGATCACCCATAATCTTCGAGATCATGTTCATCCCTTCCATAGAAGGCTGTAGGAAAACTAGAAGGTCGTCGGCATAAATGAGGTGAGTGACAGGTGGCTCGACCCTCCTGAATAGTGGGACAAGCCTTCCACTATGTACTGCCATATTCATCAAACAAATGAAGTACTCCATGACAAGCGTGAAAAGGTAAGAAGATAATGGGTCACCTTGCCAGAGTCTACGGTTGCTGTGGAAGAACTCATACGGGGTACCCTGGATGAGGACAGAGAAGGTGGGAGCCGTGATGCAATCCCGAATACTCTCAACCCAACGATCATCGAATCCCATGACAGTCTTCAGGTGGCACAGGAAGTCCCTATTGACCATGTCGTAGGCCTTCCTCAGATCTAGCTTCACGCACGCCTTCCTTCCTCCTTGTTTATTGAAGTCCATCACCATCTCATGTGCAAGGAGACTGTGCTCAGCAATCGATCTTCCTTTTATAAAAGCCTCATGGTTAGGAGAGACTAAGTCCTGCATGATCCCCTCCATACGCCGGCACATAAGGTGCGTAATTATTTTGTAAAGATAATTACAGCACGCTATATGTCTAAAGTCCGCCAGAGATGTCACACCCTCGTTCTTTGGCACAAGAGTCAGAAAGGTATGGTTCAGCTCCTTCAGCAGCTTTTCCTCGGTAAAGAACTCCTGGACCGCCTCGAGAACCGAAAACTTCAGAATATCCCAGTGGCATTTGTAGAACCCACTGCTAAATCCGTCCGGCCCTGGAGCTTTGTTGGGATCCGCCTTCATGATTATAGCCTCTACCTCCTCCATAGTGACCGGGGCAAGTAGTAGGCTATTCCCATAAGGTGTCACCAACCTCTTTATAACTATATTCGGGAATACAGACAGATAGTCAGTCTGAAAATACAACTAAGAGTAATACCTGACAGCCTCTCCTTGGATTTTTGACGGCTCCCCCACCATATTGCCCTCTACATCGAACAGCTGAGAAAGGTTGTTCCTATGTTGTCTGGTCCGGATGACATCATAGAAGAACTTAGAGCAGCGGTCACCATCCTTGAGCCATAAGCATTTAGCACACTGGACCGCACTAATCTCCTTCTGCAGACAAAGAATGTTGACTTCCCCGATCAGCTCCTTCTCTCTAGCTTCTAGGTCTCCGTTCAGCATGTCAGATTACATAGAATGTTGGATGGCCTTGAGCTTCGCTTTTTTATCTTCTAGCGAGGGCGTGGGCAATCCCTTCACCCAACTTCGAATAGCCTTCTTCATGTGCTTGAGAAAATGTACCATACAGTACTGAGCCGTACCCTCCTGATGGCTAATAAGACCTCCGTAACAGCCTTCAAGTAACCATCTGAAAGAAACCAGCTGTTATTGTACCGAAAAGGGTGCGACTTTCCAGTAGGCCATTCTGTGAAGCCAATCCTGATGGGGAGTGATCGCTCGTTCCAGCGGCCAGACCCTCAGCCAAAGAATTAGGGAAGCGGCGAAACCACTTCCCGTTGTCAAGAGCTCTGTCCAACTGGTAAGCAACCTTGTTACGGACAATTTTGTTATGCCAGGTCCAGATATGCCCTGAGCGCGTCAATCCCTAAAGCCCTGCCTGGACAGGACATCTCTGGATGTCATACAAAATCGAATTTAGAACCGGTCTGCTACCCACCTTCTTTTCTTTTTGAAGAAGGGCGTTGAAGTCGCCCATCAGGAGAAGTAGAAAATACAAGGAGTCATCAGCGGCAACTACTCTGGATATGTCACTCCACAGGGCCTTCCGACGCCGCCTGTCGTTATGGCCGTACACCGCTCCCAGCAAGAACCGAAAACCACCCTTATTCATGAAGGAGATGGCAATCAGCTAGTCCGACATCAGGATCAAGTCCCCTCTCCAACTCTTGGTATTCTATCTGACCCAGATCCTCGCCATGTCTCAAAGTGTTAGGTTGTGGATTTGAACCCAATGAGAGGGGGTCCGTCGGGCAAGAGTCTTTTTTTCTTTAATCTTGGTCTCCAGCAAGACAGAGATGTCACACTGCTCTCTGCGTAAGAACTCACAGATCTCCCTCCATCTTCCTAAGAAGTACACACCCCTCATGTTCCAGGCGATTATCGCCATTACTTATTAAGAGAGAGGTTCCCCTGTACCTCTCCTGGACCGGTACCCGGGGGTGATACCACGTCCGTCGCTGTCATGTCCTCCTCCACCCCAGAAGTAGGGGCATGCTGGATAGTTGCATGTGAGAGCATCAGTGCCTAAGCTGGGTTATCCACACATAACGCCTCACCCATAACAGGGGAATGTCCTCCCTCCCTTGGGGAACCGTCGTACAGCGGTCCAGCACATCTCTTCCTGCTGTAAACTTTTTCCTCGGATGATCCTCTATCTCCTCGCTCCTCTCGTCCCGAAGCCACCATACCTCTGGTGACCATGCTTCTCTGTGCCGAGAAGGTGACCATAGCTCCGTTAGTGTGAACCGGTTGGGGTGAGATAGTCAGACTTCGACCACTAGTCTCATCCATCGGCCGGTCCCCCTCCTGCATGATGTCCGTAGCTCTCTCATCCCCGGAGATAGTCTCCATCGCCCGTGATGGGCCAGGCTCCCACTACTAAAATACAACAAATTAGCGACGGCCATATCCGTCGCTAATGCGTCGACAAATCAACTTAGCGACGGATTGCCGATGGAATTTAATCCGTCGAGAAATAGTCCGTCGCTAAAAAAGTCCGTCGCTAAGCTATTGCCATTCGACGGCTTAGCGACGGATTGTCGTCATCAAGAATCGTACATTTAGCGACGGCTAGCCGACAGATTTTTATCAAATCAAGTATCAGGAAGTTTCTGATACTACTTTTTAGCGACGGCCAAGTCCGTCGGTAATACGTCGGTAACCACGTATCAGAGAGTTTCTGATACGCAAAATCTGTCGCTAATAGTCGCTAATACTCGACGGCAGTGCGACGAATTAGCGACGGGATATCCGTCGCTTAGGCTCTGGAAATCTTCATGTTTCCAGAACCTTGGCGACGGTTAATCCGTCGCTAGGTTGTCACAAATTAGTCACTAATGTGATGACGTAGCGACCGCTTAGCGACGGAGTATGGAATGAGTCTCACAACCAGGATATAGAGGAGTATCTGCATCCTGAAACATATCATAGAACTCTGTAGCCACCCTTCCCGAATTTTTTGAAATATTTTTTTTATTCATTTGATTTAAATAGTGATTTTAGAATTTTTATAAATGATTATTTAGTTAATTATTACCGTAGATGATTTTAGCCATAGTTGAGTTTTGAAGTACCAGACAACTAGGAATCACGGCACGGATAGTGCAGTGGCGTGCCTTGACTAGTGTATTAGCCATAGTGGGAATGACCGAGCCCTAGTGATGTCCTAACTAGGAAAACCAGGCCAAGTTTCGAGTTAATCCCTATAAATAGTTTACTTAGTTATTTATTATTATTTGGACCCTTAGGAAATTCGGTTAGGGCCCGAACCGAGCCAAGCCCGTATAGGCTTATAGTGAGTCCTAAGACGTCCATGACGATATACTTTGAGTGTGTTGTAAAACCCCTAAATTTCTACTTTTTTTATAAATTTGGTACTGATTTAAAATTTTTGTATTGTACGTCGCGTAGTCGTATTGTACGCAAACGACGTATTTCGAAATTGCTCGATGAGTGCGAATATGTGCGAGCGTACATATTTTTAGAAAAACATTTTTCTTATTTTTATAGTTTCAAAATAATATATGTAATATTTAATTTAGCTATCAAAATTTTCTAAATTTATGATTTTATTTAGGAAAAGCCTTTTTTTAGAATAAATAATATTCTTAGTTTATGCATATATTTCATAAATATTTTGCTAGTTTATTTTAAATAAAAATAAAAATTTTTGAGATTTATAAATATTAATATTTTATTATTCAAAAAGATATTTAAAAATATTAATGTAATTTTCGAAATTATTATTATTAGTATTTTTGGAAAATATATTTCGAAATTATTGTGGAGATTTAAATCTTGATTTGAATTTATGGGTTTATTTAAATAGTTAATATTTGAAATTTGATTTACCCCATTTGATTTTGAACTAAAAATTAATTGGATTTAAATTAGATTTATATTTGAATTTAGATTTGATTTCATTGATTTAATTTAATAATTATCTATTGGCGTTTTAAAACTATTCTAATTCTATCTAAATGGGAATTCCTACATCCTATAAATAGGCAGGTACTCCTCCATTATTTCTCTACAATTATTCTTCCACAAAATTCTACAAACCAAGATTGTGCATTGTGTCCGTGTCCCGATCCCCCTCCCATCTACTATATTTTGTTGTACAAATACATGCTTTCTCCGTGTCCGACAGTCCCGGACACCAATCCCTTCAATTCCCCGTGTCTCGCAGGACACATCCCAACACAAAAATTCAACCTAACCCTAGCCGTAGTCGAGCCGCCTCCCCGACCTTGGCAGCCTCCACCAAGTCCTCCAACTTTGACCGACTCCCCGACCCCGACTCAATCCGTGTCCACCCCAGCCACACGTCACCGACCCCTTCACAAGACACCACCACCACCACACGTGCCCCCTTCGCCCCCTGGACCGGCGAGCCCCGCCGTGTGCCAAGACCGATCACCTCTCCCTCGGCCGCCCGAACTGGCTCGCCTCCCCAGATCCTCCGCGGTCGAGCCTGCGTCGCATTTCTCCGAGCCGCCCCCTCTTTCTTCCTCCACCGCCGACGAGCCCGACCGGCGACTCCAGAAACCCCGCTCTCTCTCGTCCCATCGTTCTCTCTCTCTCTCCCCCTCTTTACTGATAAGAAGTAACAGCCTTTTTATTTTTTTATTCTTTTTTTTATATTGATGAGTTTTCTTTGTTTCCTTGTTTTGTTTTTTGTCTTCTTCTGTAATTAATCACTATCATTTTTATTATTATCATTATTATTATTATTATCATTATTATTATTATCATTATTATTATTATTATCAGTTTTAACGAGTGTTAATATTACTGTTAGATATTGTTAGGATACTATATTATTAAATTAATTTATATATCTATTATATTTAGTGTGCTATATTCTGAAACTACAAGATAGTAGTAGTACTAGTATTTTAATGTTATCATATTCATAGTATTATATTATTATTATTTTAGAAAATTTCTTAAAATAAATACTTTGAACCATAAAATTTAGTTTCAAAAATTATAAAATAATTTTACTAGTATTTCTCAATATTTTAAATAATATAGTTTCTATCTCAAAATCATATTTTTACAACTTAGAGCTTTTGCAAAAAGAAGAAGAAGATATTTTTCTTGACTTTAAGTATTTTTTTCAATGAATATTTTGACCTATGAGAACTAGTTAATTCCTAAAATCATATATATTATTTATATTCAAATTCCTTCGATTATCTCCCTCTTCCGCAATTAGTCCTATTCACAATCCCTTGCCAATTCAAGCCTACCTTATGTCCACCCTAACTATATTGACCCTTATGGACCCAATGGAACTGTCCGTGCCACCATCAGAGGTCCCCTTGTATAGTTGTTACACCAAAGTCGCAGTTCATGCCACCATGATTATCGCAGCACACCAGGCGTCCTACCAGGCAAGACACCTTGCTATTTGTTGTTTAATTATTTTAGCTCATATTTTATGCATGTTCATTATTTTTTTTATGCAAAATAAACTGTGATATATGGCATAACCTGTTAGAATTTAATGTTCAGTTTTTTGCTATGTATTATTTTCTTACACATTAAACTTAGAGTTAAGGGAACACCCTTTGTGTGTTGCATTCATAGGCCTTGACACGTTTATACCACGTTGTTGTGTGTCACATATAGGACTCGGACATGCGTGATTGGCTGGCCACCAGTACGTATATGCCGTGCGTTAGGAAATAACTGCTAATTGAATTGCATGCTAGAAGACTTAGCAGTTATGAGTTGGCATTGGGCGGGAAGAACATGATTGGAAGTTGACTACCATCCTATCTATCGTAGACTCGCTCGCTACTGAGGAACGATAGGTAGACTATATGTTATAGACTCGCTCGGTACTGAGGAATAGTATATGGTGTTGTGACTCGCTACTGAGGTACTGCATTGGTATTGACCGGGTAATCATGCGACCATGAATTGTTCTTAACTACTGTCACTTAGAACGGTTAGGCTACCTTTATCCGTTAGGTACGAGTACTTTTGGTTTGGGTACTTGTATCTGACCGTGACTTGGAACAATAACTTGTCGCGGATTAGTTTGTCACATCTTGTCCTTGTTTGATTGTAGGTGTGACTTACTAATTCGATGAGAAGGTATTAAACCTTGTTGGGGTCCGGATACTATATTGGATTCATAGCATGGAAAGATACGTCACCGTGGATTAGTTTACCATCTCCTGTCCTTGTTTGGTTGGGGGGGATGGTAAGCTCGTTCAATAGGTGTGTATTGGACCATGTTATAATTCAATTAACTTATTTATTTGAGTAATATTCATTCAGTTTATATGGCATGATATTATGTGTCTTGTTACATCCCTCTGAGGACCTGGTTATCTCTCCAGGTGTGTGCTATTGTCTTTCGTAGGTGTTCTAGCTCTAGCCGTGTTCATCGCTATTTCTTCGAGGATGATTGCACTTGGATCGTCTTCGCTTCGCTCGCCAAATTTATTTCTTTTCTTATGTATTTATTTTCTTTACTTGTTGGTAGTGGATTTGTCTCCGCCCAACATATTGTATCAAGACAAATTCATTATCATTATATGATATCTTTTATTCATTTATTTTGTGTGGATGGGATTAGTTATGGTTCTACTGCATTTTACAGCTTATGTATCCATACGAGGCCTATGTACTTCGTACGAATATAGCTGGCATGTCTACGTTCCTAGTCCTACATATTTTGGGACTGGGGCGTTACATGTGTACTGCTACCTTGTTTTAAGTATCTAATAAATATTTTCCTAGAATAAATGTTATATATATAATATCGATATTCAGTTATTTTGATTGAATAAATTATTCTTGGAAATATGATAACTATTTCCTTTACATTATCCTTGTGCATTTTAAGGTATTTAAACTATATAAATGTGTACATACATAGATTATGGTGCCTATTTAATGATTGAATATATGTTTTCATTATTATTGGAAAGGTTAGTAAAATATATTTATCTCATATAGGTATTATGTATAGTAACATAAATTATTCTATTGATATTATTAGTAGTGCTTGATCTGTTATGAAATAGCTGCCAACGATATGGTTAAACGCTTTGGGGTATAATTCAGTGATATTGTACATATGATATCACGTTAAATATATATATATATATATATATATATATATATATTATATATATATATATATATATATATATATATATATATATATATATATATATAATATATAGGAAATAGATTTATCAGGAGTCATTTTATATTATGAGTAAATAAATATTATTAATATTTTTGGGTAATTGAGTATTTATGGATATATATATATATATATATATATATATATATATATATATATATATATATATATATATATATATATATATATATATTATATATATATATATATATATATATATATATATATATATATATTATATATATATATATATATTTATATATATATATATATATATATATATATATATATTATATATATATATATTTTATATATATATATATATATTTATATATATATATATATTTTATATATATATATATATATATATATATATATATATATATATTTTTATATATATATATATATATATATATATATATATATATATATATATATATATATATATGTCCATAAAAAAATATATATATATATATGTCCATAAGAAATATATTTATTAGGCTAAATAAGATTAATACATATATAGAAATATATTCAATGACATATATTATATATATAGAAATATATATAGAAGTGTATACAATGGGTATTACAATAAAATCAATTGTGGCCACAGCCCTTGCGAACTAAGAACACCCCCACAAGCAGTGGCTACCCCAGCTCGAGCCGGGCCAACAATTCCCGGACCCGACCCCAAGCTTTCCCGAGCCCAGCAGCCATTTCCAATAGAGCTGAACCAAATAACAAATGGTCCAACTGCTCCCAGCCCGACCCTTACTATTGAACTGTTCACACGTATATATAGGAAGAGATCGACACGGAGAGGGAGAGATCGAGAGAGATATAAATAGCATAACCCAAAACCCTAAAGGAACAGAGCCGCCCCGACTTTCCTCCTCCCCTGGGCAACCCTTCGCGCGCACCCTCGGCGCCGCCGGCCGGCCGGAGTTCGTCGAAAAACGCACAAACAGGAAGAAAACTCAGCAGCAGCGGCGGGGAGTTCGTCGTTCGATTGCTTCGCGCACAATCGTTCAATCTTCGATTCGTTTCTTCAGGTGAGAACACAACCCTACCCCCTTTGAATCCCTTCACGTAGAATCATTTAGCTCTCGCCGTGCACGACGAGAACCGAGTCCCAAATCGAGGAAAATCTCGATTTCCTGGATATAAAAACTGCCCCAACATCCAAGGTTTGCAGTCGATTTTCGACCAGAACATCGTGAGTCTTGGAAAACCGCTTGAATAGACTTCTAGACAACCTAACCAAGATGGAAACACTATTTTTAGATTTAATTCTTGTTGATTAATTGCTGTTTAAAATTAGGATGAAGTTGACAAAAAATCTATTTTCAAAATATAGAAATTCATCCACACGACGTGCGTCCCGCCAATCCGGGTGTCGTGGTCGTGAACCGAAAGCATCGAAAGGTGCGTATCGGCTTCGTGGACGTATGGGCTTTGACGGAATTCAAATTGGTCGCGTGTGCGCGACGAATTTGATGCGTATCCGTCAAAATTCACCGTATCGTGCACTTTGCAAATTTCTCAATTACTTGTGCACGCTCGTCAGATCGAGACGAAGCTTGTGCCATCAGGACCGTATCATTTTTCTGGTCCTGTATGCCAAGTTTGGTCTCAGTCTGAGACAGTGGAATTGGACCACCGTTTTGTGGGCCCTACGGTCCCACTCAACGGGTGATTTTGTGTACGATCCGCCGAAATCTAAAACTGGACATACGGTTGGGTTCCTATCGAAAAACTGGATCCGTAAACATATAGTTTGACGACTTTAGAGACCATCGACTCTGGCACGCTTTTCGGTGCAAAGCCGATCCAACGACGGATACCGTTTTGGCCCGAAATTACCGTTTTATCTTTGTATCCAGAATTGGACTTAAGGACAGGCAATCCTAGCTAATTTGACTATTCTGAGAATGTTGACAATGTTTGTTTCAGCTTTCGGAGACAGTTGTGAGATTTGAACTTATTGGCTTACCAGTTGACAGTTTATTGATGGTTCTTCGTGCAAACTCCAGGCAAGTGTACCTTACCTTTCTCTACAGTTTTATTTACATGCATTTCATTTCAGTTTTTAGTCTTTGATTGTTTATGGACATGTGCTTTTCGTATTATATTCTGTAGAGTTGTTCTCATTGCAAATAGTCGTGTTCATGTTTGGTCTTGTGGTTCACACTTGGAGTTTCTCGTCAGTACCTTGCTTGAGTCGTGTCATAGAACGAGTATGTGTAATTGAACTGCTAAATCCTTGATATTGTTTTCTTGGCACCAGAGAGTCCACACTCGGGACGAGGGTGTTTTTCTTGATCTGTTTACATCCGTGAGTCCACACTCGGGACTAGGATGTCGATTATTTGCACCAGAGAGTCCACACACGGGACGAGGGTGTTGACTTGACTTGCACCAGAGAGTCCACACTCGGGACGAGGGTGTTTACATCAGAGAGTCCACACTCGGGACAAAGATGTTATACTTGCACCAGAGAGTCCACACTCGGGACGAGGGTGCCTTGCCGTGAACTAACCAGAGAGTCCACACTCGGGACGAGGGTTAGTACTAACCAGAGAGTCCACACTCGGGACGAGGGTTAGTATTTAGTTCAAACCCGTGAGTCCACACTCGGGATGAGGGTTTGGGTTCTTCCATTGATCTCGTGACTATCGTTCATCCGGCAGTTCATTTACGCATGGTTGTTCTAGTGTTCATGTTCGTGTTCGTGTTCGTAGTCTTTTGTCTTGATATGTTTTTCTTATTTATTTTCTTACGCTTGATAAAACTGTTAGATAGGCATGTATATTATGTATCTTGCTATGTCCTCTGAGGACCTGATGATCTTCTCAGGTTTAGCGATTGCATGGAGTTAGCTAGTAGTTCTATATGGCGGAGGATTTACGGTTCTTGCAGGATTCAGGTATCGTTATCGTGTTTATTATCCGCTCGTGCTTTCATACCTTATCATGAGTTATCCTGTTTCTTGATTCAATTTTAGACTCTTGTTACTTTCTTTAGAGTCTTATCGGACATATATGTTAGTCGGCTGCAGACCACGACCCATAGTGTTCATGTTTATTGCCTTATTGTGGATTGGAATATAGATTGTTTTGGCATGAGTTGGCAGTATACCATAGCATTGACAGCGTTTACGTATTCGAGTCGGGCTGGAGTCCGCTTGATGCGTAGCTGGCTTGCTCATGAGCTCACGTCCGAAAAGCGGGTGCGGGTCGTGAAATTTTTTTTGGTGGCCCATGCAGGTCAGAGCATATCGTATCGGTTACGTAACTGTACTGATACGAGCCTGCGACCATGACTAAACCTTAGAAATCTCAATCCACACTGCCTTGAAAATTCTCCTAGAAATTTTTCTACCGTCTTTGAAACTTCGTATTCGTTCTCGAATATTCTCCCTTGCCTTCTTGTACCATTGATTCTCGTCCCTTCCTATTCCGAGGTGACGAATGATCGTGCTGTCTAGGATTCATTAGAAATTCTTAAATTATAGTATAATATTGCTTGACTATTGAATGTTTGGTTGTTTATAGATATGAGGGAGTATAGATGCAATATGTCTAGATATCTGCCGGTAGAATTGTTAGCAACTAGTTAGAAGACCATAAGACCTTAGTGACCGTATTTTGAGGAGTAGTGTGACCAAAGGTGGGTAGAAGTCCTCGAAGTTTTGTAGTTACGGGATGACTAGAGAAGGTTATACAATATTTTTGAGGAATTAAATTGAAGAGATTAAGGTAATAGTGGACTTTAAAGAATAGTTATGAATTAGAATTTCGAGGACGAAATTATTTTAAGGTGGGCAGATTTGTAGCCTCCCTTCCCGAAATTTTTGAAATATTTTTTTTATTCATTTGATTTAAATAGTGATTTTAGAATTTTTATAAATGATTAGTTAGTTAATTATTACGGTAGATAATTTTAGCCATGGTTGAGTTTTGAAGTACCAGACAACTAGGAATCATGGCACGGATAGTGCAGTGGCGTGCCTTGACTAGTGTATTAGCCATAGTGGGAATGATCGAGCCCTAGTGATGTCCTAACTAGGAAAACCAGGCCAAGTTTCGAGTTAATCCCTATAAATAGTTTACATAGTTATTTATTATTATTTGGACCCTTAGGAAATTAGGTTAGGGCCCAAACCGAGCCAAGCCCGTGTAGGCTTATAGTGAGTCCTAAGACGTCCATGACGATATACTTTGAGTGTGTACTGCTACCTTGTTTTAAGTATCTAATAAATATTTTCCTAGAATAAATGTTATATAATATCAATATTCAGTTATTTTGATTGAATAAATTATTCTTGGAAATATGATAACTATTTCCTTTACATTATCCTTGTGCATTTTAAGGTATTTAAACTATATAAATGTGTACATACATAGATTATGGTGCCTATTTAATGATTGAATATATGTTTTCATTATTATTAGAAAGGTTAGTAAAATATATTTATCTCATATAGGTATTATGTATAGTAACATATATTATTCTATTGATATTATTAGTAGTGCTTGATCTTTTATGAAATAGCTGCCAAGGATATGGTTAAACCCTTTGGGGTATAATTCAGTGATATTGTATATATGATATCACGTTAAATATATATATATAGGAAATAGATTTATCATGAGTCATTTTATATTATGAGTAAATAAATATTATTAATATTTTTGGGTAATTGAGTATTTATGGATATATGTATATATATGAGGTATATAGGTATATGGATGTATATATATATATATATATATATATATATATATATATATATATATATATATATATGTCCATAAGAAATATATTTATTAGGCTAAATAAGATTAATACATATATAGAAATATATTCAATGACATATATTATATATATAGAAATATATATAGAAGAGTATACAATGGGTATTACAATAAAATCAATTGTGGCCACAGCCCTTGCGAACTGAGAACACCCCCACAAGCAGTGGCTACCCCAGCTCGAGCCGGGCCAACAATTCCCAGACCCGACCCCAAGCTTTCCCGAGCCCAGCAGCCATTTCCAATAGAGCCGAACCAAATAACAATGGTCCAACTGCTCCCAGACCGACCCTTACTATTGAACTGTTCACACGTATATATAGGAAGAGATCGACACGGAGAGGGAGAGATCGAGAGAGATATAAATAGCATAACCCAAAACCCTAAAGGAACAGAGCTGCCCCGACTTTCCTCCTCCCCTGGGCGACCCTTCGCGCGCACCCTCGGCGCCGCCGGCCGGTCGGAGTTCGTCGGAAAACGCGCAAACAGGAAGGAAACTCAGCAGCAGCGGCGGGGAGTTCGCCGTTCGATTGCTTCGCGCATGATCGTTCAATCTTCGATTCGTTTCTTCAGGTGAGAACACAACCCTACCCCCTTTAAATCCCTTCATGTAGATTCATTTAACTCGCGCCGTGCACGACGAGAACCGAGTCCCAAAATTGAGGAAAATCTCGATTTCCTGGATATAAAAACTGCCCCAACATCCAAGGTTTGCGGTCGATTTGCGACCAGAATATCGCGAGTCTTGGAAAACCGCTTGAACAGACTTCTAGACAACCTAACCAAGATGGAAACACTATTTTTAGATTTAATTCTTGTTGATTAATTGCTGTTTAAAATTAGGATGAAGTTGACGAAAAATCTATTTTCAAAATATAGAAATTCATCCACACGACATGCGTCCCGCCAATCCGGGCGACGTGGTCGCGAACCGAAAGCATCGAAAGGTGCGTATCGGCTTCATGGATGTGTGGGATTTGACGGAATTCAAATTGGTCGCGTGTGCGCGACGAATTTGATGCGTATCCGTCGAAATTCATCGTATCGTACACTTTACAAATTTCTCAATTACTTTGTGCACGCTCGTCAGATCGAGACGAAACTTGTGCCATCAGGACCGTATCATTTTTTTGGTCCTGTATGCCAAGTTTGGTCCAATTATGAGACAGTAGAATTGGACCGCCGTTTTGCGGGCCCTACGGTCCCACTCAACAGGTAATTTTGTGTACGACCCGCTGAAATCCAAAATTGGACATACGGTTGGGTTCGTATCGAAAACTGGATCCATAAACATGTAGTTTGATGACTTTAGAGACCATCGACTATGGCACACTTTTCGGTGCAAAGCCGGTCCAACGTGGACAACGTTTTGGCCCAAAATTACCATTTTGTCCCTGTGTCCAGAATTGGACTTAAGGACAGGCAATCCTAGCTAATTTAACTATTCTGAGAATGTTGGTAATGTCTGTTTCAGCTTTCGGAGACAGTTGTAAGATTTGGACTTATTGGCTTACCAGTTGACAGTTTATTGATGGTTCTACGTGCAAACTCCAGGCAAGTATACCTTGCCTTCCTCTATAGTTTTATTTACATGTATTTCATTTCAGTTTTCAGTCTTTGATTGTTTATGGACTTGTGCTTTTCGTGTTATATTCTGTAGAGTTGTTTTCATTACAAATAGCCGTATTCATATTTGGTCTTGTGGTTCACACTTGGAGTTTCGCGTCAGTACCTTGCTTGAGTCGTGTCATAGAACGAGTACGTGTAATTGAACTACTAAATCCTTGATATTGTTTCCTTGGCACCAGAGAGTCCACACTCGGGACGAGGGTGTTTTTCTTGATCTGTTTACATCCGTGAGTCCACACTCGGGACTAGGATGTCGATTATTTGCACCAGAGAGTCCACACATGGGACGAGGGTGTTGACTTGACTTGCACCAGAGAGTCCACACTCGGGACGAGGGTGTTTACATCAGAGAGTCCACACTCGGGATGAGGATGTTATACTTGCACCAGAGAGTCCACACTCGGGACGAGGGTGCCTTGCCGTGAACTAACCAGAGAGTCCTCACTCGGGACGAGGGTTAGTACTAAACAGAGAGTCCACACTCGGGACAAAGGTTAGTGTTTAGTTCAAACCCGTGAGTCCACACTCGGGATGAGGGTTTGGGTTCTTCCATTGATCTCGTGATTATCGTTCATCCGGCAGTTCATTTACGCGTGGTTGTTCTAGTGTTCATGTTCGTGTTCGTGTTCGTAGTCTTTTGTCTTGATATGTTTTTCTTATTTATTTTCTTACGTATGATAAAACTGTCAGATAGGCATGTATATTATGTATCTTTCTATGTCCTCTGAGGACCTGATGATCTCCTCAGGTTTAGCGATTGCATGGAGTTAGCTAGTAATTCTGGATGGCGGAGGATTTACGGTTCTTACGGGATTCAGGTATCGTTATCGTGTTTATTATCCGCTCGTGCTTTCATACCTTATCATGAGTTATCCTGTTTCTTGATTCAGTTTTAGACTCTTGTTACTTTCTTTAGAGTCTTATCGGACATATATGTTAGTGGGCTACAGACCATGACCCATAGTGTTCATGTTTATTGCCTTATTGTGGATTGGAATATAGATTATTTTGCCATGAGTTGGCAGTATACCATAGCCTTGACAGCGTTTACGTATTCGAGTCGGGCTAGAGTCCGCTTGATGCGTAGCTGGCTTGCTCACGAGCTCGCATCTGAAAAGCGGGTACGGGTCGTGACAAACTCCTTTGCCTCGGGATTAGGATCCTCCGGATCAAAATTAGGCCCTGCCGCATCGTACACTATATCTCATGCAAGGTTCTGCAGGTCTCCATAATCAACATAGCATCCGTCGTCTTCGATGACAAAATCCGTTGCAATATTATCATCAAAAGCATAAGTAGCAGCTTCCGTAGCCCGTCTGTCCGTATATAGTCCACCTTGCGATGACCACATGCCGTAATCACGTACGAAACCCTTACGGGTCAAATGATCTCTTACAGTCTCCACTTCTTCGTAATGTCTATTGTGACTATTACCACATGGACACTTGATTTTATTACCGTCCATGTACTGAGCTTTGCTCATGGCATACTTAAGAAACACTTCCATGCCTGCCTGAAAATCATCATTTATACCTATTCTGCTCACGTGTTGTCGTTTGTACATCCATGTATGATCAACGAAGTAACGATCCATCACAGATTGGATGTAAAAATCTGCATCGTAAGACAAAGTAAACAGAAGTGCAATTAAAAATATATAGTCTGATACCAACCCTCCTACTTCGTCGCTCTACTTCTCCTGCTTCTCAAGAAGGCTCCCATCTCTGACCCCCCTCTACTTTCCTGCTTCTTATTTGACTCTCTCAGCCTCCTATTCCACATCATATGATATCCACCTCAATCAAAGCGTAGAGAAGTATAAAAATATTAATATTAACCAAGGTTTACAGTATCGGTATCGAAATCGATATCATTATGAATCTCATGGCTTCCTCTAGCAGAGCATAATATACAAACGTGAAGCGGAGCTTCAGATCCAAAATATTAGAAGGAAAAAGTTTTTGATTGCCTATCACAAATCGAAAACTATTTATTTCTAATATTTTGAATATGAAGCTCTGCTTCACATTTGTATATTATGCTCTGGTAGAAGAAGCCATGAAATTCATGGTGATACCGATTCTGATATCGATACTGTGAACCTTGCTTAATATTAATATGTTCACACTTGTCTACGCTTTGGTTGAGGCGGATATCTCATATGATGCAGAATAAGATGCGCCGCCTAGGCGTTTCGTGCGTTTGGCACGGGTCTATCGCGCAGCCTCGGCCACCGTCCTCCGGGATGCGCCGCCTAGGCGTTTCGTGCGTTTGGCACGGGTTCCCGCCGTGACGCGCGCGAGAACGGAACACAGAATTCGTGCTCGGGACTGCAACTTCGCGTGCATTTTTCGGAAAATCCAACCGTTGGATCGGCAATTTCTTTGCTCCGTCTCAATCTCGGTATATCCATCTTTACTTTCCTCAATTTTCGTTCGTTAATTTTATTGTTTGATACGTCAAAACCGGCCACCAAGTTGACCGTTTAAATTATGTTATTTTTGGACAGTTTTACGGAGCCAACTTCGTCGGTTCGTATCTTCTCCATCGTAGCTCCGTCTGGCATGCCACTAGTTCCTATGCGAAGCTGGTATAACCCTCTTCCTATCCCTTAAGTTTCGTTTCATTGTGAGCACGTTTGATTGGTTGAATTCGACGCCAAAGTTGGCCGTCCGAATTCGTAATTTCCAACTTGTTAAATCCTATTTTGAACCCGGGACTCCGGATTCAATTTTTGACACCACCAGTAGACTCGTGGCGTCGTTCTGGCATATTTTCATATAAAATTTGTTAGATTTGGAGGACGTGGGCCCTGGCATGCATTTCGGTGCAAAGCGGGCCCCACAGTCCGGATCAACGGGACTTTTTGACGTCGGCTCATCGGAATCCAATTTCGGATATACCATTAAGTTTGTATCGTCATTTTGGACTCGTTGACATATAATTTTCTAGGTTTTAGTGGACATTGGTTCCGGCACACATGTCGGTGCAAGTCGGATACCAATATCCGGGTCAACGGATCATTTAAGATCGGCTCATCGAAATCCAATTCTGGATATACCGATGGGTTCGTATCATCATTCTGGACTTGTTAACATATAATTTGCTGAGTTTTGAGGACATTGGCTCCGACACGCTTTTCCGTGCAAATCAGATTCAAGTATCCGGGTCAACGGACCAATCTGAGATCGAGTCAACGAAATTCAATTCTGGATGTACCATCGAGGTCGTATTGTCATTCTGGATTCGTGGACATATAATTAGTTAGGTTTAATGGACTAGTATTCTTGTACGTTTTTCGGTGCAAAGCGGGTCCGACACGGACACCGTTTGACTCGAAATTATCTTTTTGTCCCTGTGTCCAAATTGGACTTATGGATAGGCTATCCTAGCTGATTTGACCATTCTGGACACGTTGGTGATGGTTGTTTCACCATCCGACAACATCTGTAGATTTTTACCCTATTATTATAATCTTTCTCTTTTTGTGGTATTTTGAGATCCATCGATTCCAATGATTTGACCATCACTGGAATTTATAGGTTGAACCTGTAGATGTTATAGAGACTAGCTTTGACCCTGTTTGACCATGGTTGACTACTTTGACTGAACGTCGAAGTAGAGTCAACATTTGACCTAGGTTAGACTAGTTTTGACCTAGAGTTGACCAGAGTTGACCACTTGACCAAAAGTCAACTGTAAGTCGACCATTGATCCAGTTTGACCTAGTTTGACCTAGTGTGACTCAGTGTGACCTAGTTTGACTTAGTTGACTGAGTCTGACCTAGATTGCGTAGCTTATACTATAGAATCAAGCCTAACACTGTTGAACCCTAATTAGCTTATATATATATATCTTATCTTTAGGTCTGTGGCATCACTCTGAGCATCGACCCCATTTGACAGCTCAGGACCGCAGGCGAGTACATTCACTGATAGTTTTCATTGTCTTGATATCTGCTATATCCGATTCAGTCGTAGTGTCTTACTTGATTCTCAGTCACGATAGTTCACGGACTAGTATTGTCGGATTCCTGTCATGAGATGTCATTCCTGAATTTCTTGGGATACTGGTACTTGCTTGGCCTTGATTCTTGTACTTGTATTGACGCTGATTCCTGAAGAGGACTTGCTCCCCTCTTAGGGAATCCCGCGTCATGACGTGCTATGTCCGGATCTGTATACTATTCGGAGGAATGGGGAATTTTATAGATAGTGTGATCAATGCCCACCTTGAGTTACTACTTGTATCATAGCTATACCCTCACCTCACGATGGGTATAGCCTGACCTGTGCTACTACTTGCTCCATAGCTTGCCATCCCGGCCGGGCCGAGTCCACATACTTGTAGCCGGTCGGCTGGAAGCCTGATCTTGAACCATACCGATCACATTATGCTATAATATTCGAGGCACATTTTATATTTACTTATCTTATCATATATCCTGATCTGTTCTACATTCAGTACTTTCTCACCATGCTATGTTATTCAGATTACTCACATGTTCTACATGTCTTTATATTGTACCTTGATTGGAGACTAAGCTCTGCTCGGGAGAAGAGTTACAACCCCAATCCTTGTTTGGTTTAAGGGTTGTAACTCAGCTTCCGAACGGTTCCCAAGTCTTCATATATCTTTGTCTTGTAGTTCATTATACTGTCTCTTATAGAATTTCTCAATTCACATGGAACTGCTGTTAGTGCTTGTACTTGCTCATTTTCCTCACAGGATACCGTTGATAATATTTTAGGAGTTGTTATACTATTAGTGGACTTCATGATGTTGCTAGCTGAGGTGGATCTCACTATTTCTTCTATGTGAGTTGCCTGGTAGTTGTTCTTAGTTCGTCTTGTTTTTCCCTTCTTTATTTTCCTGTCTTATGATTCCTTCTAGTAGTTTTTATTGTTCTTGTGCCTTAGTTATCTTTCCTGTCTTATCTTATTTAGATGTTGGGTTGTGATTGAGTACATTTGTAGTTCATGGACTTTCTAGATGTAGTGTATATTTATTGGGTACTAGACAGCATTCTACCGCCGATACTGCGGCGTAGGCTGGGCGTGGCCCACGTATTCGTATCCGTATATCCGGGTACGGGTCGTGGCACCTCCGCTCGCTTACCCCCTCCACCCCGCGACCTTCCCACCCGCCGACCCCCACCCTAACCCCCCTCCGGCCGGGCCCCCACCCCCTCTCCGCCCCCCGACTGCCAAGAACCCCCGGCCCCGCGACCTTCCTACCCGCCGCCCCACCGTAAACCCCCCTCCTCCCCCCGACCACCAACATCCCCCGCCCCCCCCCCCCCCCCGCGACCTCCCCACCCGCCGACCCCCCTCCCTCCGAACCCCCTCTCTCCGCTCCCCTAAACCCCCCCGCGGATACGATTCCCTCTGCGGGGTGCACCCCCCCGACCCCCAAGAGAGAGAGGGAGAGAGAAATACCTGAGTGGGAGAGGGAGAGAGAGGTGAGAGAAAATTTTAGGGGGAATGAAAAAATCCCCCCCCCGTCGGTTCGTTTTATGTTAGGGCACAGTATTTAGCGACGGATTAGCGACGAATATATCCGTCGCTAGGCCGTCGCTATACCCCCGCTAGTTTGCCGACGGATAATCCGTCGCTATGTGGTCGCCAAATTTCGTGCTAATTTTTTCTAACATTTTCCCGTAAAATATTGACAACTGGGCGACGACATAGCGACATGCTGTTTGTCCGTCGCTATATGTCTGACGATATAGCGACGGATTTCCGACCGAGATTTATCCTTAAAATTAAAAAAATAATAGGCTGCAATTCGGCGGAAGACCATCGCTGTTTCGTCGGTAGTCCGTCGCTATTAGCGACGGAATACATCCGTCGTTAAATATCCGTCGCTAAAGTGCTGTATTTTGGTAGTGTCCTCAGTAGATGCCGAAGGCGGCACCGACTTTGGTCCTTCTGTCGAGCATGTACTGTCCAGGTGCCCGAAGTAAGCGCATGTGAACAGGTTGGAAGAACCCATTCGTACTCCACCTTCTGGGTTAGGACCTCTCCAGAAGGAACTTCATACTCCAATAAACTCGGTAACTCCGCGCCAGTCCTGATCTTAACGAACATCTCAGCATACATCAGCTTTGATCGAAAGGCTGTAGCATCGTCAGCCTTGATCGGCTTGCCCACCAAGTTGGCTAACCTTATAAGCAATGGAATGCTCCAAAATCGTACAGGGAACTCCGGTAAGCGTATCCAAACAGGAATGGCATTTAGGACTTCCTTCTCATATCGCAAATCAGGTGTCCATTCTTTCAGAATGATCAACCTGCCATTAAACATCCACGACCCTCCTTGAAGGATCCTGGTGACATCGTCCGCTAGCCCAAACTTCACATAATAGAAGCCATTCTTTCTAGCAAATATCTCCATGCTTCCTTTACGCTGCCAGACACGTGCCGCATAACCCCAAATCTGTCCATAGAAGGGCTTGTTTCCCAGGACGTACAGAATCAGAGTATTTTTGTAACACCCAGTTTTCTGAAATTGGGGTATTTTTGAAAATTTATTATTTTTATTATTTATTAATGGTGTTTTAGTCATGATATTATTTTTTGGTGATTTTTAGTTATATTAAAACCATTTTCTAAGTCATGACTTATGACTTTGTGATTTTGACTAGTGTAACCTAGTGTAACCCTAGAGTTTACTTAACCTAGAACTTACCATGACCATGTGGACCTAACCATAGGCTTAGAACATCAAATTAGGGCTTTTTAGCCTCAAGGGTATTTTGGTAATTTTCTAGGATTTAATTGGAAATTAATTGATCTTATGAGTTTTTACTATTCATTGATTTTGGTTAGTGTCATGAGAGCCTTTAACCTAATCTACCCTAATCCATAGGTTAGTCCCTAACCTAGAAATGATAAAGGAATGGTTGGTTGCATAAGTCAAAGTATGGCTTAATATCTAGATATTTATTCCATTGATATTTTCCTTGATTTACTCCAAATATCACAACCCTTTACCCCAAAGTCTTTACCTTAGCTTGTAAGTAACTTGGAGGACACCCCCCCTACATGTTGGCTGGCCAAGGACCCCCCTAGCCATGCCAAGCCCCTATATATCACCACCCCAATTTATTTCATGTCTCTTTACAAATTCATGAACTTGAAAAACCACAAATGCTCAAACCTACATAACTTCACCATTAGTGATCCTATTGACCTCAAATCTTTTGCATTGGAACCCTAACATACCAAGGGAGCTAGGGGAGACTAGAAGTTGGAGTTTTTGAGGTATTGGACATCACAAAGTTGAAGTGAAGCCCCCCCCTCTACATTGATTTTCTTGATTTCTAGCACATAGAGGTATTTTCATTTTTATCTATGTAATGTAGTGATTTTTCTTCATAAATGCATGCATGCAGGTCTGACCTAGATGTGGGTTAAGTTTGGTAAATTTTAGGTTTGGTTTCGTGTCCGTATCGGACACGTATCCTAAGCTAGAAACCCTCGTTTGATGAAATGCCACAAAGACTTTGTTTTTATGTTTATGTGAAACAAAATATATTTTTGGGTAGCCCTAGACACCTAGGTCACAACCCCACTGGCTGAGCACACTTTGGACACTGTTCGTGTCCAAAACTGGACACGAACCCACTGTCAAAACACTAAACTAACACACTGTAAACACTGTGCACACTGTAAACACGTAGGTGTTTGATATTTTGTATCGTGTCCACGCGTGTTGTGGACACGATACAGTGATACGGACACATACCTAGTCACCTACCCTACCACCTGACACGGGCACGTGGCCCCACGTGCCACGTGTGAGGCACACGAACCCCCGACACTTGTGCACGAGGCCCTGCGTAGCTCCCCTGCTACCAGACCCCTCGTGTGGACACGATACGACACGTGGACACGTGACACTTGGCACAGACCTAGGGGCAGTGTCTGACAAGACACCCCTAAAGTCTTGTGTCACGACGTGTCGTGTCGAGGGAGAAAATCTACTCGCACGGGTCGTACACTGGCACAGCACACGCGTTTCAGACCTCTCTGATACGCCTTCGTATCTCGGACACGGACACACTTGGACACGAATTAGGTTTTGGGATACCTAGTAGACCCCTAGGCGAACCTACCCCTAGGTGCACGAGATCCCACGTGTCCTGTGTCATGAGTACGAGACACAGGAACATCAGCCGATACCAACCCTAGAATTTACCTGTTTTTGATTTTCGACTCGTGGACACGTTGTGTCGTGTCGTGGTCGTTTCTCAGGCACCTAGGACACTAGAGTGGACCCTACCCTACCTTTACCAACCAACCATTGGGTGTCATAGTTTGATTTTAGGGTTAATTTCAATTTACCCTCCATTTGTTCACTGTTCACTGTATAGTTCACAGTTTAGTTTATTTTCCAGATTTTTAGGTTGGATTTTGATTTGATTTTAATGAATATATATATATATATATATATATATATATATGTATTTATATGTATTATGTACTGTATACAAGGTGTATATGTTTGTGAGTGTGAGTGTCTAGTTTTAGGGTTTATGGAGATGTATTTGTGTGTGTGTGGGTGTATGTATATACATAGGTATATATGTGTACTGTGTGTGTGTTGTGATCAGTTCAGAAACTGAACTGAGTTCAGTTTCCCCCCTCCTAACCCTAACCACAGCCCCTAACCCTAATTTCATATCACAACCCTCTTTTCCTCTCTCTCTATGTGTAATAGTGTGCATGTGTATGTATATATACATACACATGTGTATGTGTTGTTTGTGTTAGTTTCAATCCCCTAACCCTAAGCTCCTAACCCTAATCCATAAACCATAACCCATTCTCTAACCCTAATCCTAACCCTAAGGGTAACCCTCTAACCCTCTCATCCCTCTCTCTTATATGTGTGTGTATGTTAATACACATATACATGTGTATGTGTATGTGTAAGTGTGTAACCCTCACCCATAACCCTAATACCCTTAACCCTAGTTAACCCTTGTCTAACCCTAAACCATTACCCCCCATTCCTTTCCCCTCTCTTTATATATGCATGTATATATATAGAGTATTATATATAGAGTGTATATATATGAATATTGATACATATAGTTATGTACTATATATATGTGGGATTACATATATATATATAGTGTATTATATGTAATGAGGATATATATATATATATATATATATATATATATATATATATATATATATATATATATATGTGGTATATATATATATATAGTGGATATATATATTGGCATATGTATATTGTATATGAGTATAGATATGGATACCTATATTGAGAGCCCTAGATATATTAGCCTATGGCCTATGACCCATGAGTTAAAAATTGACCTTAGGCCTATTAGACCTAGTTTGACTACACGTTTGACCATGGTTGACCAAGTCAACTATAGGTCAACCCTTAACCAAATTGACCTAGGTTTGACTAAACCCTAGACTATTGACTATTTGGTTTAGACTTGACCTATTATGAGTATTAATTATGACTTGGTTATATAGATAGCCTTATGTAGAATGAAGATATGTATGGGGTTAAGTAGGATACTCAGAATTGAGTCTTGATTTGGATTAGAGTATGAGATTAGCTTGATTATAGGGTTAGGTTGGTATTGTGCTATATATATATTTTGTATGATATACCTTGTATAGGAGATTTGTTATGCCTTAGCTTTGTGGTATAGAATCCTTGGTATCCAAAGACATGTTAGCCTTATAGAGTTTGAGTTAGAGTTGGCCATTGACCTAATTATCTTACAGACTAGTATATGATTAACCAAAACCTTAGTTGGTCTAAGTTTGACCTAGACTTGACCCAGATTGATCATGTTGACTAGTATTTGACTAGTTTGACTAGAGTGTTGACCAGGAGTTGACTTTAACCTAGATTTGACTAACCTTAACTTGTTTGACCTTGTTTGACTCTATTTGACTTAGTTTGATTCCCTGTGACCTAATATGACTTGATTTGACTTAGATTGACTGTAGAGTTGACCATGTTTGACTTTGACCTAGATTGGCTTAGAATTTATATAGATTGCATTGTAGATTTCATTTACCTTCATATTAGACATATCATAACTGTATTACTCTATTTTAGGACATTGTGACCCTGGTACAGACATCTGATATTATACTACTCTTCCAGAGTGTCAGGCGAGTACATTCTCTGATAGTTCTTTCATTACTTGTCATTTACTGTATTTCAGTTCTAGTTAGCTATATGTGATTCTCTGTACAAACACGATTAGTATTGCTGGATCCATTACATGCGACACTCATTTATTCATGTCTGGCCTCTATATCTGGAATCACTACTGGCATCACCCTACTGGAATCATTTCTGGAATCATTGGCTGGACTCATACTGGTTGTAGTGTTGGATTATGGATTCATTTGTGGACGGGGAAATACTTGAGTAGACATGTGAACATACCTAAAATCTGGAACCACCTCCCTTGGAACTATTCTGGAATGCTAGCCATCCCACACTTGGCCGAGTGTGCGATATGCCTGATTACCCCTAGCCGTTTACATGTTGATCTCAGTATTTTAAAACACACTGTTAGAGTATAGTCTGGACTTACCCTAGAATCATGGATCACTTCTGGACTCATTTTTACTGGACTCATCTGTACTGGAATCATCTAGTATTGGATTATATGGACTGGACTCATACTGGGATTACATTTTATACTGTCTGGACTTATACCATGTTATTCTAGTTCAGCTAGTTTACTACAGTCTTCTTTGCCATGATTTCTTCTCTTGTTAGTTACTTTACTTTCCTTGTACCCTCACTGTTTTCTCTACATCATTATCTGTATAAAACTGCCATGCTCATCTGTATAACTGTCTAAAAACTGTTTTATAGTCTTTGTCATTTACTTAGGATTTCTAGATAAGATGTGCTCGTTCCTGTCCTGATTGGACCTGTTGAAAATATTACAGATGATACTCCTGACGACACATGCCCTACTTACCATGGACCTGGCGAGGGATTAGCTACCTTTGGTTCCGACTCTCAGGAGTGATTCAGGAGTTAGCTAGTAGACTTACTTAGCTTTCATGTTTTGAGCTTGTTGTATTAAACTTGAGATATTGAGTTGTATTAGAGTTTGTTTGAGACATTGTTGTTATTATTTTAGTAGTTTAATTTCTGTTGTTGTTAGTTGGTATCTAGATTTCTGTGTTATCTTATCGTGCTTAGACTGTGATTGAGTATATCATATCTTTTACTTGTCCTCCCTTCGGAGTTGAGATCTTGGCAAGTACATTATATACACTGCATGAGATTAGTTAGCAACCTAGGACAGCGTTCTACCGTCGACACTGCGGCGTAGGCTGGACGTACCCACTTCTCGTTCCCCTACACAGGGTGCGGGTCGTGACACATTTTTAGTGGTGGCTCATGCAGGTCTCGAGTTTATGTAGTGGTATTCGAACTAGAGTATCACTACAGCCTGTGATAGGATTTGATAATAGGCTTAGAGAGAGGATACTCAATCACAACTAGAAAATTTCCAGGGATTTGAATCTACTGACTTTTGTTCAAATCTGTATAATCTATTTCATATTGTCCTTCTTGATACTGTCATCCTTGTACCGTTATTGATTTTCTTATTGATCTGTCTTCAGGATGGTGGAGACTAGGTCACATCACTCTGTGCCGGCAGATTCTGAGAGGTCTGCCGTTTCTCGTCCAGTACAGCCTACAGCTGGGACTGTACCACTCCTTACGTCTGCTCACGTATGAGTATCTACTTTTGGTAGTCCTCCTCCACCTATTCCGAGGAATACCCCAGCTACCCCAGACATGCCTCCCCCGCAGTTTCGTCAGCCTCAGTTTCAGCAGCACCAGCAGCACCAGCAGTACCAGCAGGAGTACCAGCAGCAGATGCCATCTAGACTTGTGGATGCTGCACAGATGTTTACATATTTCCAGCAGTTCCTAGAATCACAGCAGACCCAGCAGCAGCGTCAGACGACGGCATTTACCAGAGGCATTGATGAGGTCCATCAGCTGGCTAGAGCGACGATGGAGAGGTTGGCTGTCCAGCCACAGGGAGGATTGGAACAGCCGCGACAGTAGAAGATTCCGGGCATTCAGGAGTTCAAGAAGATGAACCCCAGGGACTTCTTGGGGACAGAGGGGATTCTTTATGCTGATGACTGGATTGAGCACATTGAGGAGATCTTTCGACTGGCGGAGATACCAGCCGGACTCCAGATAGAGGCAACAGCCAGCCAGATGCGGGATCTTGCTCGTACCTGGTATCAGACGGACCCGAGAGTAGGCACTCCAGGACAGACATGGAGAGTTTTCAAGGAGCTCTTCAAGAGGAAGTTTTTCTCGGATCAGGCAGTCGGTGCTTTGGAGACCCAGTTCGAGAACCTGGTTCAGGGGAACCAGACTGTAGAGGAGTATTCTGGTGAGTTTTGCCGGTTGAGCAGATTTGTGGAGGGCCTTAGCGAGACAGCGAAGGCGAGAAGATTCAGGAAGGGCTTGGTGAAGGAGGTCAAGTCCTTGACCAAGAGTGACAGGAATGCCACCTTTGAGGAGATCCTGACAGGAGCGATGGCAGCTGAGGATGATCTTGAGCTGAAGCTCAAGAGGGGCCGCGACGCTCAGGGAGCCAGTAGCAGTGGAGGTCAGGCCAAGAGGCCTCATATTCAGCAGGCACCTGTTAGAGTTCAGCATCAGCCTCGAGGACAGGATCAGAGGATACAGAGTTGTGGGTATTGCAAGAAGGTAGGGCATATTTGGGAGTCTTGTAGGAGGAGGCTGAAGGTTTGTCTATTTTGTGGGTCTGCTGCCCACAAGATGATAGATTGTCCAGCTGCACCTCCTTATGAGGGTGCTAGGCCACCTATAGCTCAGCACCAGAGGGGTGGAGCTTTTGCGATGGAGGTCGAGGAGACCGATGTTGCAGGTGACGGGTTAGCAGGTTTGTCCTTCTCGTCATTCTTTTTCCATCATGTTGTGTGATTCCATTAGTACCTGTCAGGATATGCTTGTGATATGCTAGATAGCATAGTTACCCTTTTTGAGACTGTAGAATCATGACCAGTAGGTCTATGATTTCATGTTATCTTTTGACTTTGATTGACTGGGGGTGTGACCTAGAAGGAGTACGACCATCTTAATTTCGAGGACGAAATTCTTCTAAGGAGGGTAGACTTGTAACACCCAGTTTTCTAAAATTAGGGTATTTTTGAAAATTTATTATTTTTATTATTTATTAATGGTGTTTTAGTCATGATATGATTTTTTGGTGATTTTTAGTTATATTAAAACCATTTTCTAAGTCATGACTTATGACTTTGTGATTTTGACTAGTGTAACCTAGTGTAACCCTAGAGTTTACTTAACCTAGAACTTACCATGACCATGTGGACCTAACCATAGGCTTAGAACATCAAATTAGGGCTTTTTAGCCTCAAGGGTATTTTGGTAATTTTCTAGGATTTAATTGGAAATTAATTGATCTTATGAGTTTTTACTATTCATTAATTTTGGTTAGTGTCATGAGAGCCTTTAACCTAATCTACCCTAATCCATAGGTTAGTCCCTAACCTAGAAATGATAAAGGAATGGTTGGTTGCATAAGTCAAAGTATGGCTTAATATCTAGATATTTATTCCATTGATATTTTCCTTGATTTACTCCAAATATCACAACCCTTTACCCCAAAGTCTTTACCTTAGCTTGTAAGTAACTTGGAGGACACCCCCCCTACATGTTGGCCGGCCAAGGACCCCCCCTAGCCATGCCAAGCCCCTATATATCACCACCCCAATTTATTTCATGTCTCTTTACAAATTCATGAACTTGAAAAACCACAAATGCTCAAACCTACATAACTTCACCATTAGTGATCCTATTGACCTCAAATCTTTTGCATTGGAACCCTAACATACCAAGGGAGCTAGGGGAGACTAGAAGTTGGAGTTTTTGAGGTATTGGACATCACAAAGTTGAAGTGAAGCCCCCCCTCTACATTAATTTTCTTGATTTCTAGCATATAGAGGTATTTTCATTTTTATCTATGTAATGTAGTGATTTTTCTTCATAAATGCATGCATGCAGGTCTGCCCTAGATGTGGGTTAAGTTTGGTAAATTTTAGGTTTGGTTTCGTGTCCGTATCGGACACGTATCCTAAGCTAGAAACCCTCGTTTGATGAAATGCCACAAAGACTTTGTTTTTGTGTTTATGTGAAACAAAATATATTTTTGGGTAGCCCTAGACACCTAGGTCACAACCCCACTGGCTGAGCACACTTTGGACACTGTTCGTGTCCAAAACTGGACACGAACCCACTGTCAAAACACTACACTAACACACTGTAAACACTGTGCACACTGTAAACACGTAGGTGTTTGATATTTTGTATCGTGTCCACGCATGTTGTGGACACGATACAGTGACACGGACACATACCTAGTCACCTACCCTACCACCTGACACGGGCACGTGGCCCCACGTGCCACGTGTGAGGCACACGAACCCCCGACACTTGTGCACGAGGCCCTGCGTAGCTCCCCTGCTACCAGACCCCTTGTGTGGACACGATACGACACGTGGACACGTGACACTTGGCACAGACCTAGGGACAGTGTCTGACAAGACACCCCTAAAGTCTTGTGTCACGACGTGTCGTGTCGAGGGAGAAAATCCACTCGTACGGGTCGTACTCTGGCACAGCACACGCATTTCAGACCTCTCTGATACGCCTTCGTATCTCGGACACGGACACACTTGGACACGAATTAGGTTTTGGGATACCTAGTAGACCCCTAGGCGAACCTACCCCTAGGTGCACGAGATCCCACGTGTCCTGTGTCATGAGTACGAGACACAGGAACATCAGCCGATACCAACCCTAGAATTTACCTATTTTTGATTTTCGACTCGTGGACACGTTGTGTCGTGTCGTGGTCGTGTCTCAGGCACCTAGGACACTAGAGTGGACCCTACCCTACCTTTACCAACCAACCATTGGGTGTCATAGTTTGATTTTAGGGTTAATTTCAATTTACCCCCCATTTGTTCACTGTTCACTGTATAGTTCACAGTTTAGTTTATTTTCCAGATTTTTAGGTTGGATTTTGATTTGATTTTAATGAATATATATATATATATATATATATATATATATATATATATATATATATATGTATTTATATGTATTATGTACTGTATACAAGGTGTATATGTTTGTGAGTGTGAGTGTCTAGTTTTAGGGTTTATGGAGATGTATTTGTGTGTGTGTGGGTGTATATACATAGGTATATATGTGTACTGTGTGTGTGTGTTGTGATCAGTTCAAAAACTGAACTGAGTTCAGTTTCCCCCCTCCTAACCCTAACCACAGCCCCTAACCCTAATTTTATATCACAACCCTCTTTCCCTCTCTCTCTATGTGTAATAGTGTGCATGTGTATGTATATATACATACACATGTGTATGTGTTGTTTGTGTTAGTTTCAATCCCCTAACCCTAAGCTCCTAACCCTAATCCATAAACCATAACCCATTCTCTAACCCTAATCCTAACCCTAAGGGTAACCCTCTAACCCTCTCATCCCTCTCTCTTATATGTGTATGTGTATGTTAATACACATATACATGTGTATGTGTATGTGTAAGTGTGTAACCCTCACCCATAACCCTAATACCCTTAACCTTAGTTAACCCTTGTCTAACCCTAAACCATTACCCCCCATTCCTTTCCCCTCTCTTTATATATGTATGTATATATATAGAGTATTATATATAGAGTGTATATATATGAATATTGATACATATAGTTATGTACTATATATATGTGGGATTACATATATATATATATAGTGTATTATATGTAATGAGGATATATATATATATATATATATATATATATATATATATATATATATATATATATATATATATATATATATATATATATATATGTGGTATATATATATATATAGTGGATATATATATTGGCATATGTATATTGTATATGAGTATAGATATGGATACCTATATTGAGAGCCCTAGATATATTAGCCTATGGCCTATGACCCATGAGTTAAAAATTGACCTTAGGCCTATTAGACCTAGTTTGACTACAAGTTTGACCATGGTTGACCAAGTCAACTATAGGTCAACCCTTAACCAAATTGACCTAGGTTTGACTAAACCCTAGACTATTGACTATTTGGTTTAGACTTGACCTATTATGAGTATTAATTATGACTTGGTTATATAGATAGCCTTATGTAGAATGAAGATATGTATGGGGTTAAGTAGGATACTCAGAATTGAGTCTTGATTTGGATTAGAGTATGAGATTAGCTTGATTATAGGGTTAGGTTGGTATTGTGCTATATATATATTTTGTATGATATACCTTGTATAGGAGATTTGTTATGCCTTAGCTTTGTGGTATAGAATCTTTGGTATCCAAAGACATGTTAGCCTTATAGAGTTTGAGTTAGAGTTGGCCATTGACCTAATTATCTTACAGACTAGTATATGATTAACCAAAACCTTAGTTGGTCTAAGTTTGACCTAGACTTGACCCAGATTGATCATGTTGACTAGTATTTGACTAGTTTGACTAGAGTGTTGACCAGGAGTTGACTTTAACCTAGATTTGACTAACCTTGACTTGTTTGACCTTGTTTGACTCTATTTGACTTAGTTTGATTCCCTGTGACCTAATATGACTTGATTTGACTTAGATTGACTGTAGAGTTGACCATGTTTGACTTTGACCTAGATTGGCTTAGAATTCATATAGATTGCATTGTAGATTTCATTTACCTTCATATTAGACATATCATAACTGTATTACTCTATTTTAGGACATTGTGACCCTGGTACAGACATCTGATATTATACTACTCTTCTAGAGTGTCAGGCGAGTACATTCTCTGATAGTTCTTTCATTACTTGTCATTTACTGTATTTTAGTTCTAGTTAGCTATATGTGATTCTCTGTATAAACACGATTAGTATTGCTGGATCCATTACATGCGACACTCATTTATTCATGTCTGGCCTCTATATCTGGAATCACTACTGGCATCACCCTACTGGAATCATTTCTGGAATCATTGGCTGGACTCATACTGGTTGTAGTGTTGGATTATGGATTTATTTGTGGGCGGAGAAATACTTGAGTAGACATGTGAACATACCTAAAATCTGGAACCACCTCCCTTGGAACTATTCTGGAATGCTAGCCATCCCATACTTGGTCGAGTGTGCGATGTGCCTGATTACCCCTAGCCGTTTACATGTTGATCTCAGTATTTTAAAACACACTGTTAGAGTATAGTCTGGACTTACCCTGGAATCATGGATCACTTCACTCATTTTACTGGACTCATCCGTACTGGAATCATCTAGTATTGGATTATATGGACTGGACTCATACTGGGATTACATTTTATACTGTCTGGACTTATACCATGTTATTCTAGTTCAGCTAGTTTACTACAGTCTTCTTTGCCATGATTTCTTCTCTTGTTAGTTACTTTACTTTCCTTGTACCCTCACTGTTTTCTCTACATCATTATCTGTATAAAACTGCCATGCTCATCTGTATAACTGTCTAAAAACTGTTTTATAGTCTTTGTCATTTACTTGGGATTTCTAGATGAGATGTGCTCGTTCCTGTCCTGATTGGACCTGTTGAAAATATTACAGATGATACTCCTGACGACACATGCCCTACTTACCATGGACCTGGCGAGGGATTAGCTACCTTTGGTTCCGACTCTCAGGAGTGATTCAGGAGTTAGCTAGTAGACTTACTTAGCTTTCATGTTTTGAGCTTGTTGTATTAAACTTGAGATATTGAGTTGTATTAGAGTTTGTTTGAGACATTGTTGTTATTATTTTAGTAGTTTAATTTCTGTTGTTGTTAGTTGGTATCTAGATTTCTGTGTTATCTTATCGTGCTTAGACTATGATTGAGTATATCATATCTTTTACTTGTCCTCCCTTCGGAGTTGAGATCTTGGCAAGTACATTATATACACTGCATGAGATTAGTTAGCAACCTAGGACAGCGTTCTACCGCCGACACTGCGGCGTAGGCTGGACGTACCTACTTCTCGTGCCCCTACACAGGGTACGGGTCGTGACAGTTTTCCCAGAAGGCAGTCACCTTTTCAACCTCCTCTGCAGGTAACGAGGCTCGAAAGTCACTCCCTACCTTCTTCAGTGGCACAAACTCCATAGATGTAGGGCTTTTGGGACCCACAGGTTTGCATATGTCAGCCCAGGACCTTCCCACAGGGCGGCGAGTTGTCTCCTGAGAACGAAGAACGACACCAGGAGGAGATGACCGTATTCCCTGACCTCCCAGGTCAACCGCTTTACCTTTCCCTTTTTCTGCTGTAGTCGCCTTGGGGCGCCAACCAACCGATCTCCCAACAGTACTATTCCCCGTCCGGACAGGGGCCGCAGGGCCACGAGACGTCGTCCGCAACCCCAAACCCTCACCCACTCTCCTTTTGGAGGTTTCTAACCTTGCCCCTAGTCTTGGCCCCCCGACGTCTCGTAACCGTCGTCCAGCCACCTCCCTCCATCTGTCCACCTGGGGATCTAGAACCAGATCCATGTTAGAAACCCGGAGTTCAGTTAGATCTAGAACCCATCGATCCGCCCTTCCCGATGATCCTCCCCCATTGTAAAATCCCTAAATTTCTACTACAATTTTTTATAATTATGGTATTGATTTTTGTACTTCGTATTTGTACGTCGCATACGAGTTTGCGTTTCGTAAATTTCTCGTCAAGTGCGAATAAGTGCGAAGTACATATTTTTATAAAACATTTTAATTATATAGATGTAGAAAATATTTCAAAATAATAGACGATAAATATTTTATATTACTTGAAGTTGTAAATGCGTCGCGTCGATGAATGCCAAATTTATTTTTATTTCGAAAAAGGTATATTAAATATGGATTGATTTAATATGTAATTAATTATGGTGATTTAAGTTGGAAAAAATATTAAGTTTTTTAAATACAGTTTAAATTAGAGGTAGAATCTATCTACATTGGAATATATTTGATTGAGTTACTTTTAAATTAATTTGAATTAAATAGTGGAAAATCTAAGGAAAATTAAAACTCTTCTTAGTCCTTATCTAGATAAGACTCTTGTAAACCCCCTAATTTTTTAAAATAAATATTTGTAGAGATTTTAGATTTTTAAATAACTATTTATTGACTTATTATATAATTTGTATTATTTTACTTATATTTAGTATAGTGCTCATTAGTGAATTTATTATAAAAATATATAAAGCTATTTTTCTAGTACATTAAGGATCTAAACTATATTATACAATTTTTCACAAAATTTTAGGATTTATTTCATAAATTTTATTACTTTTTACATGTTACTTATATTGTACATTATTTACATAATATAGAATAAATGTCAATTTAGTATTAAATATTTCAGCTTGTATAAATGAGATTAGATGAAGGTTGTTTAAATAAATATTAACTCTATTTATTATCTATAGTAATTTTAAATAATGTTATAGATAATTTAGATAAATATGAACTATATTTTAAGTTAATCATAATCCTAAGTCTAATAGAAAAGTATCCCTATCTACATTATATCATAACAAAGTAACTCCTATCAATTTAAATCAAATCCTATCTAATTTAGGAGGTAAATCTGAAATAAGTACCTATATATGCCCAATGCATTCCCTTTCTATCAACCATAATTCGAAATTATTTTTAGTCCAATAGGAACTCAAAAATTCGTCATCAGAATTCAACCCCGCTTTTTAGTAGCAAGAGCAACTTGGAACGACAATATCTCCTAACTCCGAACTCCGTTTCGCCTCCAGTTTTTTTAAAAGAAACGTATCGAGACAAGCTTTCCAGAAACATATTTTAATAGACAAAATTCATTCTGTAGATTTTTGCAAAAATATTTGCGTATCTAGTGTCCCAAAAATAAATATGTTTTAGTATTTTTGTGATTTCGGGAGATTCCGAAAACAAAAATACGATCCATTTGGTTTTTCGAAAAGATGATACGAAAACCTATGCCATATCCTAATTTCAGAATCTATTAAATAAATTTAATAGGTGCAATATTAATTATAATTAGATAATAGACTATTTTCAGCATCCGAAATTGTTCCTACACCTTTCCCTTTGTGCGTTGTTGTTGATTCGTCGCCAGGACATCATCTTACCGCACTCTGGACATCAGGAAAGATACCTTGCCACCTTACTCTGTGATTTATATATTATTATTTTTAGTTGTTATTTTTAGTATTTTTTATTTATTGATATTATAAAACTGTGCGTCCAAGTCACACTTGGGTGCAAGCGACTTTGTTAGTTATTTTTCTCACTTTTATTTATTTTTCTTGCATTGACTTAATCTAGTGACCACCCCTTTGTTGATGAGGTATTAGTATATCTCATGCGGCCTTAACACATACTTTATCACGTGATATGAGTCATATGTAGGACACGTACTCGTGTAGACGGTCGACCACCGATACATATGAGACGTACGACGGTTAGGAGTAACTGCCTTAGAATTGTATGCTAGCAGACTTGGCGGTTACTAGAGGTTTCTATGAGTCATGGATGTGATCCTACTAGGCATTGGATGGGGAGAACAGTTCCTTAACGTATGGGCCACGTATGCACTTTCCTATTATTGCCGGTTATCTCCACTGGAGATACGGTCCTGGATCCTGATACCTGATTTCCTACTGGCCTCTGACATTCGAGAAATGTTATGCTTTGAGGTCCCTGGTATCCTGATGGGACCATACCTGAGTTTCTACACCTGCGCCAGAGTGCCCATGCGTTGAAGGTTTATTCTTAACAACATTTTTACTATAAAATTGGTAGGCACCCTATTGCATTCATCCCCTTTTACTCTCTATTATATATCACAGATTATATGGCATGTTTTTTATGTATCTTGTTACGTCCCTCTAAGGACCTGGTTATCTCTCCAGGTGTGTGCTTTGTGACTTTTCGCAGGTGTTCTAGCCAAGGCCGTGATCATCTCCATTTATTCGAGGATGATTGCTCTTGGTTCGTCTTGCCATTTTTTGACCATTTTCTTGTATATTTTCTTTCATTTAAATTGGTTGGTAGTGGATTTGTCTCCGCCCAACTACATGTATAAATGACAAATTCTTGAATTGATTATAGTATTATTTTTTATTGTTGCGGATGAGATTTAGTTATAATGGTTTTACTGTATTTTACAGCTTATGTATGCGTACGGGGTTCCATACATTGGAGTATACTTTGTATGTATGTAGCTGGCACGTTTACGTACTTAGTCTTAAGTATTTTGGGACTGGGACGTTACATATTTTTCTGGTAGCCCATGCAGGTCAAGTTTATCACTTCGGTTACATTATTGTACCGATGTGAGACTGCAGATATGATTAGAGTCTAGGATCTCATCCATATACTTGACATTCTTTCTTGACTCCAAACTTCGAACTCTCGTTTGCCTCCCTTGATTGCATCTTGTTTGACCCCTTTCTACCGTGAATCCTTACTTCCTCGTGTTTAATGTCGGTTAGGAAGATGACTACACTAGTATATGCTCATAGGTCAAACACGTGACTAGAAGGATTACATTCACATTTAGTATACATTGATGTCTTATTTAAGATATAGAGGCATTTATTTTTCTAAAAGTATGATCTTAAGAATTAGTTAATTCTAAGTTGGGTAGTAGCAATATTACCAACTTTGAGGACACAGAGAATTTTATCCTGAGACTACTAGGAGTATTCACCAAAGGATTGATAGAAGATTGAGTAAAATCTTTGATTTTGAAGATTTAGAAAATATTTATGATTTTCGGATTATGGCTATTCATATCTTTTGAGGATATAAATTGATTTGAGAAATTTTTTAAAATTTTGAACTGTGTCATACGATCTATGATTGATAAATTTATTTAGATTTTGGGTTTAATATTTCAATTATGAAAAAAAATCTTCAAATTTTGTCGCATAATTCACGATTGATAATATCTAAATCTTGAGTTTAAAGTTTGAATTTATAATATTACGATTTTGTAAAAAATTTATTAAGAGATATGATAAAGCTTATTTTGAGATTGATTAGAGGAATCTAAATTTTTTTAAGTTATGATGGATGACCTCAACTGACTAGAGAATAAGAAAGTTTAGTTTGTGCATATTGGAGGAAAACAAAATATATTTTTTGCCATACTATGGGTTATCTTAGGGTTATTAAAGACTTGAATTATTTTTATGATTATGCTTGAATATCGTAGTTTATGTCAAGCTTGGAAATACACATTGGGAACTCAAATTTTGGGATTAAATCTTATCTTGATAGAGAACCAAGAAGTAGACAAGGTCACCCTAATGAGATAGAGGTACTCTACATTCCATCCAAGACCAAGATAGTTGTATATACACAAGTATAGTTAGTCTTCGACCAAACCATGTAACTATATCTCAATTCTGACTTACTCGCTTTTCCCCAAATCTATATCTTTTATTGTGACCTTCTAACCTTTTGAAATTTGAGAAATGATTTAATCGTTCCTTGACTGTATCCACCTAGGAGACTATCTTCTCTCTGAAAACTGTGTCCCTAAATTATTTTACTAGATTCCTTAATTAATTTTATTTCATGCTTCAACTTGATCTACTTTAATGTTTGTGCATTAATTGTCACTTCATGAACTCCCACTTTCTATTTATATCTTGTTGTGTCCTTTACCGTGACTTTGATATTTGGAGTATAATACTAGCTGTTACCTTCTAACAAATTTTATATGTAAGATGTAGACGAGCTCACCTTCATGTAGGTATATCATGTCCCACTCAAACACGTCCCTTGGTACTCTATTTTTATGATATGACTTTCGGATCATAAAGACTAGACTATAATCTTTACCATGATACCGATATATTTTTCGACCAAGGATAAGGACTCAACCTCGACTCAATTATTTCGATCCGATATGTGATTTTTTCTACTTAATTCTTTAAATGCTTAACTTTGTGCTTTATCTTGATTGCTTGACCCATTGTCCTATCACACTACTAGTTTAACTCTTGTAAGTTGGATAGAATACCTCATGACCTAACAAACCTTTGTCCTTGTGACCCATATTGATAAGTTTACTTAGACTATAGAATCCAGAGGACCCTAACTTATCTAGTCAACCAAGCCATAGATAAGAAAACACTAGGACGACTGCATAAGCCCAAACTTCGGAAAAGACTTAGATTTTAATGGATCTTCGAATATTTAATTTCCTTCATTAGTATTCGTTACTTATATTTTGACTATCTTATGATGCTAATTTAGTCTTAGTTTTGCAAGCTTATTCTTTTATCGAGCTTGTTCACGACATATGTGTTATTGGGGACGCCCACTAATACATTGTCAAATCAGAACCGGTGCATGATGGTTTGATCAACCTAGTGCACTTTGCTTCACTTTTTATATATTGTTCGACGTGGATGGAGACATAGTTAAACTTGGCCTCTAGAATTCTATCCGTGACTGCCTTGGCAATTCTTTTTGAAAAATCTCAATCGTCTTTGAACCACTTATTCGTATTCGATAATATCTTCTTCTAACTCTTTATTATTTTCGTCTTTCGCCTATATTAGAAAGACAAACAGTCGTACTTGATATCCCCTTAGTTGCCCACCATCTATTGCCAAGATAGTTAACCACTGACCAACCAATGTGACTATATCCCCGTCTTAAGTTACCTTTTTCCTCTACCCTAGATTCATTATCACAACCTTCTAATCGTTCTTGAAACTTGAAAATGATTCAAATGATTTCCTTAACCATACCTTAAACCTAGATGGCTATATTTGTGAGGATCCTGATTTTTGGAAATTATTTTTTATTTATTTTATAGTATTTCTATTTATTAGGTTATATTGTATACTTAATTATGATTATATATGTACTTTTTCTTGTTTTTGATTTTTGGAGCACAAGACATGCCCATATCTCGAAACGTCATTCATGAGTTTTGTAGTAGACATGATGACCTTCAATTTGATGTATCATATCCCATCTAAACTTGTTCCCTAGCATTTTTTTGACTTCGCTCAACTTTGGGCCAATTTAAGCCATTTGATTATTTACCGTAATTCTAGACCGAACTTCCAACTTGAGTGCATGGCCTGACATTGATCAAAACTATTTGACTCAATATTTGGCTTTGATCCATTTTGAGCCTATGACACACATGCCAAGGGTGTGCTACTCAATCGAGTCTCCATGTGCTATTTAATTGCGAATGACACAAGGGACCTATTGGTTGACTCTTAGAGTTCGATTAAATTAGAAAATATATTTGGACCCTAACCTAGCCAACCCCACCTGGTAGGAAGCCATGTTAGGTTGCCATGACAGCATAATTATTATGGATTTGTTTTGGGATGTTATGCACTAAAATAGATTTAAATACAATTTTGTATATAGATGATTATATTTATAATAGCCTAATACTATATATATTATATATATATTTTTAGCCTAATATATATATATATATATATATATATATATATATATATATATATATATATATATATATAAGGAAAGTCCTGAACCTCACCAAGGCCATGCTCAAATTCAGAATAAAAGTGGAGACTGATTTCTGGAAACAGAAAGCTAGGTTGAAATGGGACAACGAAGGGGACAAAAACTCAAAACATTTCCATGCTTGTGTCAACGACCGTATACAGAAGCTCGCGGTTCACCACACTGTGGACGAGAACGGGAACATCCTTAAAGGCCATAAGGACATCCAAGCGGCCGCCGCAGATTTCTACTCCAAATTATTCTCCAAAGAGACGGTTCATAAAGATAGATCCTTCCTAGACCAAATTTCCTTTCTCATTAGCGACACCAACAACGCCCAGTTGGAGCGCATACCGACGGATCAGGAAGTGAATGAATATATATATATATATATATATATATATATATTTTATATATATATATATATATATATATATATATATATATATATATATATATATATATATATATATATATATATATATATGTAGCCTAATACTATATATATATATATATATATATATATATATATATATATATATATATATAAAAATATATATATATATATATATATATATATATATATATATATATATATATATATATATATATATATATATAATATATATATATATATATATATATATTTTTATATATGTAGCCTAATACTATATATGTAGCCTAATACTATATATATATATATGTAGCCTAATACTATATATTTTTATATATGTAGCCTAATACTATATATGTGTAGCCTAATACTATATATATATATGTAGCCTAATACTATATATATATATATATATATATATATATATATATATATATATATATATATATATATATATATATATATATATATATATATATATATAAGGAAAGCCCTGAACCTCACCAAGGCCATGCTCAAATTCAGAATAAAAGTGGAGACTGATTTCTGGAAACAGAAAGCTAGGTTGAAATGGGACAACGAAGGGGACAAAAACTCAAAACATTTCCATGCTTGTGCTAACGGCCGTAGACAAAAGCTCGCGGTTCACCACACTGTGGACGAGAACGGGAACATCCTTAAAGACCATAAGGACATCCAAGCGGCCGCCGCGGATTTCTACTCCAAATTATTCTCCAAAGAGACGGTTCATAAAGATAGATCCTTCCTAGACCAAATTCCCCTTCTTATTAGCGACACCGGCAACGCCCAGTTGGAGCACATACCGACGGATCAGGAAGTGAAGGACGCTGTGTGGGCCCTGAACGAACACAGTGCTCTGGGGCCGGACGGCTTTTCGGGGGCCTTCTTTCGCAAATGTTGGGATATTATCAAGCAGGATATCACCGAAGCGGCTATTGCTTTCTTCGAAGGAGCCACTTATCCCAAGGCCATCTCTAGCGCCAAGCTTATCCGGATCCCGAAAAAAGAAAACCCGGAGTCCTTCAGAGACTTTCGACCCATAAGTCTCTGCACCTTCACCAACAAGATCATCTCCAAGATTATCGCTACCAGAATGGCAGGCATTCTTCCCAAAATCATTTCCGAGGAGCAAAGCGGCTTTGTTCGGGGAAGGAACATCGGGATAACATTATGCTGGCCTAAGATTTAATCACCTGCATGAAGTTTCCAGCTAGAGGGGGCAACATCGCCGTCAAATCGACATGGAGAAAGCATACAACAGACTGGATTGTTAATTTATAATCCGGGTCTTCAGGGCTTTTGGATTCTCGGAAAAGTGGACCAACACCGTGTGGAGATCCATTAGCAACTCGTGGTTCTCCATAGTTATTAACGGTCAAATATGAGGGTTCTTCAAATCTAGCCAAGTTGTTAGACAAGGCGACCCTCTGTCTTCCACTATCTTCATCATAGCGGCAGAAGCTCTGAGTAGGAACCTTAACAACATGGTCAATATTCCAAACTTCCAGCACTATCACACATCCAGTGGATGTCCTATTATCACCCAACTGGCGTTTGCCGACGATTTACTCATCTTCTCGGTTGGTGACGTTGGAGCGATGGATGTTATCCTCAACACTCTGCAGAGGTACTCTAGATGTTCCGGCCAGAAGATCAATCCTTCCAAGAACGTGATCTATGCCCACCACACCATCAAAAGAGAGCCGACATCAGTCTATCCAGTTTAACTTTTTTCTCCGTGGATCATCCTCCGTTCAACTACCTCGGTTGTCCCCTTGGGTACGGGAGATCCAATAGTGGCTTATTCCAGAACTTGATCACTAGAATCAGGAACAAACTCAAGGGGTGGCATAATGCCATGTTATCCCCAGGCGGCAAGATCATCCTCATCAAATACGTTCTCACCTCCATACCTATATATTCGCTGGCCGCATGTTCCCCGCCTAAGAAGGTTCTTTCTCTGATCGAGTAGATCTTTTGTAATTTCTTTTGAGGGCACATCAATGGTCAAGACAAGCACCACTGGATGAGTTGGGACTCCATGTCCCGTTCCACAAAAGATGGAGGTCTCGGATTTACCAAACTCACTCACATCGTTAATGTTTTTTCGATAAAATTAGGGTAGAATCTCCGCATGAGCAAGAACTTATGGACTAGGTTTATGAAGGCCAGATACTTCAAGCACATCCACCCTCAACAGCCTCAGCCAACATCAGATCCTCTACAGCTTGGCATCGTATTCTTGTCGGTCGCGACCTCGCCGAGCCCGTGATGAGACTCCACCTGGGGGACGACGACTCGGATACCTTCATGGAGAGATGGCTTGGGGATAGTCTGATCCTGAGCCTCACGATGACCCCCAGAGTCAGTAGAATCAGAGATTTGTGGTGCTACAACTCCAACCACTGGAACTGGGATAAGATTCACGAATGGTCCGGTGACGGAACAGTTGCCAGCATTCGACGCCTCGGTTTGAGCCTCAGTAGCGAAGCCGATGTGCTGTGGTGGACGCTCGAGGCCTCCGGAATATTTTTGGTGAAGTCGACGAGATCTACAGTCCATGAGATCGGCCAGCCGCACCATCCCTTAGACCACTATTGGCATACCTGTATCCCCTTGAAATGGTCCTTCCTCATGTGGAGAGTCATTAAAAAGAAAGTGCCCACTGATGAGATCCTCAACAACATTGGGATCAGCTTGGCTTCTGCCTGTATGTGCTGCCCCGACCGTCAGTTGGAGACCATAGACCACATCTTCTGCCAGGGGTACCTTCCAGGCAGCATCTAGAGGACCCTTAATCAGCGCTACAACATTGTTTCGGGGGGTGGATGCTTCCACGATCTGGCGGCCTCATGGGCTGCGACTTCTCACGGCCACCAGATCGTCGCAGCAGCCGCAACTTGGGTGATTTGGAAAAATTGTAACAAAGCAAGATATGAGGGTCACCAATACTCAGCCAAACAGCTTATCCGCGAAATCTTTCGCCAATGCCGCAAACGGAGCACCCTTTGCTCCCACAGTCCAATATCCTTTTGGGCTTCGATCCACCCGTAGGACTTGCTGTTGTCTTTTCCTCTCCTCATCCCTTTTGCTGTATACTTGTTTCGGCTGATTTTGGCCTTGTATACATGGTCGGGCTTCGGTATTTTGAGCCTTGATTAATAAAACGAGGAGGTTTCTCAATATATATATATATATATATATATATATATATATATATATATATATATATATATATATATATATATATATATATATATGGCCCTAGTCATGGTTAAGTTTTGAGATGCATAGCGACTAGAAATTTTGGCACGGATAGTGTAGTCATGTACTTTGACTAGTCTATTAGCCATGTTAGGGAAGGTCGAGCCATATGTGTGTCACAACTAGGAAAACCAGGCCAAGTTGCGACTTAACCCCCACCGATGAATTAATTATTTATTAATTAGATATATTGATTTTTTAGATGACCCGATTGTACCAATTTAGCCCGAATTGGACCCGAACCAAGTCCAAGCCCATGCATGCATGTAGGGTGACCAGAGACGACCATGTAGGCATATTTTATATGTGTACAAATATTTCCTAAATTATTTTAGGTATTGATGTACATTTTTTAATTATTTGAATATTTGTACAAAAGTTGGTATTTTATTATTAAATATTGTTTTACCATATTTGTACAATTTTCTGGACCCGGATAAAGGTGAGTAGTATGGATTCACCAAACCACCATTTAATTATTTTATTATTTTGCGGTGATTAAATAAATATATTTATTACTATTAGATATTATTATTGTTGTCCTTTTATTGTTAATTAAATTTACTTATATGTACATATATTTAAATACATCATATATATATATATATATATATATATATATATATATATATATATATATATATATATATATATATATACATATATATATATATATATATATATACATATAAAGATAATATTAAGATTTGATTTTGTTTTTTGGAGATTTATAGGTGTATATATAGATAATTACATATATATATATATATATATATATATATATATATATATATATATATATATATATATATATATATATATATAAAAAAATATATATATATATATATATATATAGATATATATAGATATATATAGGTGAATAGATATGAATAAGAAAAGAAAAGAAAAAAAGAAAAGAAATACTATTACTGTTCCCATACGGGAACAGTACCCACAAAAACCTGTTAACCCAGCCACCGCCGACGAGTTACCCGCCTCCATGTCGACCTCCCCATAGCCCAGGCGACCGCCGACGAATACCCCAACCACCGCCGTGTGCCCCATCCCGGCGTGTCCCCGGCCAGCAACGTGCGACCGAGTGCGTGGCAACGGCAGGCCACGCCTTGTGCGCGTGCACACGCGTGCGATTCGGCAGCAGCCATGGCACCACGACCGCCACCAAGTAGCCCCCGATGCCACCATGACCACCCCTATGGTTCGGCGATCCCCTAATGAACTCCGCGACCGCGCGTCGCCTCGTGAGTCGCCGGAGCGCGCGAAAATAGGACAACCGCACAACAGATAGCAGTCCTTCGTAACGCGATCACAACGTCATCGCAAAACCATTCCTTGAGCCACTTTCTCAGGTACAACAACAACCTAACCATCTCGAACCCTAGCCAACTATTTTGAATCGAAACATATTAAGTTCGACGAGAAAGCGAATCCAAAATCGAAGAAAAAACAGGCAGCACTGTTCTTTAAAACGGCCTAAAACTGTCCCAACCACCTGTTTTGGAAGACGAATTATGGACAGGATATCTATACTCTTCAAAATCCATTTGAACAATTTTGTAGACAACCTACAGGTCTTAGAAGCCCTTCTTGTAGTTTCTGTTTTCATCAATCATAGGCTAAGTTATTAGTTTTCAAAAATTAAGAAAAACCTGTTTTCGAAACCCCAAAAAACCCTGATACGACGTGCATTCCGCCAATTCGGGCGACGTGGTCGCGAATTAAAAGCATCGAAAGGTGCATATTGACTTCGTGGACGTGTGGGCTTTGAAGGAATTCAAATTGGTTGCATGTACGCGACGAATTTGATGCGTATCCGTCAAAATTTACCGTATCGGCCCTTTTCGAAATTTCTCAATTACTTTGTGCACGTTCGTCAAATTGAGACGAAACTTACGCCAACAAGACCGTATTATTTTTTTGGTCCTGTATGCCAAGTTTGGTCCGAATCTGAGGCAGTTGACCGGATCGTCGTTTTGCGGGCCCCATGATCCCACTCAATCGACGAATTTGTGCACGACCCACCGGAATCCAAAATTGGACATACCGTTGGGATCGTATCATCAAAATAAATCCGTAGACATATAGTTTGACAATTTTAGAGACCGTTGACTCTGGCACGCTTTTCGGTGCAAAGCAGGTCTAACGGCGGACACCATTTTGACCTAAAATTACCGTTTTGCCCCTGTCCAGAATTGGACTTAAAGACTGGCAATCCAAGCTAATTTGACTAATCTGGAAATATTGGTAATATCTATTACAGCTTCTGGAGGCAGTTGTGAGACTTGGACTTTCTGACTTGTTGATTGGCAATATATTGTTGGTTTTCCATGCAACCCTCAGGCAAGTACACCTTGTCAAACTTTACAGTACTTACATGCTTTTTTATTTCCATTCCTTCTTGCTTGGTTACTTATTTTTCTTATTTTATGTTATGGTTAATTTCTAGTTTCACGTGTACGTAGATTTTTACTTTTCTTTCTTTACTATTTGTTCTGTCTTTCCTATCTTGTTTATGTCTAGTGATAGTATTGATATGCCTTGCCATGTTTTCCCTGACCTGTTTGACCTGTACTTGACTTGGACATGACTAGATAGGCTTGAATTCCTAGTACCTTAGGAGAGAATCTTTTATTAGCCGTGGCTATCCTCTATTGTTAGTGCCTCCCCGGGCTACGATAGAGAACCTATTATAGGACTGTTAGTGCCTCCTCGGGCTACGGTTTTAGCCATGATTAATATTATATTCTCATGACATGTCACCATCTGTAGAGTTTCCTTACGTGTCATCCTTTCCTCTACTTGTTATTCCTATTTTTCTTACATATTATTTACTGTACAGTAGGCATGTATATTATGTGTCTTGCTAGTCCTCTGAGGACCTGGTGATCTCTTCAGGTTATAGCCAAGTTGGTAGAATCGATGGATGGTTATGTTTTACGTCTGCAGGATTCAGGTATCGTTGGTGCATGATTTTATTTTATTATTCTCTCGTGCTGCATATTCTTATTTTGATATATTCTACTTATTAGCCTAGTTTAATGGACTCGTGTTTTCTTTTGAGTCTATTCGGACATGTATGCTAGTGGGCTGCAGACCACGAACTATATTGTTCATTCTTGATGTTTATTATCATTATGTGGATTGAGATGCAGTAGATTCTAGAACAACCAGATAGCTTATACGTATTCAAGCTGGACTGGAGTCCTATCGATGCGTAGCTGGCATGTATACGTATCTTAGTCTTATACGTATTTTGGGACTGGGGTGTTACAATATTCACTCAAGAAACCATCTCTCCTAAATGTCTAAATTATTCTATTTGACCTACTCAATTCTTTTCTATTCTCTAATTCATGTTATCATAATTTTATTACCTTAACTAGCGACCCTTCTTCAATTACATAACCATGATGTATTTTTGTAGATATCAAAATTACGATCTTTCAATGCATGTTTGTGTCGAACGTCGTTTTTTTTGCCTCATCCAAAAAATTTAATCGTATTTCGGTATTGATGAACTCTTTCTATCTCCCCTACCCTAGCTATTCTTAAATTTCGAGGACGAAATTCTTGTAAGTTGGGTAGGATGTAAAACCCCTAAATTTCTACTACAATTTTTTTATAAATATGGTATTAATTTTTGTACTTCGTATTTGTACGTCGTGTACGAGTTTGCGTTTCATAAATTTCTCGTCAAGTGCGAATAAGTGCGAAGTACATATTTTTATAAAACGTTTTAATTATATAGATGTAGAAAATATTTTAAAATAATAGACGATAAATATTTTATATTGCTTGAAGTTGTAAATACGTCGCGCCGAGGATTGCCAAACTTTATTTTTATTTAAAAAATGCTATTTTATTTTATGGTACAAGTATAACTAGTAATTTAGAAAAACTGTGTTTTATGTAAGTATATTTTTGCATACGAATGTATATATATTTGTATTTTCAAAATTAATTATTATCATCAATATATTATTTCGAAAAAGGTATATTAAATATGGGTTGATTTAATATGTAATTAATTATGGTGATTTAAGTTGGGAAAAAAAATTAAGTTATTTAAATACAGTTTAAATTAGAGGTAGAATCTATCTACATTGGAATATATTTGATTGAGTTACTTTTAAATCAATTTGAACTAAATAGTGGAAAATCTAAGGGAAATTAAAACTCTTCTTAGTCTTTATCTAGATAAGACTTTAGTAAACCCCCTAATTTTTCAAAATAAATATTTTTGAAAATTTTGGATTTTTAAATAACTATTTATTGACTTATTATATAATTTGTATTATTTTACATATATTTAGTATAGTACTCATTAGTGAATTTATTATAAAAATATATAAAGCTATTTTTCTAGTACATTAAGGATCCAAACTATATTATACAATTTTTTTTTCAAAATTTTAGGATTTATTTCATAACTTTTATTACCTTTTTACATGTTACTTATATTGTACACTATTTACATAATATAGAATAAATGTTAATTTAGTATTAAATATTTCAGCTTGTATAAATGAGATTAGGTGGAGGTTGTTTAAATAAATATTAACTCTATTTATTATCTATAGTAATTTTAAATAATGTTATAGATAATTTAGATAAATATGAACTATAGTTTAATTTAATCATAATCCTAAGTCTAATAGAAAAGCATCCCTATCTATATTATATCATAACAAAGTAACTCATATCAATTTAAATCAAATCCTATCTAATTTAGGAGGTAAATCTGAAATAAGTACCTATATATACCAATGCATTCCCTTCCTATCAACCATAATTCGAAATTATTTTTAGTCCAATAGGAACTCAAAAATTCGTCATCTGAATTCAGCCCCGCTTTTTAGTAGCAAGAGCAACTTGGAACGACGATATCTCCTAGCTCTGAACTCCGTTTCGCCTCCAGTTTTTTTTTAAAGAAGCGTATTGAGGTAAGATTTCTAGAAATATAATTTAATATACAAAATTTGTTTTGTAGATTTTTGCAAAACTATTTGAGTATCTAGTGTCCTAAAAATAAACGTGTTTCGGTATTTTTGCAATTTTGGGAGATTCTGGAAGAAAATGCGACCCATTTAGTTTTTCGAAAAGCTGATACGAAAACCTTTGCCATATCCTAATTTCAGAATCTATTAAATAAATGTAATAGGTGTAGTATTAGTTATAATTAGATAATAGACTATTTTCAGCATCCGAAGTTGTTCTTTCACCTTCCCCTTTGTGCGTTTTTGTTGATTTGTCGCCAGGACATCATCTTACCTCACTCCGGACATCAGAAAAGATACCTTGCTACCTTACTCTGTGATTTATATATTATTATTTTTAGTTATTATTTTCAGTATTTTTTATTTGTTGATATTATAAAACTGTGCGTCCAAGTCACACTTGGGTGTAAGCGACTTTGTCGATCGTTTTTCTCGCTTTTATTTATTTTTCTTGCATTGACTTAGTCTCCACCCCTTTATTGATGAGGTATTGGTATATCTCATGCAGCCTTGACACATACTTTATCACGTGATGTGAGTCACATGTAGGACACGTACTCGCGTAGACGGCCGGCCACCGATACGTATGAGGCGTACGACGGTTAGGAGTAACTGCCAATAGAATTGCATGCTTGTAGTCTTGGTAGTTACTAGGGGTTTCTATGAGTCATGGATGTGACCCTACTAGGCATTGGATGGAGAGAACAGTTCCTTAACGTATGGGCCACGTATGCACTTTCCTATTATTGTCGGTTATCTCCACTGGAGATACGGTCCTGGATCATGATACCTGATTTCCTGATGGCCTCTGACATTCGAGAAATGTTATGCTTTGAGGTCCCTGGTATCCTGATGGGACCATACCTGAGTTCCTGCACCTGCGCCAGAGTGCCCATGCGTTGAAGGTTTATTCTTAACAGCATTTTCACTATAAAATTGGTAGGCACCTTATTGCATTCATCCCCTTTTACTCTCTATTATATATCACAGATTATATGGCATGTTCTTTATGTATCTTGTTACGTCCCTCTGAGGACCTGGTTATCTCTCCAGGTGTGTGCTTTGTGACTTTTCGCAGGTGTTCTAGCCAAGGCCGTGATCTTCTCCATTTCTTCGAGGATGATTGCTCTTGGTTCGTCTTGCCATTTTTTCGATCATTTCCTTGTATATCTTCTTTCATTTAAATTGGTTGGTAGTGTAGCTCCCCTTCCCGAAAATTTTAAAACATTGTATTTTATTAATTATTTTATTTAAATGGTGAATTTTTGGACTGTACATATAGGGTATATACACTATTATAGATCTTTTGCATTTTTGGTTACTATTATCTATTATTAAGTTATTGAGGTGACTATTATATAATATTAGTATTATTATTGATTATGGTATTTGGTTGTTATCATTATTATTATTAATATTTTGGTTATGGAATATATCCATATATATATAGATTAATTGTTATAAGGATATAAAAATAGAATTAAAATGTGTGTATATATATATATATATATATATATATATATATATATATATATATATATATATATATATATATATATATATATTATGTGTTTATGTGTAACTATATATAAATATATATGTAAATAAGAAATAAGTAAGGTATATATTTGTATGTAGATATATCAAAATACTATATAAATATTATGGGCGTATAAATATATATATTGTATTGTTTAATAGAATAAATGAAAGAGAATAAGACCAACCCAGCCCAGCTTAATTCCTTCCTAACACTATGCAAAACCGACCCAGCTACTTAACCCATGCAAAACTGGACCCAGCCCACTCGGGTTGCAAGCAAACACCCCGAACTAACTGACCCGACACTTAGCAAAACAGAAGGGGTTTAGTATATATATACTATTATATAACGTCGAGTGCGAGAGTTCGCAAAACCACAGCAAACCCTAACGAAAACCAACGTCGACCCTCTCCACAGTGGGCGCACCCCCAGCCACATCCGCGCGCGCCTACGGGGCCGCCACCGGTCGGCCGAGCCGTCGGAAAACGCGCACACGCGCGCGGAGGCCGACAGAAGCAACAGCAGGGCAGTAGCTGCGTTCGTGAGGCCGACTTCGCGTCGTGCGTTCTCGACGCACGCTCAATCGTTTTCTGATCCGCTTCTTCCGGTACGCTCTTAACATAACCACCTTTTAATCACTTCAAATAGTTTATTTTGAATCACACCATGTACGATAGAAATCGAGTTCCAAATCGACGGAAATCCTGTCCCAAAACAGGGCCAAGAACAGTTCGAACAACCAACTTGGCGTCAATTTTCCCGCCAAACCATCACCAGTTTCGAAATTGTGTTTGAAGAGAATTAAAGACAACATATAGGAGATAACAACTTACTTTTTGTATTTGAATTTTGTTAATTATTCACAGAGAAATCAGTATCCAAAGTTAGAGAAAAACCTGTTTTCAAAACAATAAAAAATTCATCCACACGACGTGCGTCACGCCAATCGGGACGACGTGGTCGCAAACCGAAAGCATCGAAAGCTGCGTAACGGCTTCGTGGTCGTGTGGGCTTTGGCGGAATTCAAATTGGTCGCGTGTGCGCGACGAATTTGACGCGTATCCGTCGAAATCGCCCCATATCCGTCCAATGCAAATTCAGTCATAACTTTGTGCACGCTTGTCAGATCAAGACGAAACTTGCGCCAACAGGACCGTATCATTTTTCTGGTCCTGTATGCTAAGTTTGGTCCGATTCTGAGACTGTTGATAAAATTGTCATTTTACGGGCCCCACGGTTCCACTCAACGGGCAATTTTGAGCACGGCCCGCCGGAATCCAACTCTGGATATACGATTGGGTTCGTATCAGAAAACTGGATCTGTAGACATGTAGTTTGACGACTTTAGAGACCGTTGACTCTGGCACGCTTTTCGGTGCAAAGCGGGTCCAACGGCGGACATCGTTTTTGCCCGAAATTATCGTTTTGCTCATGTATCCAGAATTGGACTTAAGGACAGACATTCCTAGCTAATTGGACTATTCTAAGATCATTGGTATTGTTTATTTCAGCTTCCGGGGACTGTTGTATGGGTTTTGACTATAGTGGCACAGTGAGTAGTTCAGATTGTCGGTTTCACCAGCAAGGGACCACAGGCGAGTACAGTTTATTGTCTGCATTTCGATATTGATATTTACTATATTTCATTGATTAGTCATTGGTTATGTGATTTTTATACCCTATTATTAATTGTTGAGTCGGGAATGAGAAGTACCAAGGATGTGTGATCAGACCGTAGACATTGTAGATATCGTAGACATTGTAGATATCGTAGACATTGTAGATATTGTAGACATTGTAGATATCGTAGACATTGTAGATATCGTAGACATTGTAGATATTATAGACATTGTAGATATCGTAGACATGTAGACATTGTAGATATCGTAGACATTGTAGATATCGTAGACATTGTAGATATTGTAGACATTGTAGATATCGTAGACATTGTAGATATCGTAGACATTGTAGATCTCGTAGACATTGTTTATTTTTATGCAGTAGATCTTGAAGACATTGTTTATTTTATGCAGTAGACATCATAGACAGTGCTTATTTTCTGCAGTAGACATCGTAGACAGTGTTTATATTCTGCAAGTAGATATCGTAGACCGTGCGGTGTAGCACCCCAGACCGATCACATGTCAAAGGTACTTCTATCGGTGGAAAGTATATTGGTCTATTTTTGCTATTAATTTTCTCACGGCTTTACTGTTATTTTCAAAACTCATGATTGATGCCTAACCTTTGTCTTATAGTCATTTTCTTTATTTGAGATTGCATTCAGTGAATTGTGCTCGTTCCATTCCTGACTGGAAACCAACATTTTCAGGTTAGCCGTGGATTCACTTAGCATGGGAAATACGGGGATACTTGCAGCCAGAAGCCTAGGGACTAGCTAGATAGTTGAGTTGTAGTCATTCTATAATTATAAAAGTTTATGTTTATGCAAAGGTAAAACTTGTGATCTTTGTAAATTAAATTAATCTTGTGAATGAGTATTATTATTTGTGATTTTGATCTTCATGGCCGTGACAGCGTTCTACCGCCGACACTGCGGCGTAGGCTGGCTTGGACATGTCTCGTATCCGTTTAAAAAAAAATGGGTGCGGGTCGTGACAAGTTTTTGTGGTAGCCCATGCAGGTCGGTTTTTGTAAACCATGCGAACTCGTGATAGTACTTAAGTTAGTCGTACTATTGCGAGCCTGTGACAAGAAAATGCTTATTCACGAACAAGGATTAATTTAATTTAAAAGAATGACTAGGACTAGGAGTCCCTTACACGAATTGACCGATGGGTAGTCTAGGCCATGCAATTTGGAAGAGGAGTTATTAATTTTGATAGTTTATCAGATCTCCATAGGTACATTATCATCTCTTGATATGACGATGTAATCTAATTTGGATAGACTATTCCCTTAGTAAGGCAGGGCTTCATAGAATTAATGATCTAGCCCTGATAGATTATTCAATTCATTCTCTTGCCTCTTAGATATCACCCTCATATCTTAGTCGAACTGCCTATGTAGTTTCTATTTGCCCTCAGAATTAATATTTTGTATAAGTTCTGATTTGTTATCCATATACGGACTTCGAGTTAGTTTCGATTCAAGTTTGTCCCTCAGAGGCTTGAATACACCTGGAAGAGTTAGAATGTTTGTATTCCTTTTGTCCTCAGTTATTTCCCCCTGTGGGTTGTGACTGATAGGACAAATGCGTACGCTTTATTTCATAGGCAATTTGTTTAAATCTCTAGGAGCTCATGGGTTTTACGGATGTAGTTAAAAGAATATTAGTTGACTCATGATGGCAGGACAGCAGCGCACTGTCGCCATTTATTTGAACTATAGAAACCATAGATTCACTGCAGCCAGCAGCGCACTGGCGAGACACGACCCCTAGAATTGAAATTAGTCTAAGAAAATATAGGTTATGGAATATTTCTAAAACTATGGCCAGAGGTCCTCTTTGAACGTAGTTACCCTTGTGCCAGGTAGAGTATCTGATAGGATATCACATCTGAGCCACAGAACCAAGGGTTTACCATCGTACGAGTATACGAGCGAGGCGTAATCCTTGGTGAAATTATTTCAGACGTGATTACAAGTTTGGGATACCATAGAGGATAGGACAATGCCAAGCATGTCCCATAAGATCCAAAGCCAATATTAGTGGAAGTTCTGTAAGTTGAGTAGCATGTCTCCCAACCTAGCATTATGTGATCCTTGTGATCTATTGACGAGGTAATTGACCGACACTAATAAGTTACCAAGAATATGGAATCTAGAGTTCCATAACCCATTAGTTGACCAAGACCTTATAGACAGGAAGATTTTTAGAAAGATTGTATAAGCAAGGACACCAGGTAAGTTTTGATTCTCTCAAACTCGAACTACTTGTAACTCCTTTTCAAAATCTCGCATACTTATATTTTGACTCTTTTGACCAATGCTGCTATTACAGCCTAGTTTTGCAAGCTCACTCTGCTCTCGAGCTTGATTCGAGGCATATGTTTAGTGGGGACGCCTGCTAACTCATTGTCTAATCAGAATCAGTGTATTATGGTCTGATCAACCATGATGCATTTGGTTTGCTCTTCGTTTAATTACACTACGTGGATGGAGATATATAGGTATCTAGGATCTCATCCGCGACTGCTTTGACAATTCCTCTTAAATTATACGGTCGCCCTTGAAATCACGTGATTGTATTCAGTAACATCTTTCTTAAACTCTTTATTGTTTTTGTCTTTCACTGGTTCGTAAAGGCAGAAGCTCGCAATTGGTAGAGAGATACCACATATCCCCATGGCTATGGTAGTGGTATACACAAGTGTAGCTACCATCGGCTAGTCATATGACTGAGTTACTCGTCCTCCTCTCGACCCTCAAACTACTATTGAGACCTTCTAGCCATTCGAATTTGTGAATGATGAGGACCCTTAGTCGAAATACCTATCTAGGAGACTACCTATTCTTTAGAGACCAAAGGTTGCGAGTCTCTAATTATTTGCTGGAAGCTTGTCTTAACTAGCAACCCTTAAGCCTTGAACCAACCATTCCTCGACCGAAGCCGCAGTTAGACCTGAGATGAGTGGACAATAGGGTAATCATTTATCGTGACACTCATCCCAAGGTTGGTTTCCAACAAATATTACTCTAGTTATGTAAGTTCTATTATTAAGACCTAACTAGTATTGGAATACCACAGTCACTAGCTTAGCAAATACCATAGCTTAAATACCCTGTAATATTATGATCTACCAGTTGTCAACAGCAATACCTGATCACTACAACCCTGTGACCATAGCCTGGCAGGTTTGACCCCAATAGAAATTCACGACTCAGTTGTTAGAAATCTTTTGCCTTAGAGTCGGTTACCCCGTCGATAACTCTCGTATACGGTGGACGAGTAGGTTATTTATTTTATCAACCATGTGCCATTGTATACGCTCGTTTCCCATTTATTGAGGAACGATCCTTGACTTGACTTATATCTACCGTATCCCGATACGCAGTGCCTTATCCTCAATTAACAAGAGTCGAGGTACAGTATCCGGATTTTGGAATCCTTCTAACCTCGATATTCCTAAGACCATGTCCTATTTCTAAGGTGGGTAGACTGTAAGCCTCCTAAAGTTCTGGGATATACAAAGATCATCGATTGATTAGAATAAATTTTTATATTAGAATGATAGTTAGTTCCCTATGGACTCCCCCTTTCCATTTAGATCATTTTGTGTCCCCGGCCGTGTCATAAATATTCGGAGCACGAGACCAGCTGTTATCTTCCAACAAACAACATATGCAATATCTAGACAAGTCCACCTTCATCTAGGTATGTCATGTCCCACTCAAACCCGTCCCCTTGTACTCTATTTTTATGGTAAGACTTTCAGGTAGAAACGACTAACTAAAATCCTTTACCATGGTACCGGTAAACTTCTCGATATGATTAGGGACTCAACTTCGACTCGAAGCCTTCAACCCAATATATGGTTGTGATCGACTCGAGCCCACTGCGCACATGTCACTAGTGTGCCACTCAATGGTGTCTTCTCGTGCCACTTAAACACAGAAGTCGCGGAAGGCGCACCTTCAGGGCTTAGAGAACCTATTTAATTAACCCGACTGTCCAACTAGCTCAACCACATGGGAGGAAACCTACTCTAGGTTACCCTAACCTAGTAGAAGTAGTTTAATATTGGGATCTTGTCCAGTCCATGTAGATTGAAGTCCAAGTTTCATTCGACCAACGATTGATATCCAATCAAGGAATCCATTAAGACCCAGAGGAACCCATACAGACAAACCCCCATATTTGGACTATAAAACCGAATCTATTGAAATAGTTCCCTATACCTACTAACTCTCTTAGAATGTGATGTCCTTCGCAACCATTATTCCATCTATTTGGACGTCGCGAGGCGACCTTGCATTGCATTCATATCCCTTGCTCGGGGGTTTAAATAACCACGGAAAAGATCATGATCTTGACTTCTCAATTTTCGTCCTATTATGGAACCTTGTTTAGATTAAATCTCGAGAACAAGGATTTCTGTATTGCACGGATTGCCAGCCCCTCTAGGAATCAAAGGGGCCTTAATTTAGCAAGTGGCTGGACTAGAGTAGCCAATTTAGCAATAGGTCAATGGTTCATGAATTTTCTATTCTAGCTGTGTCATTGGATACCACTACCGTTCTTGAAACTCCGTATATGCTCTAGATTAATCTTTCTTATCTTCCTGTCCTTCTTATTTCAGAGTGGCGAATGGTCACGCTTATTAAAATTTAGCAATATTTTTCAGCTACTTGGGTAAATTTGTTGCATGATTAGATTTTGGGTGGTTGGATAGATAGGAGAGGATTATAGTGGCCATAAGCAGTAGATATCTATTGGTAGATATTTTTGCAATTAGTTGGAGGATTATAATTTTAGTGACATGAGAATTGAGGGAGTAGTGTGTCCAAAGGTGGGTAGAAGTTCTCGGAGTTCCGTAGTTACAAATGGCTAGGAGGAGGGTATAAACTGTTTTGAGGAATTAAGATTCGAGGAGATTAAGGTAATGGTAGATTTTCTTTTTGGAATTTAAGGAATAGTTACGAATTAGAATTTCGAGGACGGAATTATTTTTAAGGTGGGTAGATTTGTAGCTCCCCTTCCCAAAAATTTTGAAACATTGTATTTTATTAATTATTTTATTTAAATGGTGAATTTTTGGACTATACATATAGGGTATATGCACCATTATAGATCTTTTGCATTTTTGGTTACTATTATCTATTATTAAGTTATTGAGGTGACTATTATATAATATTAGTATTATTATTGATTATGGTATTTGGTTGTTATCATTATTATTATTAATATTTTGGTTATGGAATATATCCATATATATATATAGATTAATTGTTATAAGGATATAAAAATAGAATTAAAATGTGTATATATATATATATATATATATTATGTGTTTATGTGTAACTATATATAAATATATATGTAAATAAGAAATAAGTAAGGTATGTATTTGTATGTAGATATATCAAAATACTATATAAATATTATGGGCGTATAAATATATATATTGTATTGTTTAATAGAATAAATGAAAGAGAATAAGAACAACCCAGCCCTGCTTAATTCCTTCCTAACACTATGCAAAACCGACCCAGCTACTTAACCCATGCAAAACTGGACCCAGCCCACTCGGGTTGCAAGCAAACACCCCGAACTAACTGACCCGACACTTAGCAAAACAGAAGGGGTTTAGTATATATATACTATTATATAACGTCGAGTGCGAGAGTTCGCAAAACCACAGCAAACCCTAATGAAAACCAACGCCGACCCTCTCCACAGTGGGCGCACCCCCAGCCACATCCGCGCCCGCCTACGGGGCCGCCGCCGGTCGGCCGAGCCGCCGGAAAACGCGCACACGCGCGCGGAGGCCGACAGAAGCAACAGCAGGGCAGTAGCTGCGTTCGTGAGGCCGACTTCGCGTCGTGCGTTCTCGACGCACGCTCAGTCATTTTCTGATCCGCTTCTTCCGGTACGCTCTTAACATAACCACCTTTTAATCACTTTAAATAGTTTATTTTGAATCACACCATGTACGATAGAAATCGAGTTCCAAATCGACGGAAATCCTGTCCCAAAACAGGGCCAAGAACAGTTCGAACAACCAACTTGGCGTCGATTTTCCCGCCAAACCATCACCAGTTTCGAAATTGTGTTTAAAGAGAATTAAAGAAGACATATAGGAGATAACAACTTACTTTTTATATTTGAATTTTGTTAATTATTCACAGAGAAATCAGTTTCCAAAGTTAGAGAAAAACCTGTTTTCAAAACAATAAAAAATTCATCCACACGACGTACGTCACGCCAATCGGGACGACGTGATCGCGAACCGAAAGCATCGAAAGCTGCGTAACGGCTTCGTGGTCGTGTGGGCTTTGGCAGAATTCAAATTGGTCGCGTGTGCGCGACGAATTTGACACATATCCGTCAAAATCGCCCCGTATCCGTCCAATGCAAATTCAGTCATAACTTTGTGCACGCTCGTCAGATCGAGACGAAACTTGCGCCAACAGGACCGTATCGTTTTTCTGGTCCTGTATGCTAAGTTTGGTCCGATTCTGAGACTGTTGATAAAATTGTCGTTTTGCGGGCCCCGCGGTTCCACTCAACGGGCAATTTTGAGCACGGCCCGCCGGAATCCAACTCTGGACATACGGTTGGGTTCGTATCAGAAAACTGGATTCGTAGACATGTAGTTTGATGACTTTAGAGACCGTTGACTCTGGCACGCTTTTCGGTGCAAAGCGGGTCCAACGGCGGACATCGTTTTTGTTCGAAATTACCGTTTTGCTCCTGTGTCCAGAATTGGACTTAAGGACAGGCATTCCTAGCTAATTGGACTATTCTGAGATTATTGGTATTGTTTATTTCAGCTTCCGGGGACTGTTGTACGAGTTTTGACTATAGTGGCACAGTGAGTAGTTCAGATTGTCGGTTTCACCAGCAAGGGACCACAGGCGAGTACAGTTTATTGTCTGCATTTCGATATTGATCTTTACTATATTTCATTGATTAGTCATTGGTTATGTGATTTTTATACCCTATTATTAATTGTTGAGTCGGGAATAAGAAGTACCAAGGATGTGTGATCAGACCGTAGACATTGTAGATATCGTAGACATTGTAGATATCGTAGACATTGTAGATATTGTAGACATTGTAGATATCGTAGACATTGTAGATATCATAGACATTGTAAATATTGTAGACATTGTAGATATCGTAGACATTGTAGATATCGTAGACATTGTAGATATCGTAGACATTATAGATATTGTAGACATTGTAGATATCGTAGACATTGTAGATATCGTAGACATTGTAGATCTCGTAGACATTGTTTATTTTTATGCAGTAGATCTTGTAGACATTATTTATTTTATGCAGTAGACATCGTAGACAGTGCTTATTTTCTGCAGTAGACATCGTAGACAGTGTTTATATTCTGCAAGTAGATATCGTAGACCGTGCGGTGTAGCACCCCAGACCGATCACATGTCAAAGGTACTTCTATCGGTGGAAAGTATATTGGTCTATTTTTGCTATTGATTTTCTCACGGCTTTACTGTTATTTTCAAAACTCATGATTGATGCCTAACCTTTGTCTTATAGTCATTTTCTTTATTTGAGATTGCATTCAGTGAATTGTGCTCGTTCCATTCCTGACTGGAAACCAACATTTTCAGGTTAGCCGTGGATTCACTTAGCATGGGAAATACGGGAATACTTGCAGCCAGAAGCCTAGGGACTAGCTAGATAGTTGAGTTGTAGTCATTCTATAATTGTACAAGTTTATGTTTATGCAAAGGTAAAACTTGTGATCTTTGTAAATTAAATTAATCTTGTGAATGAGTATTATTATTTGTGATTTTGATCTTCATGGCCGTGACAGCGTTCTACTGTCGACACTGCGGCGTAGGCTGGCTTGGCCACGTCTCGTATCCGTTTAAAAAAAAAAACGGGTGCGGGTCGTGACAGGTAGTGGATTAGTCTCCGCCCAACTACATGTATAAATGACAAATTCTTGAGTTGATTGTAATATTATTCTTTATTGTTGTGGATGAGATTTAGTTATCATAGTTTTCCTACATTTTACAGCTTATGTATACATACGGGATTCCATACATTGGAGTATACTTTGTATGTATACAGTTGGCATGTTTACGTACTTAGTCCTAAGTATTTTGGGATAGGGATGTTACACCCGTTCACTGCCATCGACCCCCCCGCCAGTGTTGGTGTCGCTCCAACCACCACAAGTGCCTGTACCACCCTCACCATCGCACGTGTCGGCGATGCCGCCAGTGCCGCCGGCGCTGCAGTCGCCGCCTGTAGGGCCGCCCAAGGCCGGCCCGACCCCGGCCTAGCCACCACCGGCCGGCCCACCCTCGTCCGCGGCGCCGAGGTCTCACGGAGGGGACCCCTAGGGTTTGCA
>JANAVB010017800.1:8302044-8574544 GCA_029216955.1 Iris pallida | reverse complement strand
TGATACTTCTTGATCACATTTTGAGTGACTAATATTATTTACTTTTGTTACTTCATTTGTGTTGTTTTTCAGGAACAGTACATCACAAAATTTGCCACTTCTTGATGACATCAATGAGTTTGTAGAGATGCATAGCGATAGTGAGAAAATAGACTGGAATGCAGTGGCCAAAGATACTTATGGAATATCTAATGCTCGTGAATGTCAGATGACATGCCAACATTTGCCTACAGAGCCCCATTTCGGATAACATAGAAGATGGAGCTGAACCTTTGGTTGGTTTATATAGGAACGAATTGTAAAGCGCAATACTCTAGAGGGGGTGAATAGTATAGGCAGCAGAAATTAGCTAATTAAAAATGTTAGCAGCAAGATCAAAGATAATGTATATATTACAAGTAAATAAATGTAAAGGAAGAGATCAGAAAGCAAACGCAAACACAAGGATGTATACTGGTTTTCCTGTTGTGAGGACTAGTCCAGTCGGAAGAACTCTAGCTTCCAGTTGAATCTACTATTGGAAAATACCACAAGTTTTCATCTGAAGTTCTTGCAACTTCTACAACGCGAGCTTTGATCCAAATTACTCGACCAACTTCAATTGTGAAGTATCTATCTTCAATCAAGCCTCTGATTACAATCACTCTGGAACTTCTAGACTGTACCGTACTAGCAAATCGACTAGAAGATTGTAACTGGCTTGGGATTTGAAAATGAATAGCTCAGAACACTTTGGAAGTAGTAGTAGGCTTATAGAGAAGAGATACAAAAGTGAATTGGTGTGTTGAAAAGATCAAAATCCTTCTCTATTTATAGTTTTTCCAAAGGCAAAACTCTGTCAGAATTCAAGAAGAATTCGGATAGAACTCTATGAGTAAATCTCGGTAGGATCCGTATCTGCAGGGAGACCAAGTTCAAAAGGCAACATTCACTAACCGAACTCTGGCCGAATTCGGGCCAAACTTGGGTCGAATTCTGTTGGAGTTCTGTCAGGGTTTTTGCAGATCAAGTTTTTGGCTTTTTGAAAAGTCAAGCAGTTAGGAAGTAGTTTGGGCTTTTGTAAGTAGGCTTGTTTTCAAAATGGAAGGGTATTTTAAAAATATTTCTTGGGTAGCCTATTTGCCAGTACGACGCAGTGTACATCGTATTTCTAGACTCATTAAATATGAAAAATACATTGATTAAATATGAAAACCAAGAGCCCTTTGATGATGCATTTCTTTTGAAATTTGAGCAAACTTGAAGACGCTTTTTTCTTTGGTGGCGGTCGTCCAAAGATAAATAGATTTGGAAATCTGAATACCTTTTGAGGGCTTCGCCCCCGAACCCCCACGGGTGGTGCTATCCCCTCGAGCCCTGTCCACTGACCGGGAAGCGGAACCCCCGATGCGAGGCCCCGGATAGGTCGTTGGACGGTTCAGAAAAATTTCTTTGTATAATGCCGTCTTTGGCCCATTAATAATTCTCCATTGCATATGTCCTGGTTTGACAAAGCTTGATCATGCTTACTGCATGTCTATAAGAACATGTTAGACGAACAAAATAATATGATACAAGCATAGCAATATGATATAGAACATTTAGGACAATGCTAAGTTTAAGTAGCAACATGATAGTGATTACATGAATATTAGTGATGTCATTATGGTAAACTTAATTGATTAGCCATATTCAAAAACATGATATAATTATTGGACTAACAATCTTTTCTTTTTTGATTATGGCAAATCGATTAAGTTTAAGATATATACAATAGATGCATGTATCACAAATAAACACATAATACTAGAATATTATGTGCTAACTTAAACTTATTTCTCTGCCTTTGACATGAACAAAAAAATAAGCTTCTCCGTAATAAGAGATAAAATGAACTCAAGCATAAGTATAGGAGGAAGGAAAAATAATCATGATCAAGGATTAGGAGAACAGTGTAGTGACAAGTTTAGAAAATTACATAACTAAAGTATAAAAAAAGTTATCAGAACACAAAATAGTTGGTTGAACTTTAAAAAAAATGAAATGAAACAACAAGTAGTTTACCAACTAGAAATCTAAAATGACATTCAAAACACAATATGATTTATAAATATAACTATAGTTTCGAAATAGACCAATAAAGGATTTTAATAAACAGTAGCTACCAATAACATAGAAATCAATCATTGGTCAAAAATAATTCATGAGAAATTCACAGATCTAATATATACCAAAAACAAATCAAGAATATAATGACACTTTTAACAATGATCACAAAAAAAATTATGATTCATAATTTGCCCATACCAATTAGTGAATCAATTCCATAAAGAGTATAATCATTGAAAAAGAAATCAAAATAAATGTACTAGATTATATTCAAAATCTATACCAAAGTTCATGCATTTGAATTCAATTACCTTTGCATGATATATGAATATCCATTAGATAAACATGAAGGTAATGAAGACAAAATACTAGAGAAGGAGAAATTCAGTCGACTTGAATGCTCCCCCACAAAGTATGATCAGTCTAAATATAGATAACCATAAACTTTGAGATAAAATATCAATAAGAAATGATAAAAATTATTTTAAAGTCAAAAGAATTATCAATGAAGATAATTAAATATATTTGGCAAAATAAATTTTTAGAAATTAAAAATAAATAAGTAATAATTGTAATCATATATTCGCCCAAAAAAATCATGAACAAATCAACAAGGCATGTTAGGTAAAAGAATAAATGTCAATGATGAACTAGCTATACCACATATTAAGGGCATAAAAGAATTGAAACAATTAATTTTGCTCCCCCTTAAAATATGAGTATCTAGTTCCGAAGAAATTTATATGCAAGAATAGATAAAATAAATAATCACAAGATCTAAGGAATATCTAAGATATGCATCTTTCTTTCCTTTGATCAAATGCATATAAAGTCCCAAACTTAAAACAAATATCATCTTTAGGCAAATAAAAGAAATATCCAATGAATAAATGCTTAAAGATGAACAAATAAAACATATCTCCAATATATATATATATATATATATATATATATATATATATATATATATAATAAATATTTTAAGACATTAAAATATTTTGAAAACTGTCTTTAATAATAACATTTGAGTACCGGACATATTCAATAAATCAAAAAGAAATCAAAAAGACTTTTCAAAAATATGAAATTTGTTACGAAAAACTGTCTTAATAAATGTTCGAATGCGTCCATTTAGTCCTCAGACTGAAAGCTGGCGATTTGAATCACGGAAACAATTTCAGTAAAATAATCCATAAATCATAAATAAATTCATTTAAACAAATAAACATAACTAGATAAATGTCCAAAGAAAATTGTATTCTAGATATATGGCATGTTAAGGGGATAATTGACTTGAAACAATTAAATACTCCACCTTTACATGGTTATATCCAAAACTAATAGTATAGATAAAATTTAAAAATTAGAAGAATATTTTCAAAAGTAGAAAATTAATTAAAAAAATCAAAGTTCATTTCTTTCCTTTTAAAGCTGTTGCACGGTGTCCATCAGATAACCGTAAGGTTAAAAAGAAGAAACACTTTGAGAGAGAGAGAGAGAGACATTCAATATACATGACTTCTCTCCTGCAAAGAGTTACTGTTGTAGACAGTAAGTAACTTGAATAAGAAGATAATAATATAAAGCTCAAAATCATTGAATATTACACAAGTTAAAGACGAAATCACACGACCATAATATTCAATGAGTAGTCATAAGATCATCAAGTCTGAATATCGAATAGTGACAGAAAAATGAATATATCAGATGATGACAAATATTAACCTATGGAAGATCAATGTATGTTACCTTTTGAAAAAAAGTATCATTATATAATATTATCCATCAAAGCTAAAATCTAAAATCCAGCAGATAACAATTGTAACTAGATCTCAATAAATCTTTAGTTTATAAAGTATTGATCAATCTTGGGGTTAGCTGTAGGGTACTATCCCAGCTAACGAAGGTTCACCGGAGAACAATTAAGTACCGTTTTGCTTTGGCCTTAGCCGTGGTGACAGACAGACCCTTTGTAGACTTGTACCCAAAACAAATCTCTTATTTAATAACCGAGCATTTAAGAAAAAATAGTACAATATAAAATAAATTATATTCTATGGACTTTAAAAAAAATCTTAGAACAATGTAGCATACAGCATAAGATGTATTAATTATATTTATCCGTATGTGCTACAAAGTCATTGGGTAACAATAAAATATAAAATATTTGTGTTTGCCATAAAAATCAAAGACAGGTAACAGAACACTGAAATTGATTGCAAACTTGCTTGTACAAAGGAAAGCCTAGAAAGAAATCCTAGGAAACAATCTAAGTACAATTATTTAGTTTTGATTCTGGGGGGTGACGGTGGAGGCTCGAAAAAGTGCTATCAACTTTGCCTTACTCCGTAGACTATCTGATGCAGTCTCTAGCTCGTGAAGAAATTACTTTTTTCTTGAAGGTTGCCAGCCTTTTGTAGGGGTGTGGCACCCTGATATTTATAATAGAATGTATGTTGAGCCGCATAGACGGCTTACGGCCACATGGCTGATTAAGACGCGAAGACCCGCTCTTTAGCTGCCATCTGTCGATTTGTTGGGATTTTGTTACAGTAAATCTAGGTAGTTAAGGACTTGGTCAGATTGTGTCCTGTTGCGTATAGTTTTCTCAGTCTTCGATCATGTGGGGTCACATGAGACTCATGCGGCTTGGATCACAGTTACTTTTGGCTGCATAAAGTTTGGAGACTTTGTGGCCGCATAAGTCTGAGCCGCATAAGGTTCATGCGGCTTAGATGACACTCTTCTGGCCGCATGGAGGCGTACGAACCCTACTTTTGGACGACGTCTCACGTCTTATCTTTTTTGTCGAAGTGTCAGAACTGTCATGTTTTGCCAGGACTTGTCAGCTTTATCAGTCGAACTACTCCTCTTGGCCGCATATCTTCCTTCTATAGCTGTTTGTCGACGGACCGCATATGTCATTGAATAGTCATGCGGCTTTCCTTCATGCAGACCTGTTTTGCCCAAAGTACCCATGCGGCAATTTATAATCTGCATGAACCCCATATTTTTCATGCTTCTACAAGACCCCCTTCAAAGTTTTTAAATTACAAATTTGGAATACTTTGAATAAGAAGCATGAAAATATGTCAAGCCGTAGGGAGTCTTCAAATCGCAGGAAGCTTTTCGAACTGCAGAGAGAGCTTGAGTCACAGAGAAACATTAAGCCGCAGGGAGATCCCATCAGCCTGCCAGCTGTCACTGCTGCATTTAGTTTTCTTGATTCGATTTCGGATTTGGGTTTTCTTTTTTCGAGATAAAGTTGACGGTTACTAGGGATAAAAATCCCCAAACGTCATCATTATCTTTAATGATATCGAGAATCGAAGCGGTACCCTTTCTGGAAACTCTATAAATAGGAGTGATTTTGAAGAGAAAATTTTCTCTTTTACCTTCTTCTCTTTCATCTTCGTCTTTCTGTCTTCAATGGCTCCCAAAGCTTCCAAGTCGACTGCGACCAAAGAAAAGGGGGTTGCTTCTCCGTTAAGAGCGGTGGACTCTTCTTCCACTCACTCCGACGTGCACCCTCCCATCAAAGGTGCGGACAGTAGGAAGATGATGGCCATGTCGTATGTTTTCATGCGCAGGCCCGTGCTATATCGCTTTCTGTGAAATAAGCTTGGTCGATGCGTGCCCTGTCTCAGTTGAACCACATGTGTTCTGTATGATAGGGCCGTATAAGCTGAGTCGTATATGCGCTGCATAAATAACCCAGGACTGATCTGCATAAATACTACATAATTATGCCATATAAGTATCTCCTGATTGAGCCGCATAGATGTTTTATATCTCGAGCCACAAGAACAGTTTGATTCCAAGCCGCATAAGTACCTCATTACTGAGTCGCATGAACACTTTGTGACTGAGCCGCATAAGTGTCTCATGACTGAGCCACATGAGCACCTTTTTTGATTTTGAGCGGCCTAAGTGTCCCCCGACTGCGCCACATGAGCATATGACCCTACCACATGCGTCTCATGCCGCATAGGTCTTGTTTTGGCTAGGTTGAAAGGATGAACTTCTATCTTTTACTTCTTCTCTGTCTTTTACAGTGAACTTGCCCTTAGCTCCCTCGGGGAACTCTTGATAGGATATGCTCAATCTGCATTGGGTGTAAGATTTGATCAAATAGTCGAACATGTGTCGACTCAGATTACCCAAAATCAGCCTAAAGATAGGTTAAGGGAAATCAGGAACCAATCATTTTTTACTTACTCAGTATGATGAATTACGGGAAGCTAAGGGGCATACATTTAAAGCCTTCATTCTTGTTCGGAGATGCTATAGTTGTCTCGAATCCTCGTGCCCTGAAGCTTTTTAAGAACTGGGATTTTCTTTCAAATGACCTACCGATTCATCTTCCTCAGATGGAATGCCACTTCTCTCTGTCAAGTTTCAACATGGTGCCTATCGAAAGACGAATGGCGAACCCTATTACTCTGGAACGGCAAGCTATCTTCATAGGCAACATCCATTATAATAGATGAGTGCGGTCAGTGGTCGCGACCAGGGAGTCGGTCAGTTGTTCCATCGTCGGGCTAGCCCCTGGTAGTTTTATAAATAACCTGAGGCCCAATAATCGACTCTCTGAGACCGACACCTTCCTGAACCAAATTGCCCGTAAAGGATCATATCCCACGGGTAGACTGTTGCTGCAGAATTGGATGTGTCGTTCCCCTCCATGGGTCAACTTGACGCTCTGGATCCTGTCGACTTATGGGGATATTTTACAGCGGCTCGGCCTCTACTTTGCCATAAAGGGCACTTGCTATGGCCTTCCTATGAATGTAAAGCTGTTCATAGCGCTCCTCGAGATGTATAATTGTCGTACGAGGACCTTTTATACACCTACTGGGGAGATGGGGCTCACCCTTCACGAGATGCATGACGTCTCCAAGCTGCCCTGGGAGGATGAAGTTTAAGAAGAGTATACTCCCACGAATGAGGAGTTTGAGGAATTAGAGTGGCGGTTTCCCGGGTTCCTTGCCGTTTACCGGGAGGTGTTATGTCATCATAACACTTGTCAACAAATGTCAAAGAAGAAGGATGAAAGTTCTGAGGGGACCCTTCCTCACACCAAGGCCTGGGTCAGTTACTTGTTCGACCTTGGCGCCGCGGGCCGGGTTGTCCCTCGGAGCCCCCCGACTCATGCGGGAGTGGATGCTCAGGTGCAAAGAGCCAAGAGAACCAAAGCTTCTGGTGACAGATTCGAAAGCCAGTCTGACACATTCAGCTACTTCTATCAAGATACCCAGCCCTTGTCCAATAAAGCCATCTTGGCTGGATTTCTGATGATATGGCTGAGAATTTGTGTGGTCTCGGGGGGTGCTGGTTCGATTGAAAGAATCAGCCACAATCTGATCCTTTCTGCTGTTAAGTTAGTTTTCGGAGGTAGGCTGGCTCTACTCCTACCCATGGTATACAACATCCATCGGGGTCTTCGTATCTTTACGGCCAGAATCATAGCTCGTGATGTTACGAAGAATTTCTACCGAATTGAGCTACCCTATCATTGTTTGATGGGGTGGCTGTTAATTCACTGCCCATCTCTGATGCGACCTAGCCCTGAGGGAAATGCGACGATTCACAATGCATTCATTTATCAATATCATGATATGCCTTGGACCTGTTCGACCATATTCGAATGCCGTGTTGTACTTGTGCAGGTGGACAGCTACTTATTCTTTGTGTCGGTCCCGCCTTTCACTGATGAAGAAATGGGGCGTCTTCATCTTGATGGCAGTATCGTGCCCCAGATTCTATCTGAGAAGATGTTCTGCTGGTTGCAGAATATCCGTCCTGTGCATCTGGTGTACCGCAATCGTAATGTTGCCTTCTTGGAACCTTACTTGCCCAGCCGGTACTCTAGACAGTTCGGGTATTGCCAGTTGTTTTTAGACAACCCGAGTCCCTGTTTGGGTTATGAGGGCAGCGTCCTAGATGGTATTCGGGCCTGGCATTATTACAGTGCCGTCCGTACTCAGACTATCTTCTCTCTTCCCGATACCAGGGATGTAGTGCGCATCTCGTACATGGCAGCCCTCTATGATGTCTCCGTGAATGGGCCTCCCCATAATTTCGATACGAGTACACGTTTTATAACCGGTACTAGGCTGGCAAAAAAGTGCGAGGGGTCCAAAAAGAGGAACAGGGCAGGGAAGACGAAGGCCGTTGCAATCTCTGATTTCGATTCTACTGATACAGAAGAGGAGGATGAGTACAACGATCTGTTGCCTCCTACGAGTACTCTGATGATGCGCTTTCCTTCCCCTGTGCCGAGTCCCTCAACTAATTAAAGTAAGTACGGACCTTCTGTTGCTAATTGGCCTCGTTCTAAAAAATGGGTCGTGTTTAAGATTCGAGGTTCTGACCTCGCAGGAGAGGACAGTGATGCCGAAACTCTCCCAGAGGTAAGTTCCATTCCGGTCGACCACCATGTTACTTCTGGTATTGTATCCTATTATTTCTCTCTCTTTCTTTCGTGCAAGCTTTTGAAGATACAAACCCTCCGGGGCCCGGGGCTGCTTTCGAGACTTCTCCAGTTATGGGCACCCTGGTTGAAGAAGGTACCATTTTTACAGAAAATATCGAGGCTGTAGGATCACAATTGGTCGTAACCGACCCAGCTTTACCTCCTTTTGGAATAACCGGGGCTGGAGTGACTGATGTAGATGATTCAGATATTACTGCAAAGGGGAATATGGGGGCAGTGGGGGAAATCATGACTGTCTAGAGCGAGTCGCGGTCTTCACCACCCTCCCCTGGTAAGTTATGTCATATTCTTACCAATGAGGAGGTTCATTCACACTTTTTTCATATCCTTCGAGTCAAGCTGATTGTTGGTTGTTCGGGACCTACAGGCCCTGCCTCTCCACTAACGATAGTGGATGTGACCGCTGAGGAGGGGATAACAGAGGACCCAGGGGCTGACCTAGTACAAGCAAGGGGCATTCCTTCTTCCTTACCGGTTCGAGTCGAGGGGCCTTCCACTATATTGATCACAGACGTCTTGACTCCTTCAACCTCTTTGGAGAATACGGGATCGATTGGGACTGCCTCCTCCCCAAAAGTTGAACTTTCTGCCCTTTCCAGTTTTCAGCTCCTTCGTGATGCGGAAGAGGAGATTGCTGCTGTGCGGGAGTCTCGTCGCTCGGAGTTTGTTTCCCTTCTGACAGGATCGTCAAGCTCAAGTGTGCCTCCTTCCCAGACGCCTTCAACTTCCTTAGGCGCTATCCCTTCGACGCCGTCCTCTCTGGAGAATTTGGACGAGTCGTCAAGGGACATAATCGAGAGCTTTTATTGCCATCTGAAATGAGGTACTGAGGCTGCTTTGAGGAGAGGGACTTTATTTACCGTGGCCCACCACTGCACCCAAGGCCAGATTGCCCTGCTGAAGACGCTTTCGGGTGGAGAAGGGGTGGCCGTCCTCCTGGAGCACAAGCTGGCAGAGGCTAATCAGTGCCTAATCCAGTTGCAGAAACTACGATAAGTCGATGTGTCTGCTATGGTGGAGTAGGAACGCGCTTTCCTTGTATCAACTGTAGAAAAGGTGAAGGCTGTTCAAGAGACAACCAAGCCCTCTTTGGAGAAGGACCTCCAGAAGTTGTCCCTTAAGTATGACAAGCTGAGCCTGGAGGGAGAGATTTTCTTGGCTCGTGAGGAGACCATTACTCGTGCTATGGCCGAAACTAACGAGCAGCTCCTCCAGCTCCAGCTAGGCTAACATCCCTGGATACTGAGCTCCAAGCCACTCGTCAGGAAAGTGAGAAGATCTGGAAGGAGACTGATGAAGTCACCAGAGCCTTTGCTATTTTAGAGGGAGCACTGAAAAATTAAAAGAAAATTGGCAGGCTCATGCGCATCTGGAGGACGCTGAGAGGTTATCCCAGGAAGTTGAACGTCGAGTCAAACTGAGAATTGAGCGCTCAACTGCACAGCTGGAGGGCATTCTTAGCAAGTTGTGTGTTGCTGATGAGTAGTGGACCTTGCTCTCTTTTTTTGTGATGGAGCAGAATACATTCACTCCACTCTGAGGAGCTTGTAATGGCATTTTGATGAAGAATGTCCCCTGGGGGGACTTTTTGTGGACCTATTGCCCTTTAGTGCATTTTTGAAAATACGAGCAAATAGATTTGAAAGATATTTTATGGACCTACTACTCTTTGATACACCGATGGTGCGAGTAATAGATTAGGATAATTTTTGGAGAATTATTACCATTTTTTAGTACTGGCGATGCGAGTACTGATAACAAGTGGAGAGAAGACCGACATATTTACTCAGAGGTAATGAGAACGTGGTAAATATGGGTCTAAAGTATAGCCTCCCTACTCAGAGGTAATAAGGACGTGGTAGGAGTAGGCCAGATGGGAATACACGGAACAACTCAGAGGTGCTATCAACGTGGAAATTCTATGTATTGGGTGATTAGTCAGTGATGGGTGGGAAAACAACTCAAAAGTAATATGGACGTGGTTATTTTTCTCGTCGGAAAATTTTGTGGACCTATTACTCTTTTTGTGCACTGATGGTGCGAGCAATAGGTTAGGATAAGTTTTTTATGGACCTATTACCCTTCTGCGCACTGGTGGTGTGGGTAATAGATTTTGAAACAGAACCCAACAGGGTGATATGGGCGTGATATATGTGAAGAACAGTTTGGCAACTCTAGAGGGGGGGTGAATAGAGTTTATATAAAAATAACCAATTAAAAAATAACTCTTTCACTAACAATGAATAATCAGAGTAGAATGCGGAATATAAAAGAGAAACAAGAGAGCATACGCAAACACGGCGATTTTAACCTGGTTTCCCTCGTGGAGGACTAGTCCAGGCCTGAGAACTCTAGCTCAGGATTAAATCCACTATTTGTGAAATAGTAGTTACAACCCGTGCCTTTACTTCAGAAGAGCACGTCAACTTCTTACAGAGAATCGCAGTGGCGATTTGCTTGGAATTGTCCAAGCGACTTCTTCACTCTTGCACAAGATTCCTAACTGAGAGATGCTGAGCACTCGAGACTTAGGAGGCTTGTGGCTAGTAGATGGGAAGGGTATGGCTTATTGAGCTTGTAGGAGAGAAGAGAAGAGAAGATTGAGTGAATGAAAATGAGAGAATTCATGCCCTATTTATACTGATTTTTGAGGCAGAATTCGGCCAGAATTCGGTTAGGGAAATTCAAAAATTTGGCCGTTGGACAGCTAGCAATCCAGCTAACCCTAAAATTAGGGTTCCTGATTTTTAGGAGACAGAGTTCGGCCCGAACTCTGTGTGGAGGCAGAGTTCGGCCCGAACTCTGTCTCCAGAGCACAGAGTGGAACAAAAGGGACTTGTGGGCAATTTTGTTTTGGTGGAGCTTTGGGATTTTGGGTAGGCTTATAAACTAAGTTCCAAGAGCTCAGCATTACTCAGAGTACATACTTCTAGACTCAATAAAATGCAAAAGTACAGACTCGAAAATACACTGAGATCGGAAGCTGAGCCGTCGTTTGTCCTGAACTGAATGCAGACGTCGTGTGTCGTATTGATTTTATACAGATATTATTTAGTCAATGTAGTCAATATCTGGTTGACTGTGACTGTGTGTCAACAATCTCCCCCATATTGATAATTGACAAAATAATAAATGTATATTTCAATATTCATACCTGGACACAGATCACTATAACACAGCTCCCCCATAAACAGAGCCGAGCTAGAATCAGATAGCTCCCCCGTAATCAGCGAACGGTGACGAGCTAGAACTCAGATAGCTCCCCCGTAAAAGATGCATAGAACCTGTGGCCTGATAAATAATATTTTCCCAAAAGCACAACAAGCACCGACAGATATCCAAAAAGGCACATACATTATTTCTCCCCCTTTTGTCAGTTAACAATATGACGACGCATAGAAAATATGTAAAGAGCAGTATAAACAATGAATAGGAGGCCAACCACACCAGGCAGAGAAGAAACAGTATAATGCTAATAAAATAAGTCACTGAAATAAAACTACGAATGAAAAATATAAAGTGTCATCCACCAACCAAAATGTCAAGCACATCATCAAAGTAAGACATAAATTCAGTACAGTAATCCATAATAACTGAAATAACTAAAGCAACTAGGAAACTACGATCATCAGCAGCGGCAACATCAAACAAGCCAATCTCCGTCACGGAGCACGAGAGGGTCCTGGAACATCTGAAGGACCAGGGAAGGAGCGACGAGGGTCCACAAAAGCATCATCCGGATCCATATACCTCATGACCCACGGATCGTCTATGCGATGACCCGCGCGATCTGGATCCCGCTCAATAGGCACATGCAAATCAGGATGACGAGCAAGTGAGTACCGCATATCATGCAGAGAGTTCCCAAGGGCACTGATCTGCAAGGTGGTACGGTAATCCTGCTGCGTCCAGCGATCATCCTCAATAGCAAATCGATCGCGAAGCATAGTCTGAATAGACTCCAGGGTGGCAGGAGGAAGAGGGGCATCCTGACCGAGTGGAGGAGCGTCAGGCTCCTCATCAGCGGAGTGCTCAGATGACTCGGGAGAGGCCGCGACAGGCTGAAGGCGTCGCGCCTTGGATAGAAAAGCAGGTGCAGGCATAAATGGACAATCATGGATTGGAATGATGAAAGCACGAAAGACTAAAGGAAGATAGAGAGGATAAACCAATGCTCTTGGTTTCTTCCGACAGGTGATCATCCAATCCATCATAGTCCGTGGAAAGTTGAATGGAATACGATAGTGGAGATGGTATAAGGCAGAAATCTCAAGATAAGTGACTTCATCAGTAGAGCCTGCCTTGGGCAAGATAGAATTAAACACGATGCGATGAAGTTCATAGAAGTAAGGAGTCAGGTGTTTGGCCTTCAGCTTGCGAGGACTTACGTTAGGAGCACATAAATCCTCCTTGAAACCTTCAAGGGAAGTACCGTCAACAAATTGGAGTTGACGTGCCTCCACAAGCTTGTCCCATACATCAAGATCCGGGAGAGCAAGAAAATCTCCTAACTCAGAATCAGTGAATGCAATGTCAATGCCAGCTACCCGTGAATAGATGCGGGTTGCATCATGAGTCATATTACAATAGAATTGTTGAATTGCACTATTGTAAATAACAGAATTTGAAGCAACAAGTTCGTCTAAGCAAAGATCACGGAATAAAGACTCATATTGAGCAAAAATAGAGAAGTTGACCGGATGACCCCCAAACACAGGACGAGTTCTAAAATTGCTAAACCATTCATTTGAGGCTTCTAGCGATACGAATAAGCGATCGTCGTAAGTGGTAGGGTCATTGGGACGAGGCGGATTGAACAACGGATGTATGGGTTGTTGTTCATCAACTTGTTCAACCGGAGGAGGAGGAACCGATAAGGAAGCACCCTCATTGCGATTCCTTCTCATTCTTTTGAACAAACGAGATGCCATTGTCAAGAAAATATGAGAACTTGGAAATGATAGGAAGAGAAAGATATACCTGAAAAGAGTACCAAACAGTCGAAGAGAATGTTGCAAAACCCCTTTTCCTTGAGTTTGAGAAGAAATAGAGCTCTCTAGGTCAAGAACTAGGGTTAGGGTTTGGAAGGAAGGAGGTGGAAGAGGTGGAGAAGAAGGAAACAATGGGAGGAGAGAGAGGAATCCCGAAAAAAAATAGGTCTTAGTCTTAGGTCGGGTGATTTAATGACCATTGGATGAGAATTGATCCAACGGCTGAGACAGATCCCGATTCTGGACCCTTGGGACCGAACTCGGCCCGAACTCTGATAGGGGCAGAGTTCGGCCCGAGTTCTGGTTCAATAGTCCAGAACTGAAAATAGGCAAAAGTCAGGAAGAAAATGTTTAATAAATAAACAAAATGATAGTCGGGGAAAACAAAGAGTGTTGAATGCAAATAAGAGGTATACAGAAAGTAGAATGAACTTTTAGAAAATGTCAATTAGGCAATATTAAATTGAAACAAGCCATATAATAAATAAGGACATATATTGCAGTTCAATAGTCCAAATTTGCCATGGGTTAGCTGCAGGGGCCGGATCCCAGCTAGCGGTAGTCCTGAAGACTAGTGCACCGTGTCGCTTAGGCTTTTACGCCTTGTTGTCAGAAGGGCCCTTTCGGCTTGTACCCATACCAAATTCTTCGTAAAGGAATCACAATATACTCGATATTTACGCAGGTGAGTTTCAATTTATGACTGCTTCATCTAAGATTCCAAGTTCACGACAAAGAAAATTAAAGCGCTCTTCGGATAGTGGCTTAGTAAAGAAATCTGCTAGCTGATGATCAGTGTCAATAAATTCTAAGTTAATCGTGCCATTTTGCTGATGATCACGCAAAAAGTGGTGTCTGATCTCAATGTGTTTAGTGTGTGAGTGACAGACAGGGTTCTTAGTTAAATTGATGGCACTAGTATTGTCACAGAATATAGGAATATGCATGAAAGATAAATTGTAGTCTTCAAGGGTTTGCTTCATCCACAGGATTTGTGCACAACAAAGCCCAGCTGCTATATATTCAGCCTCTGTTGTGGATAGTGCGACAGAATTCTGCTTTTTGCTAAACCATGAGACTAAAGCCTTTCCTAGCAAATGACACGTGCCGCTCGTACTTTTACGGTCGACCTTGCATCCAGCAAAGTCAGCATCAGAGTAACCAATGAGGTCAAATGATGTTGACTTGGGATACCACAGGCCCACTGTAACCGTACCTTTAAGGTATCGAAAGATACGCTTAACTGCGGTCATGTGCGATTCCTTAGGATTTGCTTGATATCTAGCACACAGGCAAACACTAAACATAATATCAGGGCGACTAGCAGTCAAATATAGTAAGCTGCCTATCATACCTCGATACTTACGTTGATCAACCGGTTTGCCGCTCTCATCTGGTTCAAGTTTGGTTGAAGTAGCCATAGGCGTACTGATTGGTTTGATGCTATCAAGATCGAACTTCTTCAGCATGTCCTTGGTGTACTTCGATTGACAGATGAAAGTTCCATTAGCCAGTTGTTTTACTTGCAGACCAAGAAAGTAGTTGAGCTCTCCCATCATGCTCATCTCAAATTCTGTCTGCATACACTTGGCAAATTCTTGACAAAGAGTTTCATCAGTAGACCCAAAAATAATATCATCAACATAAATCTGAATTAATAAAATGGTGTCTTTGAAAGATTTGATAAATAGTGTAGTGTCAATTTTCCCTTTAGAAAAACCTTTCTCAAGCAAGAAGCTGCTTAGCCTTTCATACCAAGCTCTGGGAGCTTGTTTAAGGCCATAAAGCGCTTTCTTCAGCTTGAACACATGGTCGGGAAATTTGTGATTTTCAAAGCCAGGGGGTTGTTTAACATAAACTTCCTCCTTAATAAAACCATTCAAGAAAGCACTTTTAACATCCATTTGAAATAATTTAAAGTTCTGATGATTGGCAAAAGCACAAAGCATCCGAATGGATTCTAGTCTAGCAACCGGAGCATACGTCTCATCGTAGTCGATACCTTCCTCTTGGTTGTATCCTTGAGCTACTAGACGAGCTTTGTTCCGTGTGACTGAACCATCTTCATTTACTTTGTTTCTAAAAACCCATTTAGTACCAATGATTGAGTGATTAGCCGGTCTAGGAACTAGTTCCCATACTTGGCTCCTCTCAAATTGGTTGAGTTTTTCTTGCATAGCAGAAATCCAAAATTCATCAGTAAAAGCTTCAGAAATGTTTTTAGGCTCTACTTGTGAAATGAAGGCAGTGCTAGCAATAGAGTCTCTTAATGATGATCTTGTAGTAACTCCACGTGATACTTCACCTATGACTAAATTTTCTGGATGAGAAGGTTTGAAAGAAAATTTCTTAGGCAAACCATCCAGAGAATTAGTTTTGGTAGGAGTATTCATTGGAGTGGAAGTTGATGGCTCAACATCATCATCAAGAGTATTTGCTGCACTGTTATTTTCATCAAAAGTCACATTAGTTGACTCTTCCACAATAAGTGAGCGTTTATTGAAAACTCTATATCCCTTACTCTTGGCGGCATACCCAAGAAAGATACCATCGTCAGCTTTGGCATCAAATTTGCCTAAGTTGTCTTTGGTGTTAAGGATAAAGCATCTGCAGCCAAAAACTTTAAAATAGGAAACATTTGGGGTTCTCCCAAACCAAAGCTCATAGGGTGTTTTCTTCGTAATGGGACGAATAAGCACCCTATTCAAAATGTGGCATGCTGTACTTACAGCCTCAGCCCAAAAATATTTCGGAAGAGAAAATTTATTCAACATGACTCTAGCCATATCGCCAAGAGTCCTATTCTTCCGCTCCACAACACCATTTTGTTGAGGAGTTCTCGGACAAGAAAATTCATGATCAAAACCATTTGTATTACAAAAATTTTCAAAATCAGAATTTACGAATTCGCCTCCATGATCACTTCGGATTCGAGTAATCATGTAGCCTTTTTCGTTTTGAACTTTCTTTACAAAGATTTTGAAAACAGAAATAGCTTCACTTTTATTAGCGAGAAAGAAAACCCAAGTAAATCTTGAAAAATCATCAATAATCACAAAAGCATATAGCTTGCCACCAAGACTAGCTATTCTACTAGGCCCAAATAAATCCATATGAAGTAATTGCAGAGGTCTAGTGGTACTTACAGAGTTAATGGAATGAAATGAGGATTTTGTGGCTTTGTTTAGTTCACATTCTGCACATACCGTGTCCTTTTTGAATGTGATTTCTGGCAATCCTCTTACTAGCTTCTTGGTCGATAGTCTGGATATAGTATCCATATTAGCGTGACCAAGACGCTGGTGCCATAGTAGTCGTTCGTCTTTGTGGGCATATAAACATCTACCTGCATGGTTAGTATTTATAGAGAGATAGAAAATATAGATATTGTCCTCTCTTTTCCCTTCAAAAATAATGTCTCCTGTTGACCTATCATAGATATAGCAACAGTTTTGTCCAAAGTTAATATCATATCCATGATCAGCAAGATGGCTAATGCTGAGCAGGTTATGCTTTAACTCGGTCACCAGGCAGACATCCTTTATGACAGGAGAAGGAGGATGACCAATGATACCGTTACCTATTATGTGCCCTCTGAGATTGTTACCGAAGGATACGTATCCTTCTCTTTTCATCGATAGTGATGCAAAAAGATTTGCGTCTCCCGTCATATGTCGCGAGCATCCACTATCGAGAATCCACTTACTTTCAGTTGAAGAGGGAAGGTCCACCTACATCAAGAGTAGATGTGACCTTTGGTACCCAGTTTCTTGAGGGTCCTGAAAAGTTAGTCTTCGGAAACCATGCATATACTTTCTTGTCTACAAGTCTTCTAACTCTACACTGTGGTGAGATGTGTCCATGTGATCCACAGTAGGTACAGATAGCATTTTTATTTATACTGGGAGCATGTGAATGATATCTATAAGTACCAGGATGAGGATGATGTGAAGAGTTAGCATGGTAATGATGACTATGCATAGAGTGAGTGGTATGGTCATGATGTCTATGTGGCATAGCATGATAATATTGTCTATGAGGAGTGGCATGCTGAAAATGTCTATATGGCATAGTGTGATGTTGTGGCATGACATGATGATTTTGCCTATGTGACATATCATGATGATTTTGTCTACGTGGCATGGCATGTTGATGTGGCATGGTATGATGTCTATATGTGGAGTGATATTGGCTGTGTCTTTGTGCAGTATGATGTGTATGAGGAGTATTCTTACGTGCACGTGATTGAAAGTTTGTGTACATAAAAGCATGGTTATGTGTTTTATGAGAATGATGAGATTGACTAGCATGAGTGGTGTTGTGCCCATGTGATTGGGTTTGAGGTTGAGCAACCTGTTTTCCCAATTTAGTTTCTAATCTTTTAGAAACAGCTTGCAATTCATCAACTTTAGTATTCAAACCATATATCTTAGTCATAGAGATTTTGTGTCTACTCTTTTCTTCAGCAAGCAACGTGTTAAGAGTAGTGATCTCTTGAGCTTGTTGCTCAATACGTGTTTCAGCATCGTGTAAGCTTATTTTAAGCTTCGATACTTCATTTGTGGCATCAGTGGAAGAAGTGTCTCTAACATTATCAAGAAGTGAAGACATACTTTGTATCTTGTCTTCAAGACTTTTGATTTTGTCCTTGGCATGCTTGTATTTACCGATGACCTTTTTGTGATCATCAAGTAAATCAGTGAAAGCATCGCCAAGTTCATCAAAAGAGAAGTCATCTAAAGTTTCGTTTGATACCTTGGTGGAATTTGCCATGAGGCACACATTTGCTTTGTCTTGAGGAGATTTCTTTTCTTCCTCGGAGTCACTTGCTTCGCTTTCATGCCAAATGCTTGTGTTGGCATATCTTTTCGACGAGTTCTTCTTGTAGGGCTTTTCATACCGGTTGCTCTTCTTTAAGAGTGGACAGTCTCTCCTGACGTGTCCAGTCTTTTTGCAACCATAGCAGGTTGGCTCTTCTTCATCGTCTTCTTGTGGTTCCTTCTTTCTTTGATTAAAGCGAAGGAATTTCTTGAAGTTACGTACCATGAGAGCTTGGTCTTCATCATCTGAGTTATCATCTTCAGTCTCATCGTGATCAACCTTTCGTCGATGAGCTTTGAGTGCGATCTCCCTAGTCTTTGGAGCAGGCTCTTCAAAGTCCTTGAGGTCAAGCTCGTGAGTCATGAGCTTGCCCATCAAAGTCTCCATAGACATAGTTGTGAGATCGTTCCCTTCTATGATGGCTGTCACCTTAGGGTTCCAAATCTTTGGTAACCCTCTGAGTAGCTTGCGGATCTTTTCATGGTTTGAGTACTGCTTACCAAGCGAGGATAACGGATTGATGATGTCGAGGAATCTTGTAAACATTTGAGTGATCGTCTCATTTGGCTTCATCTTGAAGGCTTCGTACTCTTGAGTGAGGCGGCTTATTTTTGATTCCTTGACTTGAGTGGTTCCTTCATGCGTCACTTCTAGAAGTCTCCATACTTCATGAGCAGTGGTGCATGTAGAGACCCTGTTAAACTCGTTCCTGTCTATAGCACAGAATAAAGCATTAATAGCCCTAGCATCTAGACTTGCCTGTTTCTTCTCCTCGACAGAATATTTGTCGTGTGGTTTCTCAATGAGGTCACCATCGACAACTATTCTGGCGGGCTTTTTGTAACCATCAGTTACGACAGTCCACAGGTCAAAGTCTAGAGACTTCAGATAAAAACTCATCCTTGTTTTCCAATATGTATAGTTAGTCCCATCAAATAGGGGAGGCCTATGAGTGGACTGACCTTCACCATGATTGGAGATCAAGGATTGTGTGGTTGCCATGGATCAGCTCTTAGGATGTTAATCCTTATAAAGAGAACAGAGCTCTGATACCAATTGAAGAACAGTTTGGCAACTCTAGAGGGGGGTGAATAGAGTTTATATAAAAATAACCAATTAAAAAATAACTCTTTCACTAACAATGAATAATCAGAGTAGAATGCGGAATATAAAAGAGAAACAAGAGAGCATACGCAAACACGGCGATTTTAACCTGGTTTCCCTCGTGGAGGACTAGTCCAGGCCTGAGAACTCTAGCTCAGGATTAAATCCACTATTTGTGAAATAGTAGTTACAACCCGTGCCTTTACTTCAGAAGAGCACGTCAACTTCTTACAGAGAATCGCAGTGGCGATTTGCTTGGAATTGTCCAAGCGACTTCTTCACTCTTGCACAAGATTCCTAACTGAGAGATGCTGAGCACTCGAGACTTAGGAGGCTTGTGGCTAGTAGATGGGAAGGGTATGGCTTATTGAGCTTGTAGGAGAGAAGAGAAGAGAAGATTGAGTGAATGAAAATGAGAGAATTCATGCCCTATTTATACTGATTTTTGAGGCAGAATTCGGCCAGAATTCGGTTAGGGAAATTCAAAAATTTGGCCGTTGGACAGCTAGCAATCCAGCTAACCCTAAAATTAGGGTTCCTGATTTTTAGGAGACAGAGTTCGGCCCGAACTCTGTGTGGAGGCAGAGTTCGGCCCGAACTCTGTCTCCAGAGCACAGAGTGGAACAAAAGGGACTTGTGGGCAATTTTGTTTTGGTGGAGCTTTGGGATTTTGGGTAGGCTTATAAACTAAGTTCCAAGAGCTCAGCATTACTCAGAGTACATACTTCTAGACTCAATAAAATGCAAAAGTACAGACTCGAAAATACACTGAGATCGGAAGCTGAGCCGTCGTTTGTCCTGAACTGAATGCAGACGTCGTGTGTCGTATTGATTTTATACAGATATTATTTAGTCAATGTAGTCAATATCTGGTTGACTGTGACTGTGTGTCAACAATATGGTAGTCGAAACATCAGAGCGAAAGTTCAGAGGCATCAATATACATGACTTGTCACTCGTAGAGATGCAATGCGAGTCCCCTCGGGGGGAAGAACATAGTGTAAGTTCAGGGGTACCTGAGGTACATAACTCGACACTCTAGGTAGTGTTATATATATTTTTTATCAGCAGCATCTTATTGATGAGATAAGAAACTTTGTCCATGGTGATTACATCATCAGTAGAGGTACCATCCGTCTGTGCCACCAGGTATTCGGTGAGTTCTACGTCCTCTTCGGCTACCCCCTGCGATCCCAAAGGTTGGGATGCCGTCTTGGGCGACTTGACCACCAAGGGTCGAACTTGAAGTATTGGCTTGCCTGAGTATGTCGGATCGACATTTAGTTGTCGGCTCGTCTTGGAAAGATAGGTGACAATTAGCTCGGCAAGGGATTTTGTGTCTTCTGGTCACCTTTGAGTGAATTTTGGTAATTGGATCACCATCGGCCCTATGATGGGCTTTGGTTCTTGACTTTGGGATTCGGATCTCCACTAGTTCCGACTGTGCAGCTTGAGCGAGAGGACCAGGCACCTCTTTATGCAAGGTTGCGACAAGGGGTACGGCTTTGCCTGGTTTACGAGTTTGGAGGTGAATTATCAAGGGTTCCTCTGGCCCTGTGATGGTCTCCAGTTCGTTAATGATGTACTTCTTGGATTCTTCATATAAACAAGCCTCTGAAGAATAATAAGACCCAATCCCTTTGAAGGGATCGATGTCGGCGAATTCGGTCCCCACGAAGCCGTGCTTACTGACGTACTTAAAACACTGGTAAAAGGTGGATGGCACAATCATATAGTCATGTATCTATGGGCATCCCAGGAGGATGATGTAGGAGGTGTCTGCATCGATGACGTAGCAGGTAACTTCCGTCTTCAGGTCACCAATCTGGCACTTCAACCGGATCTTCCCTAGGGGATAGCTTCTTCCTGAATTAAAATCGCTAATGGCAGTGTTGGTTGCCGCTAGCCGATGCATCAGGATGCCAAGAAGTTGGAGTAGGCTTTTCGGGATGATGCTTATTGACGAGCCAGGGTCGATATGCATTCGATCCACCTTGATGTCGCCTATGTACCCAGTGTAGTACAAGGGGCGATCATACAAATTGGACTTGATCAATATATCCTGCGGCGTAAATATGATGTTGGGCATTACATCTGTGTTATCGCCGCCCTGAAGATCTGCTGGCGGGTCTTTCCCTGGAGGCTTGACCTGAGCTAAGTAGACGTCAGCATTCTGGAGTGCTTCGCTTAATGCGACACGAAGATCCTTGGAGAGCCTTAGGAGCTCGTAAAGTGACAACTTTGCTGGTGTATTAGCCAATTGTGCTAATATGTCAAAGTTGTAAGGTCTCTCAAGTCCCTGAGGTACATCATTGCGGAGTGGCCTGTCGAAGCGGGTTTTTTTGTCATGGATTTGTTCGCCAGTGGAGGATGAGATGACCTTGGAATATCAGAGGGAGACAACGTTGCCAGCTGAGGATCTTCGGCTGGATTATTCTGTACGGGCTGGACTTGTGCTCCAGATCGGGTAACAACATCTGCAGCTTGTTCAACTTTGGCTAAAATTGTGTGCAGGCTCTAGACTTCCTGTCCTTTTTCTTGCTGGTAGGAGATGACACCCCCTGGGTAACTTCGGGCACCAAGTCTGGATGTACCCACATGATCTCTCCTTGCGATGTGGTGAGAGGTACCAATCCAGATGTTTGGCTCCAGACGGGTGGAAGATTAGTAACCTCCATCGTTGCCCGAGGGACAGGTATGACCCCGTCTGGAGTGCTTGTTGGAGAAAAGTCGCCGAACTGAATATACACCATATTTGCCGCCACGGTAACCTCTTCAAAATCTATCGACAGAGCTTTGGATTTGATAAGACTCTGAATGTACCGCTTGAATTGGAAACAATCATGAGTAGCATGATGGACATAGCGGTGGAAGTGACAATACTTTGGGTCCTCTATTTCTGCTGCTCGGGGCTCGCACCTTGGTGGAGGGAGCTGGATCCTACCCCCTTGCAAGAGCATATCGAAGATAGGTTTGACATGACTATCTTCAAATGAGTAATTGACCTTGGGCTACGGACCTTCCATCTTTTTTTGTTCGGGCTTCTGAGTCGCATCAGTGACCATGGCCTGTTTGCCCTTGTTGTCCTGGTTAGTGGTAGTACTACTATTGTTGTTACTGGAGGTGGAACCAGGACGTCTGTCCTTATCCTCTCCATCTGGGATGTGTAATCCCAGCTGGAGAGCCTTCTTCAATTTTGCCTCTGTATTGGTGGCACTTATGATGAAGGTCGTCCAATCTGTGAACTGATCGTCACCCATCCAGAGGCTAATTGCAGGGAGCAGCTTCTTCTGACAGATTTCAATCAAGGAGCTCTCGGGATTGCCTTGGGGCAACCTCATTGCGGTTTGGCAGAACCGCTCGATATAGTTCCTTGTCAGCTCCTTCTCTCCCTGATCGACGTCCATGAGAGACAACATCGTTACGTCATGCCCCACCTCATAAAATCTTTCCAGGAACATGTGTTTGAAGCCGTCAAAAGAGTATATGCAGTTGTCGGGATGGTTGCGATACCAGTCGAACGCGATCCCCTCCAATGCTCCAATGAATAGTCGCGTGAGGATGGCATCACTATACGGCAAGTGGTCGGTTGTGACTTCAAAGTAAGTCATGTACCGACTAGCAGAGGTCTTTCCATCATAAGAATCATATGGAATGGTTTGTACCGCAGTAGAAAAGGCACATCTCTCCATGCAACGGGATATGGCTGCCGTATTCTGATATCCCGAGAGGAGTCTCGAGCATTGAACATTGCCCGAAGCTCCTGAACTTGCCTCCTTGGCTTCATCTGCAGCTGAAGGAACGGATGCTGCTAAGGGATCATCACCCAAAGGAGGGGCGGTCGTATTGGAGTCCGCGTTGACTGCGGGTCCCAAGCTTGTTTGTCCGGGCGTCCTCGCTGGTTGAGTTGGTAAGGCAGCTTAGATCTCGTCCACGGACTTGACCAAGGATAAGCGCATGGATTCCATCACTTTTAGCCGTTGTCGGTCGAAAGGCGCTTCATGATCATCGTCAGCCATAAAGACTATTCTCACGTGGGTAGAGGTAGAAGGGATTGTGGCAGAGGTATTCTCTGTGCCATACCCTTGTATAGAGAAATCGTCAAGGAATCTCGGAATATCATCTTCCTCTGACTCGGAAGGGGTGCTACCCCCTGTGCAGGAAGCCGCATCGTCTTAGTGAGGGTGGTGGCCCTCAGGGAAATCTGGGTCTGTTGTACAGTCCTGGGGGACTTCTACCCCCTGTATGTGCTCTTGGTACACCGAATTATCGTATACATTGAGGGGACTGCTACCCCCAGCTTCATCTAATCTCAAGGAGGCCGAAGGCGCACCCCCGGGTGCCAGAAGCTTCTTTTTGGATCGAGTGCCTAAATAGACACCCCCAGTGGTTGATGGGAACCCCTCAGATGAGGGTCTTCTTGCAATACTGGCCGAGATGGCCGGGCTGGAAGAGCCTGTCTTCTTTTCTCCCTTGCCAGGAGAAACTTTTTGAGTTGAATTACATGAGGCAGAAGGAAACTCCTTGTCCCCTAGAATTTGCACCTATTTTTTGAGTTGTTGCCGGACAGGTGCTGGCTGCTACAGTCGCTGGAAAACTGACTGCCGATCTTCAGGTGCTACTGATTTGTTGTAGCAGCAGTTGATGATGACTTGGGTACAACGACATCCCGAGAGGGACTCATTGCATGCTGACGCTGCCATCTTGCATTTGTGAGTAATCACGTCACGTAAGTCGGTAGGAAGCTGGTCTACCTTTGCACCAAACTTGTGAACTCGGGAATCCCGAGCGCACATGTGCTTAGGCATCATGTTTGCTCCCTGATCCGTGGCTAGTAAAAGCACTTGCTCTAGATCTTTAGAGGGAGACTTTAAAGACCTACCCTGTCCATTAGTCCTGGCGGACTAGACGATGGTGGTTCTGTATAACTTTCCATCAAGAGCCCGTGTAACAGTCAATGGGGCCCGCTGATAGTCAGCAAGTTAGACAGTTGACTGGGCTGGTTGGGCCCGCACTGTCCTAGACTTTTTTGACTTAGCACCCAAAGGCGCATAGCAAAAGGAGTCCAGATTGATACATCCCGCCTCCTTAGTGAGCCGTATGGCACCGGGCCCACATGAGAGGCGGTCGAATACAGAGCTTCTGACAGGGCCGTATGAGACGTCCTGTTTGAGGCCAGGATTAGCTGTCGTATGGACCATCTTCCTACGGCTAGAGCTGGCTGTTGCATGGACCAACTTCCTACGGCCAGAGTTGGCTGCCGCATGAGTCGTCTGCCTGCGGCCAGAGTTGGCTGCCGTATGGACAGACTGTCGACCACCTCTATACGGCTTCTTCTTTGTCAGCATGGAGTTCCCTTGTGCCCCCAAAAACTTAGCATCATAGTGTTTTCCTCTGTTCGTTTTAGGGACAGTGGGGTCCTCTGCGGTCGGAAGCAAAGTCGCAGGAGAGCTTTGGTCACCGTCTTGGGTTGCAGAAGGAGCTTCTTCGAGGACTTGGTCGGGGGCAACAGTTTTGCACACCGATGCCTTGTGAGTCCTCTTTAGGTTAGCTCGCTGTTTGCCATTAAAATTGTTTTGATTGAAATTTTAATATAAACAGAACAGTGTTACAATGTAGGACTTAGATGTAGTCCTAGGAGTACACTTTTGTTTAAGCTGGGTCCTTAGTGCCAATGGAGCGAGTGGTAATGCGTTGACTCCGTTGACCGGCTGATGACGGTTATCGGTTCTCTGAAGGTGTTGATTGCTCTGGGTGCTGGAGCTTGCTGAGAGGAGGAAGACGTTGAGTGTCTAGAACTGCCTCTCCGGTGATTCTCTGTTGTAGATTCTCTCTGTGTTGTGAGTCTCCTGTCTTTTTTGTGAGCCTCTCTTGTGTGAAGGAGATGATCCTTCTATTTATAGTTTTGCAGGCTGGCTGCTCATGCGCGCGTGTAGGATGCGCCGGTGTGGGGACGCCACGTGGAGGTTGCTGATGGAGGCGCATGGATGCTGTGCCCTGATCGAGGGGGAGAACTCTTCATACTGCTGTTGTGAGCTGGCACGTAGCAGAGAGAAGATCTTTTCGTTGCTGAAATCTTGGATGAGTTGAGTCAAAGGACACGTGTCGTCGACTCATGGTTTGAAGATCTCGGATTTGGTGGAAAGGAGTGATCTGGTGGGCTGCGCCTTGGATTGGGCGCAGGAGGAGGCTGCGGCTCATAACCTTTAGGAGTTACAAACCATTTGGGGCGCATGGCTTTTGAGGCGCATGCAGGCGACTTTCCTTCTGTCTTTCGGGATCAGAGAGTAGTCTGAGGCGCATGGCTTTTGAGGCACATGCTGATTTTGACGCATGGCCGTAGGGGCGCATACGGTTGGTTGAGTGGCCACGTGGCAGTAGCCGTCGAAATAAAGTCATGATGATGCTGACGTTGTCGACGCTTCGTTTTCTAAAAAAGCTGTCGACTGTTCAGACTTTGGGAGGCGTGCTGCCAACTCTGTCAGTTCAGCATTTAATGTTGGTGACGTTCGATGGACAGCTGAGTGGGCACGTCGGTTGGCGTTCCACTCGGTATAGAGATGTGTGGGGGCACACCCTCTGTAATGTGCCGAGTACTGTAGGGCTCGTCTGTGTGATGCGCCTGATGCCGAAGGGCGCGTCCGTGTGATGCACTGTCTGGCTGGCGCATCGGACATGTCTTTTAATGATGCGGCTGTCTCGCTCTTCGAGTGCTATAAATAGCCGTTTGGCTGAATTCGAGGCGTCCGGTTCATCCATTTAATGTAAATTCATTGTACGGAATTCGGAGGGCCATCCACTTGGCGCGTGGGTTTGATCTGCCCGGCCTATAAATAGTGGCATGGAGAGAAGATTTGCTTCTCATTCCCTCACGTACTTCTAACATGAACTTGAACATGCGGGTGCATTCTGTTGACGAAGTGCTCCCGAGGGTGAAGATGAGACGCTGTGTTGTCTTCGATGTACTTGAAGGTGACTGTTACATCCAAAAGACGGAGTCGAGGGCTTCCGAGGCAGGCGGAAGGTGCCTGTTGCATCCAAAGATATGGATGCTCGGGCCTTGTCTCCGTTATTCGGGAAGAGCCGTAGATCGGAATGGCGGTGCTAGGCTTTCTCTTCCTTCAAAGTGGGTGTTGCCCACTCTGGTTGTGTTGAGAGCTTCCTTGTGTCATGAGGCAGGATGCGCCTGGTTGGAGGCGCATGATGTCTGCTGCGCCTCACTGGTGGCGCATGGTGATGCTGCGCCTATCTGGAGACGCATGGTGGCCGCTGCGCTTATCCGAAGGCGCATGGTGGCCGCTGGCTGTAGACTTAGGATATTTTCTTTGTAGAAATTCTCCTTTGTACAACCTTTTCTAGACATGTAATAGACTTTTATATATAAAATGAAAAGTCCTTCTTCAAATGTCTATCCTTATTGATCTTGCTGTGAAGTTCTTCGTCTGAGTTCTGGCGCATGTAGTGTCTGGAGCATGGGCTTTCTGGTTGTGAAATTCCATGCTTCTACAAGACCCCCTTCAAAGTTTTCAAAACTTTTGAATAAGTTTTGGAATACTTTGAATAAGAAGCATGGAGGTCAGGGCGCATGATTTCTGGGTGCATGCCTTTTCGGGCGCATGCTCTTCTCAGTTAATGATGATGGTGCCTCGGTAACCGAAAAGATTAATGATGATCTTTTGATTTTATTTGCTGCTATCCAGAACCCGAGGCGACGGCTGAGATCACACGTCATCTGTTCACGCGTGCGACCAAGCCCTATAAATAGGTAAGAGTTGGAGAGAGAAAGGGTTCTTCTTCTCTGTGCCTCTGCTTCTTTAGAGTTTCTTCTTCAAAACCCTAACTTCTCCTTCCTCGAGAGAATGGCTCCCAAGACTCCTCGCGGTGCTGCCGGCAAGGGGAAGGAGAAAGCGAAGGAGTCCGCCGATGAGGATGTACCTATCACTCTTGCGACTCTTGCCGACGTTTGCCCTGAGGTGACAGGTGGGTTTCGTCTCTGCTTTGGGCCCTGTGCCCTAACTGCCGACGCGTATAGACTTCGGTCTTTGATGATACGCCGAGGTTCTATCCTGCCGACGTGCATAGGTTTATACCTTTATCATGCACCGAGGTTTTAATGGCTGACGCGCATGGGTTTTATTCCCTGAAGATGCACCGAAGCCTTTGTTGATGCGCCGAGACATGCTGACGCGCATGGGCCTATGCCCTGATGATGCGCTGAAGCAGATGCGCATGGGTTCATATCCTGGCAATGCGCCAGTCTGCTTGACATATTTTTTTTCTTTTTGCCTGACTTTTACTTTTGTTGTGCCAGTGTCGATGACGATCCCTTTGTTGAATGAGGTCCTCCTGGACGCTTCTCTTTGTCAGATGGGAGTTGATTTTGATGAGGCGGTGATCAACCCTGCAAAGGATGCTATCCTTCAGGACCAACCTCGTGAGAGGATGCTACAAATCTAGGTCCAGTTGCCATTTTTCCTCCAGAGTATGATGGAGAGCGGTAAACTGAAGTCTACTAATTCTGAAGGTGTGACTTTCTTAAAGCCTGCCTTTCTGTTTGGCAACCGATTAGTCTCTTCCGAAGCGAAGATATTGAAGATCAGAGAAGACTGGTTCTTTGCTGCTAAGGGCATGATGTTATACATGCGGCAGGTTGACCGCCAGTTGCCACTGACAGCCTTTTATCGTCTAGCTTCGAAGAGAAGGATGGGTTGGGAACTTACTCCTTCTCAAGGAGGTGCCTTGGGGGGTTCCCTTTCGATTGACACTACCTCGAACCAGCGAGGCACCTTGACCGCCTCACGAACCGGTTCTTCGTTCAGTTACCGAGCTTTGCGTCCCGGGAGCATCTATAGTAAAGTCCCAAATGACACGTTTCCCTTCAGTGCCCCGACTTTTGCAAATCGGATGCTAACGTCGAAGGTCACGTATCCGACAGCTGGTTTTAGAGTCGAAGGTTGGTGTCACTACATCCCAAAGTGGGACGAGTTGACCTCCTGGGTGCTTTCCAGGTTCAAAGTTAAGCTTAAAGAGATAGGGCTGACTACCGCCATTCGGGCCACACAGGCAGGCGTGGACCTCAATAAGCCGATGTTCCTTGCGCTCCTGGAGCTTTTCAATGCCCAGACTGGTAGCTTCTTTACTCCGGTGGGGGAGTTGGGATTAGCCCTTCATGATATGTACGAAGTGTCCAAGCTTCCTTGGGGCTCGGAACCGTACGAGGAATATTTCCCATCAAATGAAGAGATCTAGGTCTTGGAAGATAAGGACCCGGAGATGATGGCCGTTTTCAAGGAGGTGACGAGCCGTCATTATCTGATGCACCGGAGGGACAAGGGTAAGACCCAGCCTCACGTGACTGCTTGGAGGGACTATGTCTTCAGGCAGGATTTGGCGGATCCTTCGAGGATCCGGTTTGCGACTCCGCAGGGCTTGAAACCCGCGGAAGTGAGTTCTGAAATAACCCGGCTGGACGAGAGGACCCCACATTCCAATGAGAGCGGCAAGGATACGTACAGCTGTTTCTGGCACTGCGCGTACCGGATGTCATCTAAGGCAGTGTTGACGGCCTACTTGATGATATGGCTCCGGGATTGCATATTTGCAAGGGGATCCGGTGCCGTTGAGAGGGTACATCGGAATCTCATTTTGCCTGTAGTGAAGTTGGCCTTTGGACGACCTTTAGCTCTCCTCCCCGCGATGGTGTGCAACCTGTTGCGCGGTTTGAGGTCTTTTGCTGATGATGTGATCCACGAGAAAGGTAATAATGACAACTTTCCTCGGGCCGAGCTGCCTTTCCATTATCTTATGGGGTGGCTGATCTTACATCATCCGAATGTGATGAGTCCTGGCCCTGAGTAGGACTATGTTAAAGGAGATGCCTTCATTCGTCGCTTCTACAAGAGGAAGTGGTCTTACACTGGCGTCCCCGTTTGTAGGAGGGTTTTGTCCTTCCTTCAGGGGTGGGAAATCGTGAAGGTTGGCCCGATCTTCAAGAATTTCGAGGCCGACCAGGATTTGGTTGATTCTGGCAAGGATGCGGTTACTTTGCCGAAATGGAGTTTTCGTTGGTTGCAGAGTATCCGGCCTTCGCACCTGGTCTACCGTAATCAGAACAGATGTTATCTGGAACCGTACTTGCCAAGCCGATTTGCTCGTCAATTTGGCTACACTCAGTTAATGCTGCGGAATCCCAGTAGCAGTCTAGGCTTCATCGGGAGTTTGCTGGATGGAGCCCGGGGCTGGCAGTATTATAACGCTGGATGCACTAGCGTTAAGTTTACCACACCAGTTCGCAATCCTCGGCCGCCGATCTTATATCTGGCTGCCAAGCTGTATTGCACTATGAATACTATGTCTCCTGGTTATGACAGGGAGACTAGTTTCATCATTGGAACCCAGTTGGAGGCAACAACGAATATGTTGGTGGCAGCTCGGTCATATCGTCCGCCAGAATTGGCGGGGTATCGGGCTGCTGCTGTGGCACCAGTGAGAGACCCGTCTGTCGGGAAAAGGCGGGCTGACCCAGAAGCTGGTTTTTCTGTACCAAAAAGGTCGAGAAGGACGTCGACCCCGAAGATTACTGAAGCGCCACTTGTAACGCCAACGGGCTCAGCTACCGCTGAGGTACGGAGTGCTTCATAATTCCAGTTTTTTATGTCATTGTGGCAACTTATGTTCTTCTTGTAGGGATTGAAGAAAAAGTCTCGTGCTTCGAAACCGGGCACCAGTAAGCCGAAGGAGGTGGCAGGCTCTTCTGAGGAGCGCATTCCACCGATGATGATGTCTCCTGTGGAGGAGGGTCCCGAAGATGTTCCCGCGGAGGTTTTAGTATCTCCTGACTTTGAAGTTGCAACAACTTCTGGGATAGTACTATCTGCCGTGGAGGCCTTGGACGCTGAGGGTCCTACAGACTCGAGGCATCCTGATGATGAAGTGGATTGGAGTTCGTCGCCTTCTGGTGACGTCCCTCCAGCGTTGCAAGGGTCCGTTGCGGGGGCAGCAGAAGCAGTGAGGATAGAGGAGAGGGTTGATTCCCCTCCTGGTCATGATGAAGGGAGGTCGGCTGAATTATTGCCAAATCCTTCCTTGGCTTCAACCATGGACATAGAGATGGCTACCGATCAGGCGGTAGTGACAGATTTTGTCCCTGTAGAGGGACTTGAGAAGAATGAGACCCTTCTGCCGGTCTTGTCTCCTGGGGCTGGCCAGGAGATAAATGTTGATCTCCCCGTTTTGCCGGGGGAGGTAGCTGATGCTGATAGAACGTCGGGGATAAAAGAGGTGGCCGTTGACGTCGGTGATTTCTTCGGGCTTGAGAAGGGTAAGGGTGTGGAACCCTCTGTTGCTCCTTCCACTTGGGGTACTATCACGACGCATGTGTTGGCTCCTTCTGTTCCTTCGGCTCCTCGGGCTAGCAGTCTGGCCCCTGTTGATGAAGAGCCTATTGCTGCCGAGGTTCAAACCTCTCAGATCGAGGTTGGCGGATCTTTCTCTGTTCTGCAAACTGTAGTAGTTCCCCCAACTCCTGCTATGACGCCGCAGGTGCTGGCTGATGCCGACGAGTATGTGAAGTTCCTCGTCGAAGGAGTGTACAAAATGCTGGAGAAAGGTGTATCTGCTGTGATGGATGCCAAGGGGAGCTTTACGACAGCAAAAGCTTTGGCAATGCCTTGTATCGAGCTGATCCGCGTTCACCAAGGCCATGACCATATGGCCGAAATTCTGGAGGTTTCGGTGATTGAGCTGGACGAGTGGCTCGCGGAACTGCAGCGCATCCAACGAAATGACCTCTCTGTCTTGATAGATGCAGAGATAGGGAAGTTGATTGCTGAAATCGAGGCTTCCCATCGAGCCGATGTGAGCAGTTGGGAGTGTGAAGTGGCTGGGATTGAGACTGCGGCGGAGCAGTTGTCTCAATCTATGAAGAAGACGACGGAGAAGCGGGCTGCGGTGGATGCTAACATCGCAGAGGTTGATGCTCAGATGCGCCGTCTTGAAGACCAGCGGGTCCAACTTCAACTAGAAGCTGATCGTGTCCTGGCTGAACACGTGGCATTCAAGCAGGAGGAAGCGACTCTTACTCAGCGGACCCTTGCTTTGGCTCAGCAGCGACGACAGCTTGATGAGTAGTATGAGAGTAAAACTTCTGCTGAGGCTGTCGGATTAATGCGTCAAGAAGCCGAGCTCCGAGTCCAGGCGACTGTGGAAACTCGCACTGCCGACCTGAGACGTCGAGTCAGAGAACTCTCATCCCACCCTGGAGAGGATCGGGGACTGTAGTTTCTCTTCTTTTTATGTGTTTTTGCAACTCTTGCTGGGGAAATAGCGTATTTCTGTACTCCCTTTTTTTTAAAAAATAAAGAAATACACTATCTCTTTTTTTTGATGTGTTCATTTTTGATCTCATGAACTTGATGATTTATGTGGACCTATTATCTTTGCGCACCTTGGTTTTTAGGTACAGATAATAAGTTTGAAGGAACCAACATGTTTGCTCAGAGGTAATGTGGACATGGCAATCATTAGGTTCAAATGATAGAATCTTCCTACTCAGAGGTATTTATGGACGTGGTAGGAATGATCCTGGGGGATACGCTGAACAACTCAGAGGTAATGTGGACGTGGAAGTTCTGCGATCAATGTACGACAACACAGGAGTTGTTTGTACGGGATGTTTACTCAGAGGTAATGTGGACGTGGTAAACATGAAGGATAGCGTAAGCTCACGAAATGTAAGGTTCCGCTTTGTAGGATGTAGAGAGACAACTCAGAGGTAATGTGGATGTGGTTATCTTTCTACGGAAGGATGCCACGAAACAGCTGGGTTCCGGAAGCATTTGATTTTGTGAAAAGAGGTTGTTTGGCGAAATACATGTCTTGGAGGATGTCAAGAATAGTACTTCTTTAGGAACTTGCCGTTGATGGGCATCATGAACAAGTCCCCATTGGGTTTGGCGAGGCGGTAAGCACCGTTTGAGTATACCGTCTCAATGATGAATGGTCCTTCCCATTTGGGCTCGAACTTCCCTGGTGTCTTGTGAGTTAACACCATTGGCCTTCTGACTGCTAAAACCAGGTCGCCAACTTGGAAAGTTCTTTGCTTGACCTTCTTGTTGAAAGCCTGTGATATACGGGCTTGGTAAAGTTCGATGCGTTGTTGAGCTAGGAGACGCTTTTCGTCAAGTGCCTCCAGTTCCCGCAGACGACGACGTTGATTGTCTTCTTCTGTGAGTTTGTTTGTGATCGCTACTCGGAGTGAGGGGATCTAGATCTCGAGAGGCAGTACCGCTTCGCTCCCGTAGAACAGGGAGAATGGTGTGTTGCCTGTTGGGGTCCGTACCGTTGTACGGTAGGCCCAAAGACATTCGCCGAGCTTTTCGTCCCAGTCGCGTTTGTTGGATGACACGACTTTTTTGAGTAGCCTGACGATAGTTTTTTTGAACGCCTCGGCCAATCCGTTTGCTGTCGAATTGTAGGCGGTTGAGGCCACGTTTTGAATGCGATTCTTGTCACAGAACCTGCTGAAAATGTGGCTGATGAACTGGGGACCATTGTCATGAATGATTCGCCTGGGTACTCCGAAACGGTAAATGATATGGTATTTGATAAAGCTGGCCACCCTGGAGCTTTTTACTTCCGCTAGTGGGACTGCTTCCGCCCATTTGGAGAAGTAATCGGTGATGGCTAGGATGAAACGATGTCCTCTTGATGAAGGAGGGGTGATTGGTCCTACAATGTCCATGCCCCAGGCTTCGAATGGCCAGGAGGCGACTGTAGGATGTAGAGGTTCAGACGGTGTATGTATGAAGTCTGCATGAAGTTGGCATGCATGGCACTTCTTAGCATATTCCACTGCGTCGGCGGCCATGGTTGGCCAGTAGTAGCCCATACGTCGCAGTCGATCTTGCAACTTAGGACCTGGTTGGTGAGCTCCGCAAGTTCCGTCATGAGCTTCTCGAAGAGCTTCGGCCGCTTCTTCGTTAGACAGGCATCGAAGGAGAAGCCCGTCGAAGGAGCGTCGGTACAGCATTTTAGTGGCTGTATCGTAGTAGAATCGAAGAGAGCGTCTCCTGACTGAGACGGCTTCGTTCGGGTCTTCCGGAAGGATTCCGTAGACGGCGAAGTCGATGAACGGGAATCTCCAGTCTCGGACATTAACATCGGTGTTTGTCGGCACGGTGTGAGCTATTTGCAAACATAGGTTGTTTCTGGGACAAATCAAGTCTCGGCCAGTTACCGTGACATAGTGTTGAGTCCCAAGGGGCGCGGCCAATGAGGCTGCGAGGCCAGCCAGAGCGTCAGCCTCCAAGTTTTGTAGACGGGGTACATGTTCGATGAAGAACCCAGTGAAGGTTGAAATGATGTTCAATGCAACTTTATGGTAAGGGATCAAATCTTCATGGCGAACCTCGTATTGCCCCCGAATCTGGTTTACGACGAGTTTCGAGTCGCCGTAGGCTTCCAGATGATCCACCCCTAGCTGTTGTGCTAGCTGGAGTCCCATGACGAGTGCGTTGTACTCAGTAACATTGTTGGAGCACGGCTTCGAAAGAGAATATGCGCACTGGATGACCAGCTGATCGGGGGAGACCAAGACTACCCTCACTCCTACGATGATTTGGCCGTTGGGGCCCGTTCTTAAAGCGCCATCGAAGAACATCCGCCAAACGGGGCTTCCTTCAGTGACGTTTGATTCTTGGACTTCATCCGGGATGTCTTCATAGAGTTTTGAAGATTCTGGGATGGGGTGTGCAGCTAAAAGTCAGCCAGAGCCTGACCCTTGACCGCCTTCTGCGGGACAAACACTATGTTGTATGGCGTTAGTAGGATCGCCCATGTAGCCAGCCGGGAGTTTAATGACCCTGGCTTCGTCATGAGAACTCTGAGTGGATTGACTCGGGAGATGACGTGAATTGTCTGGCCCGAGACGTAATGACGAGTCTTCTGAATGGCAAACACCAAAGCCAAGCACTCCTTTTCAACGGGGTTGTACCGGTGTTCGGCCCCGATGAGTGTTCGACTGAGGTAGTAGATTGCTTGCTCATAGCCTGCATCGCTATTTTGAGCCAGTAAAGCGCCGAGGGAATGATCCATGGCACGGACGTAGAGGAGGAATGGTTTGCCGGCGACAGGTGCCACTAGGACTGGCGGGCTTGTCAAGTAAGCCTTGATGTCGTCGAAAGCCTTTTGGCACTCCTCTGTCCAGACGTAAGAGACTCCCTTCTTCATGAGCTGAGTAAAGGGTTGACATTTACCGGAGAGGTTTGCTATGAACCTCCGGATGTATGCCAGACGTCCCTGTAAGCCCCGAAGTTCTCGAAGGTTCTTCAGAGGGTCCATGTTGAGGATGGCTTTAGTCTTCTCGGGATCGACATGAATGCCTTTTGCCGTGATGACAAAGCCCAAGAATTTGCCGCTAGAAACCCCCAGGAAGGATTTAGCGGGGTTCATTTTGAGTTGATGTGCCCGCATGAGATCAAAGACCGTCCTCAGGTCCTGTAAGTGATCTCTTTTGAGGCGGCTCTTGACTGCGATGTCGTCAACATAACACTCAACTGTCTTGCGAAGATGTTGACGGAAGATGGTACTCATCGCTCGTTGGTATGTTGCACCGGCATTCTTCAAGCCGAAGGGCATTACTGTGTAGCAGAAAATACCTTTCGGAGTCCTGAATGACGTGTGTTTTGCGTCATCGGGGAACATCTTGATTTGATTGTAGCCTGAATACCCGTCCATGAAGGACATGCGTTCAAAGCCACATGTGTTGTCGATCATTACATCGGTGATTGGGAGCAGGAATTCATCCTTGGGCAAGCAGAGTTGAGATCCCTGAAGTCGATACAGACTCGTATCTTCCCGTTCTTCTTGGTGACAGGGACGACGTTGGCTACCCAGTCCGGGTGTTGTTCCTCACGGATGAAGCCACTGGTCAAGAGCTTGTCCACCTCCTGATCGATGGCATTCATGATGTCCGGGTGGAAGCGTCGCTGTTGTTGTTTGATAGGTTTGGCATCTGGTAAGATGTTCAACCTATGCATTGCGATCTGTGGATCGAGACCCGGCATGTCTTCGTAGCTCCAGGCGAAGACGTCAATATATTCTTTAGCCAGTTGGACTAAAGATTCTCGGTCTTCTCCTTCCAAGCTTTTGCTGATAAAGATGGGTTTAGAAGAAGACCCATCCCCAAGGTCGATCTGCTCGACTTCGTCTTCGGTGGGAGGTTCTCGTAACTCAAAACGAGACTCCCATTGTTCTCCTAGGCGTTGAGCCCAGGGTTCCTCTTCGAAGGGTTCCGGCGGTTGGTCTTCGCCTTCATCTTTCTGAGGTTGCGCCGATGTCATGTTAGCTGACAGCACTTTTCTAAAGACTGATCCGATAGTGGTATCGGAATCCCACGTCGATGCTTCAGACGAGTGGAAATGTTCTATGTCTTCTGCGTCTGAACTCTCTGGAGTTGATGGCGGCGTGACATAGCCTAACCCCCGTCGAGTCCGATTATAGTAATCCTGTGGCTTTCCATTGGGCATCGAAAGCCGGACAGGGAGATGTCGACCCTTGCCGTAGTTTAGGCCTTTATTACTTTTCAGGTCGTAGCCCATCTTTTGGATGATGCGCTTTGCTGTATCCGTGTACCGATAGACTTGTACTCTGCCGGTATCAGGTTCGGGCTCGATTGACGGGAGGTCCTGATGACGCTCGACTTTGCCCGAGATGATGGTGCCTTCGTCTCGGCTTCGTGGGGGGATTATGAAGACTCCTTGAGACGGGGCCACTCGATTATGGTAGACGGTCGTTATTTGTGTTTGCAACGACCATAGAGCGTTGTCTAATGTATACATGGCATTCCAGTGTGGAAGACAAGAATAATTGAAAGACACTCTATTATTGATAAAGTGCGAGATTTTATCCCTTGGGATTACATTGTCTAAGGAGGGTGCGTCTACATCAGCAGAGATATATTCGCCAAGCTCCTCATCTGTAAGCACTGGGGCCGGATCAGGAGAGTCCTCCACCGCTCTGACTTTGGGGTCTGAGAGGGTTATGTGAGCCCTCTCCGGCATTTTGGATGACTACGGCGGCTTGCCTTTAAGACGCACCTTGAGAGGTGCCTCGGTTGCGCCTCCGATGAGTGGCGCCTTCCCTTGTAATTTTACCACCAGGGGAGCCGCTGTTTGAGGTGGCTTTCCCTTGAGGCGTATCTTCAGGGGAGCTTCGTGAGTCGGTGCTTTCCCTGATAGCTTGATGCTCATTGGAGGCGCCTTCTGGGGAGGCTTGCCCTTCAATCGGATTTTCAAGGGGGCGTCGGGAGTCATTTCAGGCTCCAAGTCCGGCTCTGTTGCCGTCTATGCTTCATCATCGGCGTCGTTGGCTTCCTCCTCGTCAAGTGGCTTGTACAAGTCGGAATCGGTGAAGTAGGCCTCAATCCCTTTGAAGGGATCGATATCTGCAAACTCCGTCCGGATGACGCCGTTGGTGGATACATATTTCATGCATTGGTGGAGCGTGGAGGGCACCACCATGTACTCATGTAACCATGGTCGTCCGAGTAAGATGTTGTAGTTGACCTCGGCATCCACCACATAACAAGTCACCTCAGTTTTGAGGCTGCCGATGTGACACTTCAGCCGGATCTTGCCCAGTGGTTCGCTCTTGCTAGCGTTGAAGCTACTGATGGTCGTATTGGAGGGCGCCAGCCGGTACATTGGGATCCCCAGCTTTGATAGCAGCGCCTTTGGAATGATGCTTAGGGAAGACCCCGGATCGATCTGAATCCTGCTCACCTTTACCGAACCGATGTACCCTGTGTAATACAACGGTCGGTTATGTCGGTGATGCTTGAGCAGCATGTCTTGTTGGGTGAAAGTTATGTTTGGGATAACTTCATCCGCACAATGACAGTGTGCACAAGTAGTTGGGAGGTCTTCAGGCTGCTTGATTTGACTGAGAAAGGATTTGGCATCCTTCAGAGCTTCGCAGAGAGCTTCTCGGGAGTCCTTGGAGAGATGCAGGAGCTCGAACAAAGACAAGCGTGCAGGAGTACTGGCCAGTTGTGCCAGAATGTCAAAATTGTGGGGCCTGGCTAGCCCCGAAGTATTTTCTTTCCGCAGAGGTCTGTCGAAACGGGCCTCCACTTGCTTTTGTTTATTGGCTGCTGAGGGTTTGGATGGACCCTCCTCAGGGATGGTGCCAGGAGGCACCACTTCGGCGGCAGCTTCACCGGGCTGGGAGTTCTGTTGTGCACGCGTCTGCACAGGAAGCGCCTCTTCCGTTGAAGAAGAGACCGTGCGGCAAGACTTGATCTTCCTGCCTTTTGCTTTGGAGGTAGGGCGTACCTCCGGTTGAGTTACCTCGGAGACGAGGTCGGGGTGAACCCAGAGGACCTCTCCTCGAGATGTGGTGAGTGGGACAAGTCCACTCACATTGTCACGGGTGGGTGGCAAGTTCACCACCTCCATTGTCGCCTTAGGGATGGGGACGACGCCATCTTGTGTGGTAGTCGGCGGCAAGGTGCCGAACTGAAGTGACACCACATTAGCTGACACCGTCTTCTCTTCATAGTCGACGGAGATTACATCCGCATTGATCATGCGCTGGATGTAATTTTTGAGGACGTAGCAGTCCTTGGTCGGGTGTCCGACAAACCGATGGTAGTGACAGTACCTCGGGTTGTCCACTTTCCCGACTTCATCGGGCCGCTTCGGTTCCGGAAGCTTGATCTTGTCACCCTGCTTCAGTATCTCAAAGAGTTGCAGGGTGTCGTCATCATTGAATGAATAAACCTCCTTTGGTCTCGGTGCCAGTGGAGGCTTTTGAGTAGGCGCAGATGCGCCCTTCGAGGCATTAACAGTCAATGCCTGTTTCTCCTTTGTTTCTCGTCCAGAGTTGTTGATTGCGGACTTTTTCCCCTTATCGTCAAAGGCGGGGAAGCTAACACCCAGAAGACGTGCATTGGCCGCCTTCTTCTCTGCAGCTTCAACTTCGATGATTAGGGAGCTCCAGTCGGGAGGGGGAGTAAAGTTAAGCCAGAGCTTTACTGCAGGCAGCATGTTCATACTGCAAGCGGAGAGAAGCGCATGCTCTGGCATGCCTGGAGGTAGCCTGAAGCAGGCCTGACGGAAGCGTTCGATGAATGCCCGAACCGTTTCCTTGTCCTTCTGGCGTATCTCAATGAGAGATGCCATCGTCATGTCCTTTCCACCGTCGTAGAAGCGGTCGAGGAAGAGGCGTGTCAGGTCGTCGAAGGACGATATGGAATTATCGGGGAGGCTGCAGTACCAGTCATACGCCACCCCTTTCAGGACCCCAACAAAGATGCTGGTGAGGAGCGCGTCCTCCTTCGGAAGATGTCCTGTCTGCGACTGGAAGTACGTCAGGTACCGTCATGGAGAGTCCTTCCCGTCATACGGCGTGAGTGTTTGTGGTTTATACTTTGGGGGATAAACCACCTTGTTCCACTCAAGGGGATAAGGCTGGGGAATGCCCATCTTCTGGCGCTCCTCCTGCCTGTTCTTGGATTCGAAGCGCTCCCGCAGATCTTTGATCATTTCGACCACGTCCTCCGTGGAGCTAGGAGTCGGGGAAGAAGGTACCACCTGGAGTGGAGCGTTTGAGGGCTCCGACGTCCGGGGTGCTTCTGTGTCTAAGGGTATCCGTTGGAGGGGCACACCCGACTCTCCATTGGCTCCTGGGTCGGGACCATTTGAAGATGTCCTGATCAAGGTCGACCGTATCTCAAACACTGCTTGAGTCAGTGCTTGCATTGAGGCAGAGAGGGTTTTGAGTCCTCCCTCTAGCGAGTCTATGCGCTGGACAATGTCCTGTGGCGGCGCATCAGTCTCAAGATCACCCCCGGTCATGTATACTGTCATGACACGGCCGGAAGTGGATGGATTAGTTGAGGCTTCGCTCTCAGCCTCGCTCTCATGTAGGGGAGTCACTTCTCCTGGTGTTTGGCCACCCCCAGCCACATTCTGGAGTTCGTCTTCGACAGGCGCATCTGCAAGGGCCTGACTGCCCTTAGCTCTGTCTTGAAGGGCCTCTTCGTTTTCAGCACTACCTCCGGCGGTGTCCTGGAGGACATCGTCATTTTGAGGGGCTTCAGGGAGGCCATCTTCGCCTTGATGAAGATCCGCCGCAGCTGTGCTTTGGACATCTTCGTCTTCGGAAGGAGGCTCGACAAGGGTCTGGCTACCCCCAGCTTCCTCCAAGAACTTTTTCCTCGACCGAGTGCCTTCGAACACTCCAGAGGTCGAGACAGCTGCCTTGGTTTTCTTCGGCTGGCTTTTGGATGAAGACGAGGAATTGGCAGTCGTCTTCCGGACAGATGAGGAGTTGGAGATCACGTTGCATGAAGCAACCTTTAGCTCCTCTTCTGCTGACACCTTCGTCCCAAGGCGATGTCGGAGGGGTGTCGATGATTGTAGCCGTTGGAAGATCGACTGCTTTGGCGGTACTGCCGTCTTGCAACAGCAGTTAATGGTGACCACTGCACAAGTGTGCCCCGTGAGAGGCGCATCGTGCTTGTTGGTCAACTCTCCTGACCGGCGCTTGTGAGTGACCACGTTGCGCAGGTCGTTGGAGGAGAGTGCTACCCTCAGACCCCTCTCAGGCGCATGGCAGGGCCAAGCGCCGGAGTGGTCGGGTGAGTGCTGCGCCCCCTGATCTAATACCAAGCAGGTATCACGATCAGTAGTGGGGGAACCACAGCATTTGAAGTAACTTGAACGGACCTCAAACGCAAAACCAGAGGAGGCGCGGGAGTTCAAGACCACTGAGTTTGTCTCTCTCGGCTTGATTGTGCACGCAGTGAATGCGCCCAAGCGAGATGAGGACTTTGAAGGTCGACTCGTTGTCGGTACAGAAGCACTTGAGTAAGCGCGTGCCTCTGGCCGGCTGCTGGCATAGCACGTTTGTGGCGCATGGCCCGTGCCGCCTTAGATTTCTTCGTACCAGCCCGCTGGGGCGCATAGTACTCAGCATCCAAATTCTCCTCGCCATTACAGCGAGTGAGTCTGTCAAAGACAGAGGCTCTTTGTGGCGCATCAGAAGTGATGCGCGGGGCATTGGCTGCGCCCCTGCTCCGTCGACGTATCTTTCTCGCCTGAGAGGAAAATGGCTGGGGAACGTGGTCAGCCGCACGTTTCCCCGAGAGATGCGCTGCATCAGCGGGCGCACCTTGACTGCTGAGGATGCCAGCAGGAAGGGAAGGCTGGACGGGCGCATCCCCTTCAATGGTGGTGCCCGAGGCGTCGACTTTGCGCACCCAGACTGCGCGGGTCTTCTTCGGCTTCGACAGCCGCTTCGAAGGACTCGCACTTCCTTCAGAAATAAACTCCTCGTACGCCTGTTGATTGAGGCGCACTACCAGCGTCTTGTGGGAGGAGCCCACCTTCACGTCGTCGGCCTGTGACACGACTTTCTCGGTAGAGGAGAAAGAAGTCCCCAGCAGAGTCGCCAGCTTGTTTGCCATTAAAATTGTTTTGATTGAAATTTTAATACAAACAGAACAGTATTACAATGTAGGACTTAGATGTAGTCCTAGGAGTACACTTTTGTTTAAGCTGGGTCCTTAGTGCCAATGGAGCGAGTGGTAATGCGTTGACTCCGTTGACCGGCTGACGACGGTTATCGGTTCTCTGAAGGTGTTGATTGCTCTGGGTGCTGGAGCTTGCTGAGAGGAGGAAGACGTTGAGTGTCTAGAACTGCCTCTCCGGTGATTCTCTGTTGTGGATTCTCTCTGTGTTGTGAGTCTCCTGTCTTTTTTGTGAGCCTCTCTTGTGTGAAGGAGATGATCCTTCTATTTATAGTTTTGCAGGCTGGCTGCTCATGTGCGCGTGTAGGATGCGCCGGTGTGGGGACGCCACGTGGAGGTTGCTGATGGAGGCGCATGGATGCTGCGCCCTGATCGAGGGGGAGAACTCTTCATACTGCTGTTGTGAGCCGGCACGTAGCAGAGAGAAGATCTTTCCGTTGCTGAAATCTTGGATGAGTTGAGTCAAAGGACACGTGTCGTCGACTCATGGTTTGAAGATCTCGGATTTGGTGGAGAGGAGTGATCTGGTGGGATGCGCCTTGGATTGGGCGCAGGAGGAGGCTGCGGCTCATAACCTTTAGGAGTTACAAACCATTTGGGGCGCATGGCTTTTGAGGCGCATGCAGGCGACTTTCCTTCTGTCTTTCAGGATCAGAGAGTAGTCTGAGGCGCATGGCTTTTGAGGCGTATGCTGATTTGGACGCATGGCCGTAGGGGCGCATGCGGTTGGTTGAGTGGCCACGTGGCAGTAGCCGTCGAAATAAAGTCATGATGATGCTGACGTTGTCGACGCTTCGTTTTCTGAAAAAGCTGTCGACTGTTCAGACTTTGGGAGGCGTGCTGCCAACTCTGTCAGTTCAGCATTTAATGTTGGTGACGTTCGATGGACAGCTGAGTGGGCGCGTCGGTTGGCGTTCCACTCGGTATGGAGATGTGTGGGGGCGCACCCTCTGTAATGCGTCGAGTACTGTAGGGCACGTCTGTGTAATGCGCCTGATGCCAAAGGGCGCGTCCGTGTGATGCGCTGTCTGGCTGGCGCATCGGACATGTCTTTTAATGATACGGCTGTCTCGCTCTTCGAGTGCTATAAATAGCCGTTTGGCTGAATTCGAGGCGTCCGGTTCATCCATTTAATGTAAATTCATTGCATGGAATTCGGAGGGCCATCCACTTGGCGCGTGGGTTTGATCTGCCCGGCCTATAAATAGTGGCATGGAGAGAAGATTTGCTTCTCATTCCCTCACGTACTTCCAACATGAACTTGAACATGCGGGTGCATTCTGTTGACGAAGTGCTCCCGAGGGTGAAGATGAGACGCTGTGTTGTCTTCGATGCACTTGAAGGTGACTGTTACATCCAAAAGACGGAGTCGAGGGCTTCCGAGGCAGGCGGAAGGTGCCTGTTGCATCCAAAGATAGAGATGCTCGGGCCTTGTCTCCGTTATTCGGGAAGAGCCGTAGATCGGAATGGCGGTGCTAGGCTTTCTCTTCCTTCAAAGTGGGTGTCGCCCACTCTGGTTGTGTTGAGAGCTTCCTTGTGCCATGAGGCGGGATGCGCCTGGTTGGAGGCGCATGATGTCTGCTGTGCCTCACTGGTGGCGCATGGTGATGCTGCGCCTATCTGGAGACGCATGGTAGCCGCTGCGCTTATCCGAAGGCGCATGGTGGCCGCTGGCTGTAGACTTAGGATCTTTTCTTTGTAGAAATTCTCCTTTGTACAACCTTTTCTAGGCATGTAATAGACTTTTATATATAAAATGAAAAGTCCTTCTTCAAATGTCTATCCTTATTGATCTTGCTGTGAAGTTCTTCGTCTGAGTTCTGGCGCATGTAGTGTCTGGAGCATGGGCTTTCTGGTTGTGAAATTCCATGCTTCTACACTCGCTTCTGAGACGGGCTGGCGCTCCCTTCAGAGAGCAATTCTTAGAAGGCTTGTTGGTCAAAACGAACCACATGCATCTGCTGTATAGAGCCGAGTTTAGACGCGTTAGATTGCGTCACCAACTTCTCATCGGAAGAGAAGGAAGTCCCCAGCAGAGTCGCCATCGTGTTTGCCATAAAAACCAAAGACAACTATTGCAGAATACTGAAATTGATTGCAAACTCGCTTGTACAAAAAAAAGCATAAAAAGAAATCCTAGGAAACAATCTAAGTACAATTGTTTAGTTTTGATTCTGGGGGTGACGGTGGAGGCTCGGGAAAGTGCTATCAACTCTGCCTTACTCCGTAGACTATCTGATGCAGTCTCTAGCTCGTAAAGAAATTGCTTTTTTCTTGAAGGTTGCCAGCCTTTTGCAGGGGTGTGGCACCCTGCTATTTATAATAGAATATATATTGAGCCACATAGACGGCTTGCGGCCACATGGCTGATTAGCATGCGAAGACCCGCTCTTTGGCTGCCATCTGTCGATTTTTGGGATTTTATTGCAGCAAATCTGGGTAGTTAAGGACTTGGTCAGATTGCCACGTGTCCTATTGCGTATAGTTTTCTCAGTCTTCGATCATGTGGGGTCGTATGAGAGTCATGCAGCTTGGATCACAGTTACTTTTGGCTGCATGAAGTTTGGAGACTTTGTGGCTGCATAAGTCTGAGCCGCATAAGGTTCATGCGGCTTAGATAACACTCTTCTGGCCGCATGAAGGCGTACGAACCCTACTTTTGGGCGACGTCTCACGTCTTATCTTTTTTGTCGAAGTGTCAGAACTGTCATGTTTTGCCAGGACTTGTCAGCTTTATCAGTCGAACTGCTCCTCTTGGCCGTATATCTTCCTTCTACAGCTGTTTGTCGACGGACCGCATATGTTATTGAACAGTCATGCGGCTTTCCTTCATGCGGACCTGTTTTGTCCAAAGTACCCATGCGACAATTTGTAATCCGCATGAACGCCATATTTTTCATGCTTCTACAATTTGTAAATCAAAATATAGGACCTAGATACGTTGATGTATTTTGGAACCTAGGGGATTGGGTTCAGTACCTTGGATCTAGAACTAGACGATAGTTGCAAGTAGACCTTAATAAATATTAGGTCTATAAAGTATTGATCACTTCGGATTAGCTGTAGGGGCCGGTTTCCAGCTAGCGGTAGTCCAAAGACTAGTACACCATGTCGCTTCAGGCTATTTACACCTGTATGACAGAAGGACCCTTTCGACTTATTCTCAAAATGATCTCTACTCTTAAAAACTTAGATTCAAAGAAATATATGTAGTATCATCAAACAACATCGAAATTCAGAATCCTTAAATATAAAAGAAGTAAATACCCGAATAACGGTTTATCAAGATCAAGATATTACAAATATCATGTATCCAAAATGTCTACCAAAAAGCCAAGAAAAAGTGGCTTTGAGGAAGAAGCTAATAAAGATAAGAACATAAATTTGTTCCAAAAAAATCAATAGCTTAAGTATGAGATAAGCACAAGTTTGAAACTACTTTTTTTTATAAATAATATAGGACTTAAACTCAACTCATATATTAGACAAAGATGTAATTGATTCATAAGAAGGTAATCAAAATAAAATATAAGAATCAATAGTGAAGTATATTATGCAAACACAAGGTTAACATAAAAGTATACGTATATACTTTTCAAGTAAATAGGAGACTTGTGCTACACATACATACTCACAAAATATTGATCAAAGTAAATACGACAGGTTAAAGACAAATCGGTGAGAAGTGACCATTAAAAAATATTAAAGACGAAAAGTTAAAGATATATTAATCAAAAACAAATTAAGCTCCTATGGATTCTAGTGGTATGCATGCTTCAAGAATAAAGATTAAGAGAAAAGAGCATACATAAACCAATATGTCACACTAATAAAATACTATATATAGTGTGAACTAATCATTTAAGCTAAAAAACTAGTCATGCTAGGATTATATCTCACATTGATTCAAATAATAACACTTAAAAAAGATATAAATGAGATCTAGTAGCAAGACATCAAAAAGAATATGCTAGATATTAAGAACTATTTAGAAAGCATGTTACCAAAGTGGTTTTAGTGACCACACTTATGTTGGTGCAGTTGCATGGAAGATGACCTTTGTAGTTGTGCAACCACCAACACGTTCCATCGTTCTATGGTTCAGCATAAGTAGCCCCACCTGAAATATTAGGTGAAGACTTTGGTATCCAATACTTGGATCCACATTTGTTAGCTTTGGGAACCATTTGTACAAGTTCATATCAACTAGTTTTCTAGTATGACAATGATTAGAAACATGTCCATTCATACCGCAATAATGACAGAAAGTATTAATATTAGTGCTATGCGCAGCAGTATAAGAACGTGCAGTGGTGTGATATGATGTGCATGGATACTTGTAATAGAAAGCATGGTTATATGAAGCTTTAGCTTTGCTTGCTTCCTTTCTAGATGATCTGTCGTGTGTGACTTTCTGATGTGCTATGTGTCTTGTGTTAGACTGAGTCATATGTTGTATTACCTGCTTTTCCAGTCTAATCTCTAACTTTTTAGAGTTAGCACAGATCTCATCATATTTAGCAGAAAAAGAATCAATTCTATATGAAGCAATAGAAAACTTCTTATTTTCTGATTCTAATTCCTCCTTAAGTTTAGCATTTTCTTGAGTGCTTTTCTCAATGCAATCAAGTGTCTCATGCAATCTAAACTTTAGTATGGAAATCTCAGTAGAATTATCAGAAGGAGAACTATTTCTAGCATCATTCAATAAGCAAGTAAGCTTTTCATTCTCACGCTTATATGATAGAATATCCTTTCTAGCTTGCTTATACTTATCTAATACTTTCTTGTGTTCTTCTAACAGATCACTGAAAGCATCTGATAACTCATCATGAGAAAATTTACTATCTTCATAAAAAAAATTATTTTGTATCTCGTTAGATAATGCCATTGAGCATAAATTTGCAGTTTGATGAGGTCTCTCTTCTTCTTCTCCAGATTCTGTTGCTTCGCTTTCATACCATATGCTCATGCTAGTGTACTTGTGAGACAATGATCTTCCTTCATTTGATTGTTCGTAGTGACTATCCTTTCTAGCAGTCGTACAATCTTCTTGGATGTGGCCTATCTTCTTGTAGTTGTCACATACAAGCTCTTCTTCGTATAAGAGATTGTGTTGTATCTTAAATTCCAATTCCATCATGCACATATTTGCATCATTATGAAGACTATCCTCCTCTCTGGAGTTGCTAGCTTTGCTTTCATACCTGCACTCATAAGTAGCTTCAAGAACTTTCTCAATTTTATGAGATATTGTGCAAGTAGTAATAATATTGAATACATTTGTGTCTACATTAAAAGATATGCGTAGCTTTTGCATCAAGGCTAGCTAACTTCTTCTCTTCCTCCGTGTAACTATAATAAAGCTTGTTGATTATAGAGGATGTGAGAATAGAAGTCATATTAGGCTTTTTATAGCCATTGACAACAATTGACCATAAGTCAAAATCTAGAGACTTTAGGTAGAAGCTCATTCGCGTCTTCCAATAACTGTAGTTTGTTCCATCAAATAGTAGGAGTCTATTTGTGGATTGCTCTTCAGTTGTGAAGTACATACTTGCCATATGTGATACTGTGATCTATGTAACAGCTGTAACAAATAAGAATATAATAGAAATGTTACATCGTTTTACATGTATAACCCGCTCTGATACTAATTATAGGAACGAATTGTAAAGTGCAATACTCTAGGGGGTAAGTAGAGTAGGCAGCAAAAATTAGCTAATTAAAAATGTTAGCAACAAGATCAAAGAGAATGTATATATCACAAGTAAATAAATGTAAAGTCAGAGATCAGAAGCAAACACAAATACAAGGATGTATACTGGTTTTCCTCTTGTGAGGAATAGTCCAGTCGGAAGAACTCTAGCTTCCAGTTGAATCTACTATTGGAAAATACCACAAATTTTCATCCGAAGTTCTTGCAACTTATACAACGCGAGCTTTGATCCAAAGTACTCGACCAACTTCAATTGTGAAGTTTCTATCTTCAATCAAGCCTCTGATTACAATCACTCTGAAACTTAAAGACTGTACCGCACTGGCAAATCGACTAGAGGATTGTAACTGGCTTGGGATTTAAAAATGAGTAGCACAGAACAGTTTGGAAGAAGTAGTAGGCTCATAGAGAAGAGATACGAAAGTGAATTGGTGTGTTGAAATGATCGAAATTCTTTTCTATTTATAGGTTTTCCAAAGGCAGAACTCTGTCAGAATTAGGGCAGAATTCGGGCAGAACTCTAAGAGTAAATCTCGGTAGGATTCGTAACTGCAGGAAGACCAAGTTCAAAAAGCAACGTTCACTAACCGAACTCTGGCCGAATTCAGGCTTAACTCGGGCCAAATTCAGTTGGAGTTTGTCAGGGTTTTTGTAAATCAAGTTTTTGGCTTTTTGAAAAGTCAAGCAGTTAGGAAGTAGTTTGGGCTTTTATAAGTGGACTTGTTTTCAAAATGAAAGGATATTTTAAAAATATTTCTTGGGTAGTCTATTTGCCAGTACGACATAGTGTACATTGTATTCCTAGACTCAATAAATATGAAAAGTACATTGATAAAATAGAAAAACCAAGAGCCCATTGATGACGCCTTTCTTCTGAAATTTGAGCAAACTTGAAGATACCTTTTTCTTTGGCGGCGGTCGTCCAAAGATAAACAGATCTAGAAATCTGAATACTTTTCAGGGGCTTCTCCCCCGAACCGCACGGGTGGCGCTGCCCCCTCAACCCCTGTCCACTGACCGGGCAACGAAACCCCCGATGCGAGTCCCCGGATAGGTCGTTGGACGGTTCAGAGAAATCTCTTTGTATAACGCCGTATTTGGCCCATTAGTAATTCTCTATTGCATATGTCATAGTTTGACAAAGCTTGATCATGCTTATTGCATGTCTATAAGAACATGTTAGACGAACAAAACAATATGATACAAGCGTAACAATATGATATAGAACATTTAGGACAATGCTAAGTTTAAGTAGCAACATGATAGTGATTACATGAATATTAGTGATATCATTATGGTAAACTTAATTGATTAGCCATATTCAAAAATATGATATAATCATCGGGCTAACAGTTTCAACTTCATTTTTCTTTTTCAATTTATGCCTTGAAATTAATTTTGCATATGTACACATGCACAAACATCTTTATGACTCCGCTTTTGTTAGTTGATTTGCTGCTTGGTCTGTGATTGTTGCAGGATGATGATAGTGACTTGGAAACTGGAATAAAACTTGACCCAACTTCTAGTTCCGAAGAATTAGTAAAAGCTAAAGAGACTACAGAGGTCAATCTAAAAATATATCCTAAAGAAATTTGGCTCACATTGCTCTCTCCTCAGTTCTTTTAAGTAACACATTGATTTGCTCAGATGTTTGGTAGCCCTTTCTCTCTACACCCTTCATAATTTTCTGTTGTAATTGATTGATTAGATGATTTCATTGATAGTCTCATAGGCTTTATATAGCCTTTATATCATGGAATTTCCAATGGAATATCCTGTGGCATATTCTGGCATTCCAAATATTTACTCAGGATATTCCCATATTAAACATAACATATTCTCATACTAGATATAACATATTCCTATACTAAATATACCAACACTCCCCCTCAAGATAGGCAAAAGATATTCACCAAGCCCATCTTGTCACATCCTCTAATCATGCTCACAGAGCTAAGTCCCTTGGTCAATCCGTCTGCTACCTAATGCTTGGTTGGAACGTGGCCTAGCTCCAGTAATCCACTAACCAACTTCTCCTTTATGAAGAACCTATCGATCTCGATGTGTTTGGTCCTGTCATGTTGTACTAGATTGTTGGCAATACTAATAGCTGACTTGTTGTCACACCACAGCTTCATCTTGGCTCCTTGATCCAGCTTCAGCTCCACCAGCATATTCTTCAACCAAAGTAGCTCTGCAACTTTTAAGGCCATAGCTGTGTACTCTGCTTCAGCTGTCGATCTGGGTACCACTGACTGCTTTTTACTCCTCTAAGAGACCAAGTTGCCTCCTAAAAATATACAGTATCCCGAGGTAGACCTCCTGTCTTCAGCACAACTAGTCCAGTCAGAATAGCAGTAGCCCTCGATGCCCATGTGATTATTACTCCTGAACATCAGTCCCTTCCCGGGGGCACCCTTCAAGTATCTCAGAATCTGGTATACTGCGTCCATATGACCCTTCCGTGGGTCATGCATGTAGTGGCTTACCACACTAACTACAAAGCATATATCTGGACATGTATGGCTCAAATAGATTAGCTTGCCTACCAGTCTCTCGTATCTGTCCCGGTCAACTGGTTCTCCAGCCTCATCGTTCAGCTTGAACCTCTAATCGATTGGCGTCGCTGCAGGTTTGTATCCTAACATCCCTGTCTCTATGAGAAGGTCTAGTGCATACTTCATCTGAGATAGAACAATCTCCTTTGCGTCTCGAGTGATCTCAAACCCAAGGAAGTAACGAAGAAGACCAAGGTCCTCCACACTACACCAAACCAAGCAATTTGTAACACTTATTTTTTTCAATTCGTAACGGTTCTTACCGTTACAAGTTAGTCACGGTAATTATCGTTACGATAATTAAATAAATGTTACTAAAATTGTTTTTTTAATATTTTTTATTTAATTTATTTTTTGTAACACTAATAACTGTTATGTTAAAAATGCTACAAAAATTTTATTTTTCCCTCATATACTTTCACATCTCTCTATTTCTTTTATATGTCATGGTTCTCTCTCCCTACTCTATTTCACATGTCATAGTTCTCTTTCTCTCTCTTCTCTCCATGACAAGCCTCCCAGATGATCCCCTGGTTTCCTCTAAACCGATCGTCGAGGAGCGCGTCGGCAGCTTGCAGGGGCGTAGGGAGAGTCTCCATGGGCCGGGGATTATGGGGTACGTTCTGGGAGGTCAGCGGCTCACGAGGGCGGTGGCTGGAAGGTCATCTCTGCTACTGAAGTTGTTGTCTCTGCCTTGTTTTCTTCTTCTTTTTCTACTACTTGTGCTACTATTGGCTCTGCTTGTGGACAGACAAGGGGGCCGTCACCGCTGTCAAGAATAAGGTTTGTTTCATTGTTTAACTAGGGTTTCTTCTTTGGTTTGGTTTTAATTTTTGGTTGTTTTTTAAATTTAGGGATCTGGATCTTGCTGGTCTTTCGGCACGTCGGGGGCATTGGAAGAGGCTAACTTCCTGGCCACCGGGAAGCTCGAGACCCTCATGGCCAGCAAACGGTTGAATGCGACCACGAGGTCTATTTAATTTCTCTCATTACCCAAGATAAGGAGCTAGGTAGGAGTAAACCCCCTCTCCCTAAAATTAATTTGGGATTTGAACTGCTATTGAAGCTCATATCACTATTTTATGAAATGGATGACAGTATATAGAATCCACAAAAAAAGAAATAGTAGGGTATGAAATAGTGGGGTATAATATATCTTTTTTGAAGAAGCTTTCTCCGTTTGTAGGTTGATATAGATTCCATATATTTTGATTTATCCTGCTTATAATTTTATTCATTAAAATAAATTCAGTTTCACTCCACATTTTTCAGAATGTCATGGCATAAGCATTAAAAATTTTATTTACGATGTTGTGCAGTCAAAAAAATATTCGTCATAGAAGCAATGGTCCTGATACAACATAATAGGATCAAAAAGGTTCTCTATCCTTTTGTCTTTATATAGTTTTACTTTTTTCTGTGCTTAACAAAGTTGAAGTGATGAGCAAAATGCTTGTGTACTAAATTTACCTTGTTCCTCTGTAACGTCCAAGAACCAGAATACTGGAGAGCAGGGGCGGACATAGCCAGCTACGTATATTGAAGTGCAATCCACCTCGCTATACGGTCACGGCTGTCTAGATACATGAGAGTTTAACTACAAGCCATCGGTCTCTTATGGTCATGAACAAGCCTATTGTCTCAATCTCAAGCAAGTAATAACAGTTACAAGAAGTCAGAGCACCAATATACAATAGTAAGGCGTCCCATACATTACATATTTGGATGATCATGAAGCTAGTCGTACAAAATGTCAAGACTAGCAAGAGTTCAGTCATACATGATCAACCCTAGGATTTGTCAATCATGTTACAGTCCGTAGGCAGATAGTAAGTAAAGTGCAATCGAGCTAACACGTGCTCGTCGGCTAAACGCCTCAAAAGACTATTTTTACAATAGTGGGAGAGCAAAAATAAAACTCACTCGTTGCCAGGGTTACACCTGGTGGTCACCATCTGGCTGGAAGATAGGTAGATCCTCTGGAGCTACTCCGGTATCTGGCCATACAAAACCAGCTGGGTCAGATCCCAGAAAGAGCAAGTGCCACAAAGGAGACTTCACTTAGGAACTAAAACCAGCAATTAGCACAAAACATAATAATATAATAAAACTGGAGATTTGGTCAATCATGATGATATATGATAAGATAACCATGGGACTATTCAGATAACCAAGTTACAACCCTTAAACGAAATAAGGATCGGGGTTGTAACCCTTCATCTGAACGGAACTTGGTTTTCCACCATTTATCGATAAAGTAAAGCACAAGCATTCAGGTCATGTAACAATCTTGTACAGGATCAGGACAAGACTAGACTGGTTTAGACTCCATCTAATCAGATCACGGCTAAGCAATGAGTACGACTTGATACTTTAACTAACTAGGGTTATCACAGGCCTAGTTACTATCAAAATGCAATGAGATGTTCCAACAGCCACAAGCCCTGCAGACCATCCAGGCTATCTGGACACAATTAGGGATTGAATTCATGTGGGTACATTGTACAAAGAACACATGTACCCTTAAGTAGCTTGAAGGGTGCAACACATGACAGTGTGCTGAAAATGTACCCTACTCGACGGTAGGCTACAGATCCCATGATGGGGAGCCCAGATAACAGGATTGCCTGTAGCTGGGAGTTCTCTATATGGCTACTGATTATTCTAGTTATTAGCCTTAATCACTTTAAGTAGGTACCCCTGACCGTGGTACTCAGGGGTCCCTGCCCTAGACATGATGCTAGACAATACTGGTTCACTTGTACAAACACAATCGTCTATGGTGTCTAGGCCATTCATTCTGGTTATGCCATTCTTGTCATGTCATGCTAGCCGTCGCAACAGATTTCATAGTTTCCCTCATGCTTGCTTGTTATGTCATGTCATGTCATGTCATGTTAACTTCATACCAGGCTATGTACAATTATCATTTCAAACATATTAAATAAATTTGTGATTATCAAGTTCATGACAAAAGGTGTAAGGATGTAAAAGGGTAAAGGTGTACACCATAGGGACTCAAAGTCTCTACGCGCGTACCTCTACGCTAGGCCAAGGGGCCTCAAGCGTAAAATGGCTTACGCTAGCAAGAGCAAGGTGAGATAGCTCTATGCAAGCAAGGGTGCATGTGGGTGGGGTTTTACGCGAGCCTTTACGCTAGCAAGCCGTAGGCAAGCGAGGCTCTACGCTAGTGAAACTCTACGCGAGCAAGCTCTACGCGAGGAAACACTCGAGCAAGACTTTACGCAAGCGAGAGTCTGCTCGAGCCAGGATTTTATGCGAGCACGATTTTACACGAGCGGGAGGGCCCCGTGCGTAAAATTCGAATGAACTCGGCGTAGAATGGAGTACGCTGGCACGCAAATGCGTGTGCGTAAAAAGGCTGAATAATACGTTGTCACGTAAAACATAGGAGTAAAGGACAAATACTACGCTAACACGTTAGAATGTGTGCGTAAAACTTTATCTTCTCCCTATGGCCAAGACAAGTAGGCATAAAAGCTCACAAACTCAAGCAAGTCCCATCTCGGTCAAGTCTCGATGAAATCCAACCATTCCAGAGCCAAACTTGCATGAAATCGAAATCTCTACTACATGGAACTCTCCATTTCGAAAACAACCAAGTTTTAGAAGATTGAAGATCAAAAATGCTAAAAATTAGATCTGCATGAAATGGGCCATGAAATTCAAAAATGCTAAATACTAAAGTGACTTAGAATCTCATGAGGAAGACAATGGAACAAAAAAATCTGAGTTCCTCCATGAAACAAGTTGCACTTGCCTAAGCCTCTCTCTGGTCGGTGGAGAGAGTTAATGGAGGAAGGAGAAGAGTAAATGAAGAGAGAGAATGGTTGGTGGGTTAATAAATGATGGAGGGTGGTAGGTAGGGGTTTGCATTCCAACCCAAACCGAACCAACCAAGCCGAACCCAACCGAACCCGATGCATGCCAGAACCATGAAATGCTAACTAACTCATGCTAATGCAGAACCCAAGGCTAGCCAATTAGGACAAGTCTATATACATGTCCGAGATTACGTACACGTATAACAAAATACGTAATACGAACTACATGTATTACAACTCTACCTACCTTAAAATAATTCCATCCTCGGAATTTAATTAAGAGGCTAAAAAGGCAAGGACAAGCTATACTAATCACAGACAAGCTATACTAATCAGTCTACCATGCAATCATTCATTCAAGCAAGGAATCGAGAGCATAAGGCATAAGGAAGACATTATACCTTACGAGTCAAACAGGTCGGGATATCGCGATCGGATATCATCCTCACGCTCCCGCGTTGACTCACTCAAAGTGTGATGACCCCAAGCAACACGGACTAACTTAATAATCATGTTCTTGAGTATCTTCTCTCTCCGGTCCAATATAGACACGGGCCTCTCCTCATACGAAAGGTTGGTACCAACAACCAACTCTGAATGATCAAGGATGTGCCTCGGGTCCGGGATATACCGTCGTAGTTGGGATATATGGAACACGTCATGCACCTCATGTAACGACGGCGGAAGAGCGAGACGATATGACACATCTCCTACTCGTTCTAGAATGTCGAACGGCCCTATATACCTAGGACTAAGCTTTCTACGTACGCCGAAACGAATGACGCCACGGTTAGAAAAATTTTCAGGAATACATGGTCGTCGACAAAAAACTCAAGGGGGCATCGATGAGAATCGGTCCAATGACGTTGGCGATCTTGTGCGACGCGAAGATGATCTCTAACTTTTCTGACCACCTCAACTGTCTGAGTAATTTGGACCGAGCATCTGCCTCTCTCCAACATCATCCCATGCTAGCGGGGATCTGCACTTTCTACCATAAAGTGCCTCGAACGGTGCCATTTGGATACTGGCCTGGAAACTGTTGTTATACGAGAATTCTACCAGGTGCAGGTAATCCTTCCACGAACCACCGAAGTCGAGTATACAAGATCTCAACATATCTTCCAAGGTTCGTATGGTATGCTCTGACTGACCATCTATCTGCGGATGATAAGCTGAGCTGAACTGGAGACGAGTTCCCAAACTTTCATACAAACTGTGCCAAAAGTGCGACATAAATCTTGAATCCCTGTCTGAGGTGATACTGGCTGGTACACTGTGAAATCTGAGGATCTGCCTGAGGTACATCTCTGCTAGCTGAGCCGTCGACTGACCAACTCTGAACGAGAGAAAGTGAGCCACCTTCGTAAGCCTATCGACTATAACCCTGATTGCATCTCTCCCAGCTGGGGACCTAGGTAATCCCGTCATGAAATCCATGGTTATATGCTCACACTTCCATTCTGGAATCGGCAAGGACTGAAGAAGTTCAGCCGGTCTCTAATGTTCAACTTTAACTTGTTGGCAAACCAAACATCGAGAGACAAACCGGGCTATCTCCCTCTTCATGCCATTCTACCAAAAATGCTGCCAGATATCTCGGTACATCTTCGTACCACCGGGATGAATCGAATACTGAGAACTATGAGCTTCTGCCATGATCTCCTGTCTGATATCACCACTAGGTACACAAAGACGCCTCCCCATGCCGAAGTGTACCGTCCTCATGGATACATACCTCTGGTCTTCGCCCTGCTACACATTCTGCCCTAAGCCGCTGAAGCTTAGAATCCGCTAACTGAGCTAACTTGATCCTCTCAACTATACTGGACTGAACTTGCATACTGGCTATCAATGCCACATGGGTAGGAAGAACAACTTCAATACCCATCTTCTAAAGATCTGCTAATAACTCTGGTTGCGCTGTTAGAAAATAAACTCCGGCTCTTCTGCTCAATGCATCTGCCACTACGTTGGCCTTCCCAGGATGATACTGCAAGTTGATGTCGTAATCCACAAGTAGCTCTAGCCATCTCCTCTAATGCATGTTAAGATCCTTCTGAGTGAATACATACTTCAGGCTCTTGTGGTCGGTAAAAATCTCTACCCTATCTCCATACAAGTAATGCCTCCACAGCTTAAGTGCAAACACCACTGTTGCCAGCTCCAAGTCGTGGGTTGGGTAATTTCTCTCATGATCACGAAGTTGACGTGACGCATAAGGTATTACCTTCCCATGCTATATCAAAACACATCCTAAACCTCTGCCTGAAGCATCACAATACACTGAAAATCCTCTAGTCCCATCTGGAAGCGTGAGAATGGGTGCCGTCATCAAGCCTCGTTTCAATTTCTTAAAAGATTCCTGACATTCTGCTGTCCAAGCAAACTGCACATCCTTACGGGTTAACTGGGTCATAGGTGCTGAAATCTGAGCAAAGTCTGAAACAAATCGCCGGTAGTAGCCGGCCAAGCCAAAAAAACTATGAACTTCTGCAACTATGCTGGGTACTGGCCACGTCTCAATGGCCATGATCTTATGGAGATCCACTTCTACTCCACCTCTGGTGATGATATGACCCAAGTATGAAATGCGATCGAGCCAGAACTCGTATTTACTGAACTTGGCATACAACTAGTGCTCCCTGAGAATCTGAAGAACTACACGAAGATGCTGCTCATGCTCCGCCTCACTCTTGCTATAGACCAGGATGTCATCTATAAACACAATCACGAACTGATCCAAGTATGGCATAAAAATGCGATTCATGAGGTCCATGAATACAGCTGGCGCATTGGTTGCTCCAAATGGCATAACAAGGAACTCCCAATGCCCATACCTCGATCTGAATGCTGTCTTCGAAAATATGGACGCCCCTTTGAGTTGATCAAACAAGTCATCTATGCTTGGGAGAGGATATCTGTTCTTGATTGTCACTGAGTTCAAGGTACGATAGTCAACACATAATCTCGACGTACCATCCTTCTTTTTCACAAGAAGTATCAGGGCTCCCCAAGGCAATCCACTAGCACGAATGAATCCCTTGGTTCTAAGTTCTTCAATTATCTTGTACAAGATCTCCAATTCTGAAGGCGCCTTCCGGTAGACTCTCTCTGACACTGGTGCTGACCCGGGAATCAAATCAATGGCGAACTTGATCTCTCTCTCTCTGGTGGCATACCTAGAAGCTCCTCGGGGAAACATCGAAAAACTCTTCTATAATTCTGGGAAACTGAACTGCTACTGCCACTGCCATCCGCATCACTGGAGGTGAAGGTTCTACTCCGCCTCGGAAGAATAAAAACTCTGGCTCACCAGGAATACTAAAAATAATCTTGTCGATATGGCAATCTATTCTAGCATACTGGTCCCTCAACCAATCCATTCCTAAGACCACATCATAATCGGCCATCGGGAATTCTATCAATCTAGCGAGGAATTCTCTAGAATTCTCTACCACTAACTACGATCTGACACGAGGAAAACACTCTATCCACTCCCACAAGACCGTTACCAGTAAGTATATTGAGCCTTCCTGATAATGACTCAGGCTCTAGTCCTATCTGTGTCGTGAATCGTGCATACATAAATGAATGCGATGTACCAGAATCAAATAATACTGATGCTGGAAAGGGGTTGACGAGAATAGTACCTGCCACCACCTCACCTGATGCTAGCTCCTCCTCCACGGTCAAAGCCATCACTTGACCGTGCCCTCGGGGTGCTGGTCTCCGCTGCTGGAAACCTCTCTGGCAGTTCTGGGTCTGAACTTGGACTTGTGCATACTGCTGGGGGTTCTACTGCTAAAATTCTTGAGCCTGAGGCGGCAAGGGCCTCGTAAACGGGTACTGCTGCTGCTGCTGGACTGATGCTGGAACTGGTCCCCTAACCGAGGGACTAGAGAAGGCTGATGAAGATGAACTACCCGTATTCGGGCAGTTCCCAACCCTGTGGTCCGGGGAACCACAAACCAAGCACAAACCCTGTGCTCTACGACACTCTGATACCACATGTCCTGGCTTTCCGCAGTGTGAACATCCCACTACGGAAGAGTGCTTCTGCTTCTGCTGCTAAGGGTACATCGGAGTTGAATATTGAACCGACGTCACTGAGGCCGCCTGCCTCGGAGCTCCAATGGTCAAAGCCCTAGCTGCCAGGGCTGGTGCTGAAGACTGGTTCATCTGGCCGTGTGACCTCTTCCGACCTCCGGTCCGATCCACGATCCTCTGGGAGGTATACTCATGTCTCCTCGCTGCTCTCAATACTGTATCAAAAGTCTGATGCTCAAACTGCTCCACTGCCAATAAAATCTCCAGGTGGAGTCCCTGCTGAAACCGCTGAGCTCTGTCGAACTCGGTCGCCACCATGGTAGGAGCAAACCGACTAAGTCTAGAAAACTCGGCCGCATACCCATCGACCGTCCTGTCCATCTGCTTCAAATTAGTGAACCTCGTCTGTGGATCATACCGAGCTACAGTATCAAAGTACTTGGTCCGAAATCTTTCATAGAATACTGTCCAAGCAATAGGTGCCACTAATCCATAGGCCTATGACGCCCACCATCTGCGGGCTAGATCTAGTAACTACAGACGCATCACGGCCACCTTCTCGTCTTCTGGAGTCCTGGCAGCTTCTAGAATCACCTTTGTATCCTGCAGCCAAGCATCTGCAGCAATAGCATCTTTGCTACCATCGAAGAAGGGAGGGTTCAAGTGCTTGAAACTGTTGGCCGCACTGTTACCTGGATGACCACCTCTGCTCAGAGCATCTTGTACTGCCTGGTGCAGAGCATCGCCCCGACGATCTTGAGAAGCTAATAATGTCCTGATGAGACCTACCAAGGTGCCATCATCAGGCTCTGTAGGCTGGATGGGCTGAACTGGTGGCTCTTGACCCCCAGTAGGCATGACTCTGGAGGCTACTCCTGAATGCTGGGCTTAATCTCCAGGTTGCTGCTGGTCCACATGAGGTGCTCCGCCTTGTCGATCGGTAGGACCAGGAACAATGTCGATGAAGAAGACGTCATAGGGAACAATAAGGAAGGACCAGGACAGATCAAAGATACAAGCATGTGATCAGGTCAAGAATTCAGGGATTTAGAGGATACGAGCAGGGATCAAGGGCGAGTACTGATTGAGACATCTATTCGGTAAACCCTCACATATCTTGATTTACAAGACCTGCATGGGCCACCACTTAAACCATGTAACGCCCCAGAACCAGAATACTGGAGAGCGGAGGTGGACATAGCCAGCTACGTATATTGAAGTGCAACCCACCTCGCTATACGGTCACGGCTGTTTAGGTACATGAGGGTTTAACTACAAGCCATCGGTATCTTATGGTCATGAACAAGCCTATTGTCTCAATCTAAAGCAAGTAATAGCAGTTACAAGATGTTGGAGCACCAATATACAATAGTAAGGCATCCCATACATTACATATTTGGATGATCATGAAGCTAGTCGTACAAAATGTTAAGACTAGCAAGAGTTCAGTCATACATGATCAACCCTAGGATTTGTCAATCATGTTACAGCCCGTAGGCAGACAGTAAGTAAAGTGCAATCGAGCTAACACGTGCTCGTCGGCTAAACATCTGAAAAGAATATTTTTACAATAGAGTGGGAGAGCAAAAATAAAACCCACTCGTTGCCAGGATTACGCCTGGTGGTCACCATCTGGCTGGAAGAGTGGTAGATCCTCTGGAGCTACTCCGGTATCTGGCCATACAAAACCAGCTGGGTTAGATCCCAGAAAGCGTAAGTGCCACAAAGGAGGCTTCACTTAGGAACTAAAACCAGCAATTAGCACAAAACATTATAATATAATAAAACTGGAGATTTGGTCAATCATGATGATATACGATAAGATAACCATGGGACTATTCAGATAACCAAGTTACAACCCTTAAACCAAACAAGGACCGGGATTGTAACCCTTCATCTGAATGGAACTTGGTTTCCCACTATTTATCGATAAAGTAAAGCACAAGCATTCAGGTCATGTAACAATCTTGTACAGGATCAGGACAAGACTAGACTGGTTTAGACTCCTTCCAATCAGATCACGGCTAAGCAATGAGTACGGCTTGATAAGTTAACTAACTAGGGTTATCACAGGCCTAGTTACTATCAAAATATAATGAGTTATTCCAATAGCCACAAGCCCTGCAGACCATCCAGGCTATCCGGACGCAATTAGGGGTTGAATTCATGTGGGTACATTGTCCAAAGAACACATGTACCCTTAAGTAGCTTGAAGGATGCAACACATGACAGTGTACTGGAAATGTGCCCTACTCGACGGCAGGCTACAGATCCCATGATGGGGCGCCCAGATATCGGGATTGCCTGTAGCTGGGAATTTTCTGTATGGCTACTGATTATTCTAGTTATTAGCCTTAATCAGTTTAAGTAGGTACTCCTGACCGTGGTACTCAGGGGTCCCTACCCTAGATATGATGCTAGACAATACTGGTTCACTTGTACAAACACAATCGTCCACGGTGTCTAGGTCATTCATTCTGGTTATGCCATTCTTGTCTTGTCATGCTAGCCGTCGCAATAGCTTTCATAGTTCCCATCATGCTTGCTTGTCATGTCATGTCATGTCATGTCATGTCATGTTAACTTTATACCAGGCCGTGTACAATTATCATTTCAAACATATTAAATAAATATGTGATTATCAAGTTCATGAAAAACAGGCGTAAGGATATAAAAGGGTAAAGGTGTACACCATAGGGACTCAAAGTCTCTACGCGCGTACCTCTACGCTAGGCCAAGGGGAATCAAGCGTAAAATGGCTTACGCTAGCAAGAGCAAGGTGAGATAGCTCTATGCAAGCAAGGGTGCATGTGGGTGGGGTTTTACGTGAGCCTTTACGCTAGCAAGTTGTAGGCAAGCGAGGCTCTACGCTAGTGAAACTCTACGCGAGCAAGCTCTACGCGAGGAAACACTCGAGCAAGACTTTACGCACGCGAGAGTCTGCTCGAGCCAGGGTTTTACACGGGCATAATTTTACACGAGCGGGAGGGCCCCATGTGTAAAATTCGAATAAACTCGACGTAGAACGGAGTACGCTGGCACGCAAATGCGTATGCGTAAAAAGGTTGAATAATATGCTGTCACGTAAAACGTGGGCGTAAAGGACAAATACTACTCTAACACGTTAGAACGTGTGCGTAAAACTTCATCTTCTCCCCATGGCCAAGACAAGTAGGCGTAAAAGCTTACGAACTCAAGCAAGCCCCATCTCGGTCAAGTCTCGATGAAATCCAACCATTCCAGAGCCAAACTTACGTGAAATCGAAATCCCTACTACATGGAACTCTCCATTTCAGAAACAACCAAGTTTTAGAAGATCAAAACCTTGAAGATCAAAAATGCTAAAACTTAGATCTACATGAAATGAGCCATGAAATTCGAAAATGCTAAATACTAAAGTGACTTAGAATCTTAAGAGGAAGAAAATAGAACAACACAATCTGAGTTCCTCCATGAAGCAAGTTGCACTTGCCTAAGCCTCTCTCTAGTCGGTGGAGAGAGTTAATGGAGGAAGGAGAAGAGTAAATGAAGAGAGAGAATATGTTGGTGGGTTAATAAATGATGGAGGTTGGTAGGTAGGGGTTTGCATTCCAACCCAAACCGAACCAACCAAGCCGAACCCAACCGAACCCGATGCATGCCAGAACCATGAAACGCTAACTAACTCATGCCAATGCAGAACCCAAGGCTAGACAATTAGGACAAGTCTATATACAGGCCCGAGATTACGTATACGTATAACAAAATACGTAATACGAACTACAGGCGTTATATCCTCCGCTCGGTGCAAAGTTGAATAGTCGAGGTATTTCACTCAATCACATTGTAATCCATGATCATAGTCGAGGTATATATTTTATTTAATATCATTTGTACTATTTTTCAATTGAACTGTTTGACTGGCCATCTTAGTTATTGAATTTTTTTTCTTCAGAGTAACTATTGCTTTTCAAGCGACACATTGGAAGATTGTAATGATGGCAAAGAAGAAAGACGCTTCAGGTATAAAGAACCAATTATTGTTTTTGAATGTCAATGACCCTTCTTCTATCATCACTCTCTCGCTATCTCTGCTTCCAATGGCCAATTCATGTTTGAGTGGTTTAGGATGGATCTTTAGATTGTTATTCTCTTTCTCGTTCGAGTTCTTCACGAATAAAGATTCTCGTGGGTAGACGTTCAAATGTTAGGCTTGATTATGTTATGTTCTCTGACCATTGATTCTTTTGCAGAGGAAGTTCACTATAGAATTTATGTCACGACCCGCTCCCCAATAATCGGACACGCCCAGCCTTCGTCGTTAGATACGACGAAGTAAGCTGTACCAATCTAGGGCAAACTAACCAGATATACAAGAATAAATATAAAACACAGCATCTATAAACGAATGCTAGAATTAAAGTAAAGTACATGTCTAAAAGTTATTACATTCATCCAGCTAAAATAAAGTCTGGTAGTCTCAATACAAACAGAATAGAAACTACGAAGGGTAATGTACTAGGCTTCCTCAGCCTCTAAGTCAAGAGCAACTCCAGCTGGCTCTACTGCATCTATAGGCTCTCGGCCATAATAGGTATCACACAAAGCCTCAATCTCACCTGCAATATATCCTAGTCAGGAGTGGAACAAAGTACAGTTCTAGGTAATGAACAAGAACATCATGATATAAAAAATAAGTACATGAGAACATGAATAGGAAATACAGGAAATGAACATGAAAGTAAAGGAATGTAGGTACAGGAAATAAAGTACATGAAATAGAGTACATGAATATAAACTATGAGCCTGAAGTACAAGACATGACATGTGTACAATGTTTGAAATACAACTAGCCTATGTGACCAGCTAAGGGGAGTATAGGAGCATGTACAGGAGTACATGAATATCGATACGACTTAGGACCCGTATGCACGATGCGAGGCCTAAGCTATCTACATGAATATAGTAACCGGGGTTTGGTCAAATAGCTAGTGTATTTCCCCACCCGACACAAGTAAGTAAAAGAATATGAAATACATGAGTACAGGATATCGTGCCATGACGTGTCACAAGAAGAGTACAAGATATGTAAATGTACAATAACCGTAGAAAAGTACTTTCCTTGCTCCAAAAAATCAAATGTACTAGATGGAGCTGGATGTCCTCCTGTTATATGGTTACAATTTGGTTAAGCTCATTCATTTTCCTATTAACAAAATATACTACTATCCAAATCATAATCAATGTACTAGCCAAAGATTTAACTAGATAAGAGTTACTACAGATGCTATCAGTCCTTACCCTAGTACAAATTAGTATTAAAATGATACACCAAGCATCAAGATGTCTTCCCTTGTTATAATCACACAACCACATGACTCTAAATAAGGCCCAACATCTCAAGATTAACCTTGATATCTACACCAAGGCTGCTTGTTTTAAGGGAATTGACAATTGGGCTCTATACTTAAAAGAATATGATGTCTCAAGAATAACCAAAATATTACACAAGGTACATAGCAAGTATTCATTAGCCTAAGCTATCAATCACCAAACTACTATTATACAATATGACCTGAACCTCTAGTTAGCCCAGGAAATGCTCTCGAAAACCAAGCATAGCTAAATAATATCCAGGTTCATTCAATGCACTTATTGCAACATAAATTGAACTGGATTTTATCTAAAAAGGCTTAACATGGTTGAATTCATAAACATATAAAAAATCAGATAATCTTAATTCACCATCTCAACTCCTTTATTATTCTGAACCAAACCTGAATGTTAACCATTCATAGTCGCCTATACACATACACCAACCTGCAGTGTGCAGTTAAGTCAACTATGTATATATGCAATCTTAAACCTGACAGTACAACTCAACTCAAACACACAAATGAAAATAGACCATAACTGACTCATTATTCATATCATAGTTAATCCCAAATAAATTAACGCATCCAGGTTTGCTAACAAAGGACAATTATCCAAAGACAACCATCAGTCATGCTACTAATTTAAATACACCAAACAGTTACTGCTACCAAAGGCTGAATATTGAAATGAACAAAGTAGCTGATGGCACGGCATCCCCACTGTAACATATATGACTTAAAATTCAAAATTAACGGCTACTGCCAAACTCTTAAATTCAACACATCTTCTGTGTCCAAGAATCTCAAATCACAGACACTTCCATGCTGGACACGACAACAACAACAACAGCTCCCCAACAACTACTACATTCAAACCCTTCCCATTAGAACATGAGCTAGACAGGAATATGAAATAATTTGAGTCTCGACAATCTGGACACAACACGCAATCGACCCAAAACAATAATTAAACCACAATTCTCTACATAACATAGCAAGGAGAAGATCGATTAGTACTAGGAAGAAGAATCGAAGGAAATTTTGAGCCTAAGAACTCAAATACTGCTTCTATGCTCCAAAATGCATCAGGAATCCCTGTTGTGACATTTTAGCAAACAGGTGGTGCTCAGGAAACAGGGTTAAAAATCTACAGCTCTGTTTGAAACAATTCAAACTCAAAAATTCGAGAATTCATCGATGATCATAAGGATCCAAAAACTCAAAGCACAAACTCAAACCAGATGTTCGAGATCTTCAAAATTTTAGAGCCAAAATCTTGCACAAGAAATTCAAGGAGAAATCGAAACAGAGACAAAGATTTAACATCATACCTAGATCGAGTTCATGATCGATTGCTACTGTGTCAATTCGTCCCGATCTTCGTTCCAGATCTAAATTTAGAATTCATTCAAAAACTCCAAGAGACCAGAAAGAATTCGCGGATCGGAAAACACGTTCGATAATCAACCACTCACTAGAGATGAGATGCGCAGCATTGATCTTCGTCACTGGAAGAAGATCATCAGAGAGTTCGTGTGTGCAGTCGATCTTCGTCGAGAAAAGAACCACCACTACCAAAATAAGTAATATCAGTGACGAGTTTAGCGATGCTTAATGAAAACGTCTCTATTATTTGGCAATTTAGTGACGTATAATTTTTACGTCGCTGGACGTCACTACTACCGACGTTCAGCGATGTATTGCGACTAATTTTTTTATAACAAAATTTTACGTCGCCCAAAAGTCGGTAAACGTCACTATTGTTTTACTATTAGCGACGTTTTTGCGACACTAGAATACGACGTCGCTATATTTTTAGAATATAGCGACGTTCAGCGATGTCTTTCACTGACATTGATAAATCTTTTCCATTAACCCGAACGGGTTTTCCTTTCCCCCCATTCTCACACGAAAATTTCCCAAAAAATTTATTTTCCCCCCATTCTCCGCCGTCGCCAAGCCTCCTCCTCCACCGCCTCTTCGAGCTCCTCCTCCTTCTCCACCGCTCCTTCTCCTCCACTGACCTCCTCCTCCTACTCCTCCTCTGCCGACCGGCCTCCTCCTTATTCTCTTCGTTGCTGCGTGCTCCTCCTCCTCTCCGAGCTCTTCCACCGACCCCTTCTCTTCTTCCACCGCGAGCTCCTCCTCCTCCTACTCGGCCATCCCAAGATCTCCTCCTCCTCCAATCGAGCTCCTCCACCGAGTTCCTCCTCCTCCAACCGCCTATACGCGCCGCGGAGCTCCTCCACTGCGAGCTCCTTCTCCTCCTCCTCTCGGCCACCCCCTTCCTCTATCAGCCCCAAAGCTCAGGTAAACCCTAACCCGATATCTCTAGTAGCCATTTGACATGGACACGACACAAACACGATTACGACATGAACATATATAATATATGTGCTAATTCTCTTTGAGCAGTTATGTCATTTTGTAACTTTACTAAGGCAAAGTTATCTGTAGTTGAGGGTAGACCTCTGTCAACTTTGCTTCTGGCAAAGTTTATCATTGTGGCGATGCTAGCGATGTGACAAGACTAATACCTATGCCATTTTATTAACTTTGTTTCTGGCAATGTATATTGTCGCGATGATGCTAGCTATACGTCAAAGTTAATGTCCTAGCCATTTTTATTAGAGTATTACGAACTTCAGATTCTTATGAATTGGTAAACTGCATGTTCAAGAATCAATTTACAAACCAAAGGTTTCCGATGGTATGTCGAGGCTAAGTCCCTAGTTATATTTTTGTTTCTGTCAAATGCTAAGCCTTTGCGGGGTTGTCGAGCCGAGCCAATATAATAGATTTCGTTTGTTTGGTTGAATATTTTCAATGTTTAATAGACTGGACCTAATATTGAACTTTTGTCAAAAATATAAATTTGATAAACATACACTGAATTTTTACATTTCAATCATTTACAACAAAATACATCACTAAATTGTTACATTTCAATCATTGGGTATATAATATCACAGAATTGTGAAAGCGTTGGAATAAAGGCCTCGTTTGGTTCACGAAATGGAAGAAAAAGGAAATCAATTCCTTGGCATTTCCTTTCCTTTGAAAAATTGCAATTCCTACTGATTTTCTTTTCCATTGTTTGGAAATGGCAAGGAATTTGGAAAGGAAAGTGAATACTTTAATGTGGAAAAGTGTTTCCTTGCTTGGATGGATGTAATCACTTTCCCCCCTAATTTCCCTTCCATTGGGAATTATTTTCCTTTCCTTCTCAATTTCTTTGGCATCCAAACATAGGAAAGTAATCACTTTCCTTTCCCAATATACATGATTAGAAATGATATCCCAAATTGAGGATACCTGAATATTTTAGTTAACCATAGTGAATATATATCTGAAATTCTTAAGAAAGAACATACATACTAAGACTGAGATGAATTGAACTAGAAAGAAAACAAATTGTTTTTTTTTAGAGAAAACTAAACTGAGAGAAACATGTATTTAAGTACTGTTTTCAACTTGAGATTTTGGAAACACTTGAAAAGGATTTCCCTTTTGAAAGTCTCATATGTAGTTATTTTCTCTAAGAGAAGAGCCTTGTCCAACTTTGTACTAATTCTTTCTAAATCGAGTTAGTTATCCTTCTTCCTTCATGATTAAAGTTCGGTCATCATAGTCATGATTATGGATATCCGATATCTTAACCAAAGTGAAATATATCTAAAATGTTAATAACATACATCTTATGAATTAAGCAAGGAAGTAAGCAAACACAAATGATCCGAGAAATTATATACGAGCACATTGGACTTGGACACAAGCACATTGGACTTGGACACGATACATTAGACTTGGACTATTAATCTAACATATACTTCATAGGAATGGTCGATATTACCGATTTCGATATCGATACTCATAGGAATGGTATGTTACCGATTTCGATATCGATGCTCATAGGAATGGTCTGATGCCGATTTTGATATCGATACTCATAGAAATGGTCGATATGACCGATTTCAACATCGATACTCATAGGAATGGTGTGATGCTGATTTTGATATCGATACTCATAGGAATGGTCTGATACCGATTTCAATATCGATACTCATAGGAATAGTGTGATACCGATTTCGATATCGATACTAATAGGGATATCCTCAAATAGTCCCCTGCAGTAGGCAGTAAGGGCATTTCAAGTATATATTTCCTTACCTTATTGGTGTGATACCGATTTCGATATCGATACTAATAGGAATATCCTCAAATGCTATTACTTTCACAAGTGTTTCAATAATGTGCTTGTATCTATCTTACAGAATTATCCTCAAATGGATATGGAGCTGAATTACTATCTGCGGAATCATTCATGGATGTATAACCGTCATCCTGATGACATGTGCGGTGTACGGGATGAATTTATAGAGGGTGTACACCAGTTCCTGCAGTTTGCCAAGGCGTTCCCTCAGTACATGGACGGTACCAAAATTAAGTGTCTGTGTGTAAGATGTCGCAACTTGAAATATCATCCAGAAGTGGATGTCACGTATCATTTATACTCAAAGGGTTTCACGCCGAATTACTATCAGTGGAGCGACCACGGAGAACTTGTGTCGTTAGCATCGGAGTACGAGCCTTATGTGGATGTCCACAACAACGCTCCTTACGACGATGGGTTGGTGAACATGGTTTTTGACGCGACCGGGCCTAGTTTCGATCCGGATGATCATGATGCACCTGAGGAGGCACCGAACCCAGATGCTGCACAGTTCATGGAGTTGCTGGAGAATGCAAGGACTCCATTATATCTTGGTTGTGAGGATCATTCACCGTTGGAGGTGGTTACAAGATTGTTGAGCATCAAGTCCAATTTTAATATGTCGCAAGATTGCTACAACCGTCTTATGGAGTTGCTTATAGAAATATTGCCTGAGGGTGCGAAGTTGCCTAAAGACTTCTACCGATCTAAGAGGATGGTTAGATCGCTCTGGATGGGATACAAAAAAATCGATGCCTGACGCAACGGGTGCATGTTGTACTACAAAGACGACAAGGATGAAGACACCTGCAGATTTTGTGGTGTCGATCGCTACAAGGCATGTGGTAGAGAAAAGTCTGTCGGTGCCAGAAAGCCTACCTCTTCGATGCACTACTTGCCGTTGACGCCGCGGTTGCAGCGGTTGTTTATGGTGAAGGAAATTACAGAAAACATGAGTTGGCATAAGCGGGAACATACCGAAGGAGTGTTGGATCACCCATTTGATGGAGAAGCATGGAAGCACTTTGATCGAGAGTATCCAGATTTTGCTTCTGATCTGCTTAATGTCAGATTGGGTCTCTGCTCCGACGGTTTTACCCCATTCGGACTTTCGGGATCCCAGTATTCGTGTTGGCCTGTGATCGTCACCCCGTACAATCTACCGCCTTGGATGTACATGAAGACTCCGTATATGTTCCTCACCGTTATTATCCCAGGTCCGAACAATCCGAAAAGGAACATCGATGTGTATTTACAGCCATTGATTGATGAGTTGAATCATCTGTGGGAAGTAGGTTCCAACACGTACAATGTATCTAGAAAACAAAATTTTTAGATGCGGGCAGCACTTATGTGGACCATCAACGACTTTTCGGCCTATGGAATGTTATCTGGATAGAGCACGCATGGTCGTCTTTCATGTTCGTATTGCATGGACAGCACTAAGGCTTTTCGTTTGAAACACGGAGGCAAACCGTGCTTCTTCGATTGTCATCGACAATTCCTGCCGAAGGATCATCCGTACCGGAGGAACATGAATGCTTTTCGTACTGGCGTTGTGGAGAAGGCTAATCCCCCGCCAAGGTGGCCCGGATACACGATATAGAAAGAGGTAAAAGAATTACCAAGAGCTATTGAGCAGCCTACTACGGGCTACAAGTGTGACGGATTTGGTCGCACTCATAACTGGACGAAGAGGAGTATATTCTGGGATCTTCTATATTGGAGCACCAATCTGATTAGACATAACCTTGATGTCATGTATATCGAAAAGAATGTGTTTGACAACATAATTAATATTGTAATGGACGTAAAAGGGAAGATGAAAGACAATCCAAAGGCTAGATTGGACTTGGAAGAAATATGTAGACGTCCTGTATTGCATTTGATAGAGGACGGGAATGGGAAGTTGAAGCAGCCTAAGGCAATTTTCTTACTGGAGAAGGAGGATAAAGTGAGGCTTTGTAGGTGGATTCAAGGTCTGAAATTTCCAGATGGGTATGTTTCAAACTTGAAAAGATGTGTCGACCTTAAGGAGAACAAACTGACAGGTATGAAGAGCAATGATTGTCACGTATTCATGGAGCGGTTAATTTCGATTGCATTTCGGAAATTCTTACCGCAGGCAGTTTAGGATCCATTGACGAAGCTTAGCATATTCTTCATGGACCTTTGTTCTAAGAAATTACTCGTTGATCGTCTAGAAAAGCAAGAGAAGGACATTGCGGTAACACTGTACAAGCTAGAGAGGGTGTTCCCTCCTGGATTCTTCGACTCTATGGAGCATTTGCCGATTTATCATTCCTACGAGGCACGTATTGGTGGACCCGTCGAATATCGATGGATGTACCCGTTCGAGCGATATTTGAATCACATAAAAAGAAAGATAAAAAATAAGGCTCGGGTCGAGAGTTCTATTTGTGAAGCCTATATTCTCGAGAAGATTACAAATTTTTGCTCTTCCTATTTCAAACCTCATGTTGCTACGAATAGAACGAGGGCTCCGAGAAACGATGACGGATATCAAGAATTTAATGATGGAATACTGAAAGTATTCAATTCGTCCGGAAAGCCTTCGGGGAAAATGAAAAAGAGATATTTGAATGACGAAGAGCTAAGGGCTGCTCAGTTGTATGTATTACTCAATTGCGACGAGGATGAAGTGGAGAAGCTAGAGGGGTAAGTAAGGAATGATAAGTTTACGTTATCTCAATGTAATAGTATAAGCTAATATTATTGTACTAATCTACGGTTGCTTCGTTGTTTTCCAGCACATATAATGATAAGTTGAGGCTGGTTAGACCCTACCTAACAGACGAAGCATTAGAACAAGAAATGAGACATCATTTTCCTTATTGGTTGAGCGAATATGTAAGTAGCTCGGTAATTACTGGCCTCTTCTAATGCAACTGTGCAATAAATAACTTATTATCTCTTCTTTGATATTCAGGTCGATCGTCTAATTTCACCCAAGATTGAATTAATTAGAACTCTTGCCAAGGGACCAATTACTTTTGTTAAAATATGGCCATGTTACTGTGTCAATGAATTTTGGTTCAAGTTGACAAATGCTCCGATCAGAGACAGCTTCCTGGATCTTGATTCCATGAAAAATAGTTGTTTGTGTATCAAGTCTTCGAACTACAAAGACGTCGATCCAGAAAATGATTTCTTTGGCATCTTGCGAGAGATTGTGGATTTGTCATATAATAATGGCAGAGAACCTGTAAAGATCGTAGTGTTCAAGTGTGAATGGTTCGATCCGATTGAAAATTAAGGTTGGAAAATTGACAAGCATGGTCTTGTGGATATAAACTACAAGCGTAGATATCAAGGCTACAAACTGTTTGTCCTAGCAACTCAGGCTCAGCTCGTGTACTTCACAGCTTATCCGAGACGGGGAGCAACGAAGTCTGACTGGTGGGCAGTATACAAGACTAATGCTAGAGATACTTTTGATGTTGACGAAAAAGCTTACCAGGTGGACGAGCTATCTCTTATAACCAATATTGTCGATGTGGACTCCACGGAAGTTACGCATTACACGACACATAATATAGAAGATATAGAATTATCCGAAGAGGAAGACGAAGCCAACGAAGGCAAAGATGAAAGTAAAGATGAGGAGGAAGAGGAAGATGAGGTCGAGGAAGACGAACAAGATGATTATTCTGAAGATGATTAAGAGAGATATACTTATCTGAACTTAGATGTTTCTTCTAGAATATATTATCTGGACTTTGATGTTTATTGTAGAATGTATCATCATATGTTGTCTTGGTTATTATCTTGTCTTTGTTGTACTTTTATATTTCTAGTCTCTATTATTTGTTGTATTATCATATGCTGTTATCAGGTATGATAGGTCATCGCGGATCGTTCCGAAAAGGGGGACGACGAGGTCATGATCCTCCGGTACTTCCTACAGGTACTGCTAGAGGATGGGGTTTTCCTTCGGTACCTCATACTGGTACCGGCTCTGGATCCTCGTCGCCGATTACTCCGATATATCGGACAGTAGCTGGGCCTGCTGGGACGACGTCACGTGGCATATCTCCTGGGATGAGTAGTTCCAGGCCTAATGAGAGTGCTCGCCCGTCTAGCATTCCTGCTGCTGATACGACGATGGAGACGGATGAGCAGATGGCGGAGGCTGCGCTGACGGCCGAGGCGGCTTCGCCGACGGCCGACCAGCATCATGCAGATGATGCGTGCGCACCTCCAGAGGAGAGGAGGACGGAGATCTGGGCCGACGGTACAAAGTAGGTGTTTTGGTTTATAATTTTTTTCTATTTTTATCATAAATTAATTTTTTTCATGAATATAATATGTCTGTGTCGATATCGTCCCCCGGAGGTATAGAGACGCCTAGGCCACATACTGAGGCATAATTATGGTGGTCCTTGGATTAACTACTCTGATGCTCCAGACGAAAGGAAGAACTACTGGTTTACGCGCTTCAAGGTTAAAATAGATTTGCTTTTAATATGAATCATATAATTAATTTATATTATATATAACTGATAAATATTTGGTTTGCGCTTTTCTAGGATATGTTTTTCTATCCATCGCACCGGGCCGAGCTTATCGAGGGGATATTTTCTGTCGTCGCTGCCAAGCTGATCCGCGACGCTATTAATGATCAGAAGGATCATGATCGTGCCGAAAAGCCGATCCAAGGTTGGATCACCCCTGATCAGTGGAATGCGATGAAGGCACGATTCGACGAGCCAAGGTACAAGAAGAAGTCGAAGAAGGCCAAAGCGGCTAGGCAACATGCCTCGAAGTGGTGCGGTGGGTCAATTTCGATAACGGAACATTTCCGTCGTCTGGTATGTCTTTTTCTTTTAGAAATATTATTTTAATACAAATTTGATAAATTATTACTAAGATAATATATTTAATTACAGGTAAGAAAGGTCGGTAACGCCGACATGGTGACCGTCTTCCTGGCCACCCATCGGAAGGACGAAGGCCTTATTGACGAGAGGGCCGAGTAGACCTATGTAAGTATTACAATACGTTATCTTAATTTAATACTTCGTGTCAATTTTAATATAACTTAGTAAATATGATGCAAATAAATATTCATGTAGTTAGTAATAATAAGTACATTAATTAAAAATTAGAAATTATAGAGTACTATCCGTACTTTCTAGGTCGAGTATCAGAGGCTGCGGGAACGGGCGGCTGCTAGTGCACCTAATGCAGGAGAGGCCGGTACTTCCTCGCAGCCCACTCAAGCTCCGTCGACGGACGAGCTGTGGATGACCACCGCTGGTGTACTCCATAGGGGTGCGTACTATGGTACGGGATCCTATGGCGCCCTAGTTGCGACCCAGTCCTCTAGGGCATCTCCTTCTAGTGTGCATGGTCCACAGCCGTCCCAGGAGTCTGCCCGAGTCCACCGGATGATGGAGTCTCTCCGTGTCGACCTGCTATGACGGATCGAGGAGCAGTCTCAGCACCCTACGGACGATCCTGTACTGATAGCATGATTGGATGCGCTCGACTGCGGCATTATGGAGCTCATGGAGACGACTGAGAGGACAGAGCGTAGCATTGGAGGGTTAGAGCGCACGGTGACGGAGCTGCAGACAACACAGGTGACCATGACCGATAGGCTGAGATTGGTGATGGATTCGATGGTCCAGAGCAGTGATAGACTGTTATCTACCATGGATTCATACAACTAGCGACTTACAGCATGGGAGCGTGCTGGTCCTCCGGGTGCGCCTTCATCGTCGTTGACTCCGCGGCCTCCACCGCCTTCTTCATCGACATCGACTCCACCGACGTCACTGCCTGCTCCATCGGTATCGATTTCACTTGAGGAGTAATAGTTGTTCTTATCCCTTCATCGTGGCGGTGCCCCTCCTGCACCAGATCCCTAGTAGTCCTAGTTAGGACTGTTTGTTTGTGTTTGTTTGATACTTTGTTTGTGACTTGGATATTTGTTGGTTGTGTAGACTTGGATGTTTGGATCCTATTTGTTGGATCCTATTCTATTTGTTGGTTGTGTGTAGACTTTGGTTATTTGGTTGTAGACTTTATTATTTGGTGTAGACTTGGTTATTTGGATAATTGTTGGTTGTGCCTATTCTATTTGTTGGATCCTATTCTATTTGTTGGATCCCATTCTATTTGTTGCCTGCTACATTGTGTTATACTGTTGTTTATGTTATTATTCGTTTCAATGGGATGTTAATGTGCTTCTGTGGTTTACGTTTACCGGTGTTGAGTGTTCCACCGAAGGGGTCGGCGAACCCAGGGAAAAAAGGATATCTGTTATACTGTGTCTTTATGGTTATCTTTTTAAACTACAGAAAGAAAAGGACATTCTGTATTTTATTTTATTATTTTTTACAGATTTACCGACGTTTACCGACGTCTACCGACGTACGTTTGCGTCGGTAAACGTCGGTAAATCTGCAAAATTTTCCGGTACCGACGTTTATCGACGTCCTTATACGTCGGAGACCGTCGGTAAAAGTTGGTGAATATCGGTAATAATCCCAGGAATTACCGACATTTAGTGACATAATAGTCGTCGCCAATCCACCGACGTAACGACGGTAAACGTCAGCAAATTCCCAATATTTTATCGACGTTTTACGACATTTTCAACGACGTTAATTCACCGACTAAACGACGGTAAACGTCGATAAGTTCCCAGGATTTTACCGACGTGTAGCGACTTTCAACACGTCGCTAATCCACCGACGAAATGACGGTAGACGTCGGTAATATCCCAGGATATACCGACGTAATCATACGTCGGTGAACGTCGGTATTTGCAACGTTCGGCAACATTTTAAAGATCAACGACTTACGTTTCCGCGACAAGTCAAAAATGTCGGTAATTGCGTCGGTAAATATTTTTAGCGACGTAATTTGTCGTTTTAGTGACATCTTTAGGCGTCGCTAAAATGACTTATTCTGGTAGTGCACGCCACCGCATAGACTGGCCTCGAGTGGAAGAAGATCGCCGTTCCTTGTCAATCGTCGTTCCTCGAGTGGACAGCTACTACCATCACCATTGCCATCGCCATAGCCGACCCTCTGGGAAGAAGAAGAAGTAAAGAACGAAATTGGCTCTGGAGGAAGAAGCATGAAATTGGAATTCTAACGAAGGATTATTGGGTTTATATAATCTGTTGGAGTTCAATTGGCGGGAGAATTGGTAGTGGGTGCTACAGTGTTAATCGATTAGGAATTAATTTCAAATTTTGAGAAATCAGCCACAAGGAAATGAGGAGAGTGCTTCTCTTCCTCACAGATCAAATAGACTGTTGAGAAAATTCGAAATGGTAGAATAGATGCAATAGAATGGGCTAGGTTGTAACAACCCAATCACTAGGCCCGAAGACTGGCCCAACAAGTTGACTTAAAATGAAATTAAAATAATTTTCAAGGAGAAATATACAAAATATCTCTAAGAAAATCTAGAATATAAAATTAATGTATTTACATGATCAACTATAACTATTTTTTTTAAAAATATGAGAAGTGAGGTTACAAATATCCTCTCCTCAAAAAAATTTTGTCCTCGAAATTCCAAGGAAAACAAACCTATTTATTAAATTCAAAACTCAAAACAATTCTCACCAATATAAAATTTTATTGCATGGAAAATTCTCTAAAGTACCAAAGTAAATCAAACAAATAAATTGGGGTATTGCTCTTGCATATCGTCCTCGCGCTCCCACGTGGACTCTCCCAGAAAGTGGTGTTTCCACATAACTCGGACAAGCGGTATGGTCTGGTTTCGTCGTTGCTTCACCCTCCGATCAAGAATCTCCACTGGCTGCTCCTCGTAGGTCAAGCTCGGACCCACCTCAAACTCTGAGTAGTCCACCATATGGCTCGGATCTGGAATGTAGCATCGGAGCTGAGACACATGAAAAATATCGTGGACTCCCTCCAAGCTGGCTGGAAGCGCTAGTCGATATGCCATCTCGCCAATCCGTGCCATCATGTCGAAAGGCCCGATGTACCTCGGATGAGCTTCCCGCCTCTGCCGAAACGAATGACACCACTAGTCGGCGAGATCTTCAGGAACACTCTATCTCCAACTGTGAACTCTAGTGGCCGTCTGCTGCTGTCCGCCCAGTGCTTCTGCCGATCCTGCGTAACTCTGAGATGCTTCCTGATCAATCTGATCTTCTCAGCTGAGTCTACCACTGTGGTGTCCCATGCAGGTCGAGTTTGTCACTTCGGTTACGTAATTGTACCGATGTGGGCCTGCAATATAGGATTAGAGTCTAGAATCTCATCCACCTACTTGACATCCTTTCTTGACTTCAAATTCTGAACTCTCGTTCGACCTTCTTGAATTGCATCTTGCTTGACTCCTTATACCGTAAATTCTTAGTTCTCGTGTTTAGTAAGATGACTACACTAGTATATGCCCATAGGTTAAACACATGGCTAGATGGATTGCATTGACAATTAATATGTATTGAGATTTTATTTGAGTTATAAAGGCATTTATTTTCCTAGAAATATGATTTTAAGGATTAGTTAATTCCAAGTTGGGTAGTAGTATATTACCGCTTCCAAAAGATAGTAGGAATTTTAATTTGATATTACAAGGTGATATGCACAAGAGGATAGCTAGATCGAGAAAACAAATTGGTTTGATTTGCGTTTTGATTTTTGAAGGTCTTTGAGCATTTATGATTTATTGAGTTATAGCTATACATCTTTCGGAGGGATATAAATTTGATTTAAAAAGGATCATAAAATTTTAAACTATGATTTATGATTGACCAAAATTTACGGATGATTGATAAATTTTGGTAAAGTGTTTTTGAATTAAATTACGTCATATGATCTATGATTTATAAAGTTATTTAGATTTCGAGTTTAAAACCTTGATTATGGATATTTAAATTTTGGAAAAAAAGAGAGAAGAAGAATTACTTTTGAAGAGTAGTTGTGACTTATTGGAAGCTAGATATACACATTTGAAGGATATATAATTAAATTTGGGAGTTATTTAAATGTTCTATTTTGTAGTATATGAAATTCGGCTGATAAACTTATTAAATATTGAGTTTAAGGTTTGGAAAAAAAGATAATAATTATTCGATTTACGATATACAAGGGTTGTTTCGTGATTGACTAGAGATTTAAATTCTTTTTGATTAAAGTTGACAGTCTAAGATAATTAGAATTTTGGCGGAGTATCTTGGAAATTTTATTGAGAAACTTTCGAGGAACTTGAAATTTTAGATTAGATCATATATTGGTGAAGGACCAAGGAACAAGTAAGGTCACCCTAGTGAGATAGAAGAATTCCACATTAGATTGCCATACCACCTATGATTATGATATTGCATATACACAAGTATAGTCAGTCATCGGCCGAACCGATGAACATATCTTTGACTTACTCAACCTTCCCTCAAATCTAGATATTTATTCATGACCATCTAATTGTTTGAAACTTCAAAATAATTGGAATCATTCCCTTGACCATACCCTTATCTATGAGACTATCTTCCCTCTAGAAACTGTATCTCTAACTTATCTTAACTTAATCTACGAGATTTCATAAATTATCTTTATTTCGTGCTTTAATTGTATCATTTTTGTGCATTAATTAGTACCTTATGAAAACCCACTTTCTATTTTTGATCATTTGGCGTTCCCTATCGTAACTTTGATATTTGGAGCACAACACTAAATTTTTCCTTCCCACAAATTTCACATGTAGCATGAATAGACGAGCTCACATTCATGTAGGTATATCATGTTCCACTAAAACACGTCCCCTTGTACTCTGTTTTTATGGTACGACTTTTGGGCCATAAAGACTCAACCATAACCCTTACCATGGTACCGATATGGACGCTACCTCGACTCAATTTTTTGACCTAATATGTGATTGCGATCCATTAAATGCTTAACTTTGCGTTTATCTTGACTGTTTAACCCTCGTCATTTATTTTCATGTCTTGTCTCGATTCACTTAGACACATAACATCTTTTGCTCTTCAATATTACAACCCTTACCCTTCTCCCTTCCAATTAAATTGCTTCACTTATATTACATTATGACTCCTCCGTAGTTTATGCAACCTTGATCCATGTATGATCCCCTTAGGCGAAATAAAGTTTGATCATGACATCCCTCGGTTAGTAGAGGTTAGATTAGAAAACTCATCAAGGAGAATAGTGGTAAAATTAATTAATGTGATTGAATATGCATAAGTGGAATTTTTGTGGCGAAATTGGGAAAGGTGCTATCATTTTTTCGAAGAAGGCAAATCGGTTCTTCAAGGTAAACCCATTATTGAGAAATTTTTATGAGGTGATAAGTAGGATGTTGATGTAGTAGATCTCGAAGCTACCCAATATTAAAAAGTAAAAATTCTTGATATCCTAAGGAAATTTTTTTTATGATGATTCGAATATGAAGTTTCATGACTAAGATAGAGTTTGATTGCTCCGACTAATTGAGTTATTAAATTTTAATTTTAGAGAGATTATGAGGTCGAAATTTAGTTTGAACCAAAACTATATATGGATATGATGGAAGAATAAGAATCTAGAATCCTTGAATTCAAAACTTTGGTACTTATTGAAATTTATATTGTAAGATATAGGAAGTGAGAATATATTTTTAAGGAATATAAATTTTGCGAGTTAATCTTAAGGAGAAACATCAAAGGAAATAAAGAAGAAAAAGAAAGTGTCTTAAGAAAAATTGAAGTTTTATGAAATATGAATATGGAGAAAAATTGAAGCTTTTATTACAAATAAAAACCATAGTGATTACTCGAAGATCATGATGATATTTAAACGCGACCCGAATATGGAACTAGTAATCTTAGAATGAGATAAAGGAAGTTATTAAAAATCTTTAAAATTTTGGTGATTCTAGGATTGATGGCAGTATGACCAAATTAGACACAGAAGGATGTCATGCGCATGATCATTACAAAACTACACCATTGATTTATTCTTTTAAGTTATCAAATTGTCAATTTTTGTTGAATGTCGTTTCTTCTCCTCGTCTAATAAATTAAATCGTGATTTCTCATTCTTAAACTCTTTCTATCTCCTGAAGCCTACTTACCCTAATATTTCCTAAATTTCGAGGACGAAATTCTTTTAAGTTGGGTAGGATGTAAACTCCCCTAAATTTCTACTACGATTTTTTTAAATATTTTTTATTTTTGTACTTCGTATCTGCACGTCGCATACGAGTTCGCTTTGTTGTATTTACGTAACGTGCGAGATTTGCGTTTCGTAATTTCTCGACGAGTGCGAATATGTGTCGAGGTACATATGTTAGAAAAATATTTTTATTATAAATTTATTTTATATAGGAAAGTACATGTTCAAATAAATGTGATAAATATTTTTAATTTTTTAAAAAAGAGTTATTTTGTTCATCGTTTAAAAATAAATAAGTGATTTGGAAAATTTTGGTTTATTTAAAATATATTCTAGATATTTGCAAAATTTGAAATTTGTATAGTAACTTATTTTTGTTATTTATAAAAAGCTACTTTATGATTTAATATTTAAATAATTACCTTGAATTTTGAAATTAATTAATGTTATATTTTAATATTTATGAAAAAGATATTTAAGATTTTATTCTATTTAATATTTGAATTATTTTGGATAATTTAAATTAGAAAAGATTTCATGTGAATTTGAATTAAATGAAGGTTTTATCTAACGTTGATTTGGATTTGAACGATTAAAGTTTAAATCAAATTTTAATTTAATATGATATTATCTAAGGGGGATTTAAATCCTCCCAATCCTTATCCAACTGGGAATTTCCACCTCCTATAAAAGGAGAGGTACTCTTCCAAAATTTCTCCACATCCACAGATTGTGCATCGTGTCTGTGCCTCCCATCCACTATATTTTCCCATTACAAATACAAATCTCCTTCCCGTGTCCGACACACCGGACACCATCTCCCTTCATTATCCGCGTCACGCAGGACACGCAATCACCACGACCCGACCTAGACCCTAATCCGAACCATCACCGCCACCCGCCTCCGTCACCAGCTCATCCCCATCCAACCTCCTTTGCATCGACAGCCCCCGCCGTCACCACCATCCCAACCCAGACCACCACCGTACGTACCACCACCAAAATTGACAGAACACCACCGCCACCATCGCCACTCCAACTACCACAAACCACCAACACCACAAAATCGTGTCCCCGTGTCTGTGTCCTCGTTCATCATCATCAGTCTCATATCAGTTGCGTGTCTGGCCTCGGATCCGACCCCCAGGTGTCGTATCCTTTATTGTGTCCTTATTACATTTCCACAGTATACCTTATCCTGTGTCAGACAACCAAACACACACAAATCAAACAAAATAAAATCCCTAAACAGTACCTCCGACGTGTCCGCACTCCCGCGCTGCCCTTCGTCTGACCTGAGAGCCGGAGTCTCCTTCTGTCAGTGCAGTCGCAACCTCGAGAGCAATCAACAGGCGGTGCATCCACCGGAGTCTCCATCTCCTTGCCGCCCGCCGTGCCGGAGTTCCCCGGCGCTCTCCGCCCGGCCGTCGTGCCACTGGAAGTCTTCACAAGCCACCGTCGCGTCCTCCATCGGAGCGCCGCCATCGCAAGCCCGGCTCCTCCGCCTCCCTGCAGGCGCGCCCAACTCTGCCGTTCCTGCTGCCCGAAGCAGCACCGCGGCACAGCCCCTAGCCGCGCCTCTCTCTCATCTACGACCGCCGTCGTTGAGTCTCGTCATCGCCTCCAGATCGACGGTTCCGCCGCGCCACTCCTCTGCCGTCGACCGCGGCAAGCACCGACCGCCGCACTCTCATCCGCCAGCCGAACCCGGCGCCCAGCGCCTCTGTGCAACCCGCTGGTGAGCCGCACTCTTCTTCCCATCTCTTTTTCTCTCTCTCTCGCTCACTGTAATAATTTTGGGGGGCGGATTGAGCTGTTTAGCTTTTTGTAGGAAATTATTATTATTATTATTCTTAATAAAAGGGGAAATAAGCTATAAAGTTTTGATTATAAATTATTATTATTATTATTGTTATTATTATTATCAACTATTATTCTTTATTATCTAATATTATTATCTAATATTATTATTATTATTAGTATTATCTAATATTATTATTATTATTATTATTATCTAATATTATTACTAATATTATCATCATTATTATAATTAATTTATTATAGTTATACTTAGGTTATTACTATTATTGTTATTAAAATTTTATTTGAGGTTATCCTACTATTTTCTAAAAATTATAAATATTATGGCTAAAGCCTAGTTCTATATTTCAAAAATTGGTTTAAAACCCCTAAGGGTGTGATTTTATATTTCTATGATATTTTGAGTACATTTTAGTCCTAAATCATTTTTAGATGTTATATTTCCAAAACATTGCTAAAAACTAGTCGTACCGATTTATACAATATTTTTTACCGAAAATATTTTTGACTAATAAGTTGTAATTTTCAAAATTATTATATGTAAATATTTTCTAGTATTTTCGTAAATGAATTTTTACAAGTAAATATGTTTTTAAAGTAATATAATTATTTTCTAAGAATTTGTATATTTATCTACTCCACAAATTCTTCCAATTATCCTCATTACTCATAACTAATCATGCTTGCCTATTTTCTCGCGACCTCGGACCCTACACGTCGACCATGGCTACTGGACAGACATGACTTGTCGGATTATCGCACCACACCAGGTGACACACCAGGCAAGATACCTTGCCATTATACTGTTTGTATTCACTTTGCATTTTTATTACATATCACTGTTCATTTATTTCCAGTTCTTAATTTACTGCCTGCTTAGTGATATTATCTGTACCTTGTTGGACCTAGAGTTAAGGAACTACCACTAGTTTAGTGTATTACATAAACTTTGACACTGATGTGCCACGAGAGGTGTGAGTTATGAGTAGCATATAGCATCCGAACTTGCGTGTTGGCTGATCACTGATGCGTATAGGACGTGCGTTAGGTCTAACTGTCAATAGTTGTATGTTAGAAGACTTGACGGTTAGTAGTGTTACATGGTCGTGGATGCGACATGATAGGTGCATTGGGTAGGAAGAACATTACCTGACGTATGGGCTTCTTTGCACTTCCCTTATTACCTGTGCGCTCCTCCGGAGATGCAGGCTCCAGGTGCCCTCTGACATTTTTCAGAGCGTTATGGACGTAGCCCCTTACACATGATGCCCTTTGACGATCTTCAGACGTTACGGACGTAGGCCCCTGGTAACCTATATGGGGATTATGCCGATCCCATTTACAGCTAGGGCTCATGCGTCGAAGGATTGTTTCTCAACTGCATGATCACTTTAGTATGGTTAGATTGCCTTATTGTAGTCTTGTCACATACTTTTGTTGTGGCATATTTTATATTCAGTATTTATATGGCATGTTTATAGTATCTTGTTACGTCCATCTGAGGACCTGGTTATCTCGCCAGGGGTGTGCTCTTGTCTTTTGTAGGTGTTCTAGCCGTGGCCATGATCGTCACTATTTCTTCAAGGATGATTGCACTTTGATCGTCTTCGCTTCGCTCGCCAAAATTATTCTTTTATCACGTATTTCTTTTCATTATTGGCAGTGGATTTGTCTCCGCCCAACTACATGTACCAATGACAATTCATAGATTATATGATATCTTTTATTCTTATATTTTGTGTGGAAAGATTAGTCATGGTTCTACTGCATTTTACAGCTTACATATATTTACTATATGACTGGCATATCTACGTCCCTAGTCCTACGTATTTTGGGACTGGGGCGTTACAACCACCATCTCTGGCACAAGCAAAGCCCTCTCGCCAACGTCGTCCCAAGATAGAGGTGTGCGACATCTCCGTCCATATAGTGCCTCGAACGGGGTCATCTCGATGCTAGCCTGATAACTATTGTTATAGACAAACTCTACTAGATGTAAGTGATCCTCCCACGAACCATCGAAGGCGTGTGCGCAAACCCGTAACATGTCCTCCAATGTCTGAATGGTCCTCTCAGACTGCCCGTCCGTCTGTGGATGATAGGCGGTGCTGAACTTTAACTGTAAACCCAAGCTCAGCGGTAGACTCCTCCAGAAGTGTGATATGAAACAACTGTCCCTGTCTGAAACGATGCTCACCGGCATCCCGTAAATCCGCACAATCTGCCGCATGTAAAGGTCTGCAAGCTTCTCGGTCGACAACCCTACCTTGAATGGAATAAAATGAGCAGACTTCGTCAGTCTGTCCACGATAACTCAAATAGCATCCTTGCCACTGGGCCTACGCGGTAAACCAGAGACGAAGTCCATGGTGATATGCTCCCACTTCCATTCCGGAATAGGTAAAGGCTGGAGTAATCCTGCTGGTCTATGGCGCTCCACCTTGACCTGCTGGCGCACAAGGCATCTGGAAACAAATCTGGCAACCTCTCGCTTCATCCCATACCACCAAATATACTCTCGCATATCCTTGTACATCTTGGTAGATCCTGGATGAATAGAATACTACGACTGGTGGGCTTCCTGCATAACCTCCTCCCGCAAATTCTTGGGCACACACAACTGATTCCCGTGCCTCAGGGATCTATCTGCTCCAATGGTGAAGTCGTCGAAAAATCCTACCTCTGCCTGGCCTCTGAAACATCGGAGCTCCTCATCTAGAAACTGGGCCTCCTTGATCTTCTCTAACAGTCCTGACTGTATCTGCATGTGCATCAGCTGCCCTCCAACTCCTGGAAGAACAATCTCGATCCCCAGACTCTCGAGATCCTCTAGAAGATGCCGATCCATAGTGAGAAATATAGCAACATAGTATCGACTAAGAGCATCTGCTACTACATTCGCCTTCCCAGGGTGGTACTGCAGATTGATATCAAAATCCTTCATGAGTTCCAGCCATCTGCGCTGCCTCATATTTAGCTCTTTCTGAGTAAAGACCTACTTCAAGCTTTTTTGGTCTGTGAAGATGTCCACTCGCTCTCCATACAAATAGTGCTTCTATAGTTTCAAGGCAAAAATGACTGCTGCAAGCTCCAAGTCATGTGTAGAATAATTCTTCTCATGAGGCCTCAACTGTCTAGAAGCATAAATAATGACCCACTTGTTCTGCTCAAGCACACATCCCAAGCCCTTCCCTGATGCATCGCTGTAGATGATGAACCCTCCCGATCCAGATGGTAAAGCTAAAACTGGTACTGTAGTGAGTCTTCTCTTCAATTCTTCAAATGTTGACTGGCAGGCGTCACTCCAGATGAACTCCTCGTCCTTCCGCATAATCTTGGTCATCAGCTCTGCTATTTTGGCAAAATCTTTCACGAACTTACTGTAGTAACCTGCTAGTCCCAGGAAACTACAAATCTCTGCTACTGACTTGGGAGGTGCCCATGCTTCTACAGCTTCAATCTTCTTAGGATCTACAGAAATCCCCTCTCCAGTCACCACATACCCCAAGAACTCTACTCTGTCCACGAAAAACTCACACTTTGAGAGTTTTTCGTACAGCTTCTTCTTACGCAGAATCTCTAACACAATTCGCAGGTGCTCCACATGCTCCTCCTCGATCTTCGAATAGATCAGAATGTCATCAATGAAGACCACGATAAACTTGTCCAGATACTTGTGAAAAAACTTTATTCATCAAGTTCATAAATGCTGCTGGGGCATTGGTGAGTCCGAACAGCATCATCACGAATTCATACTGGCCGTAATGGGTGTTGAAAGTTGTCTTTGGAATATCTTGCTCCCGAACCTTCATATGATGATACCCCGACCGAAGGTCAATCTTGGAAAAGACCTTCGCTCCACTAAGCTGGTCAAACAGCTCATCAATCTACGGCAAAGGGTATTTATTCTTGATGGTGATGTTATTGAGTGCACGGTAATCGATACACATCCTCACAGTCCCATCCTTCTTAGGCACGAAGAGTACCGGTGCTCCCCAGGGTGAAGCACTGGACCGAATAAAACCCTTGCCCTCTAACTCATCAATCTGGGCCTTCAACTCTGCAACTTCCTTCGGGTTGATTTTGTAGCAATGCTGGGACTTCGGCGCTGATCCGGGCACTAAGTCAATGCTGAACTCCACATCTCGATCTGGCGGTAATCCTGGCAACTCCTCGGGGAAGACGTCGAGAAACTGTACAATCAGCGGATACGGTAACTCCTGGTCTTCTGTAACTGCTCTGAAGTAGACTCCCTCTGGCCTCTCTGCAATCCGTCTGCTGATCTCAAATGGTGGAACTCCAGGCAGACTGAAATTACCTTCCCTTCATGGCAGTCTATTACGGCAAACTGCTCGCTTATTCAGTCGATGTCGAGGACTATATCAAATTCGGGCAATGGCATCACTAGAAGTCGAGCCCTAAGATCCCTCCCAGCTATAGTGATAGGGCAATCTACCATCTCACTAACTGGCACTACCCCTCCTCCTGTCATAATCCGACAGTTTCTTCTAGTGGGCTTAGGTGTAAAGCTGTGTCTATGCAGAAACTCATATGATACAAAGCTATGTGTGGCTCCAGAATCAAACAATATAATGGCAGAAAATGAATGTTAAAGGATAGAACCTGTGATCACATCTGGAACTGCCTCATCCTCCTCAACTATGGCTATGACGTAAGCATGTCCCTGTTGTGGTAGTCCCCTATGCTGCTGGTGCTGTGCAAAACGCTGCTGCTGAGTAGGTAAAGCTTGAACCCTCTGTGGTGCAGCTGGTAGAGCTCTGGGTGGTACAGGTGGTGGTCCTCCAGCTCCTCGAGGTCCTCCTGTCAGTCGAGCTACAGCCTGTGGACAGGCCCTCATCTGGTGTGCGTCTGATCCACAGAATAAGCAGAGCCTGAGCCACTTGCGGCACTCGTAGAAGCGGTATCCTGGCCGATAACAGAATGCGCAAGTAACTGCCTGTTGCTGTCTCTGAGGGTGATGTGCAGGAGCTCTGGCTGGACGGTGATGCGGCTGTGCCGGCTGCTGTGGCCTCGCCTGAATCTGAGTCTGGGTCCTCTTCGCCGATGCCTAGAAACTGCTGCTACCGATGTTCCGGTCCTTCTTCAGCTTTGGATCTGCCTCCTTCTCCACAGCCTGAGCAATCTTGAGGATGCTCGCATACGTCGTCGCCTGACTAATCGCCACCGCATGCCGCAGCTCCCTGGTGAGGCCCTTCTTGAATCTCCAAGCTCTATCCTCCGGTGCTCTGACTAGGTTCTTCGCAAACCTGCTGAGTCGAGTAAACTCTGAAGTGTACTCCGCAACTGTCATGGTCACATGCTGCAACGCCTCGAACTGCATCCGAAGCTCATCCCGCTCCACATCGGGGAAAACTTCTCATTGAACAGAGTTTTAAAATCTGCCCAAGAAACCTGGGGCTCAGCTAACTGGGGCTCCTTCCGGTACCAAGCCCTGGCCAAATCAAAAAGTCGCATGCTCGCCACCTCCACCTTCAGGTCATCCAGATCCGTGCCATCTTCAGTGTCCTCTCTGTATTCTCCAGCCACTCATCCGCATATACGATCCCCTCGTGGCCCTAGAAATCCATCGGGCAGAGGTTCTGGTAATCTATGGTTATCCTCGGTCTCGATGCTGCTGGTACTGGAGGTGCTACTGGTGCTGGTGCTGCCGACTTTTGAGTCCTGAGTGCATCAACGACTGTCACCCGAAACTGCGCGGCCTGGTGGTCTGGGCCTCCATGAACTGCTGGAACATGGCCATCACCTGAGCGCCGTCGAAAGTCATCGTCGGGGGCAGCGGAGGAAAGATAGGAGGCGGTGGCGGAAGCTGATCTAACGGAACGTCTGGTGCAGACTGTTCCGAGCTGCCTGCAACTCCAGACTGATCAGCGGTCTTCCTCGTAGCGACCATCCTGCAACAAAAGAAAACTTCATGATTGATAAAAACCTAACCTACCAGTAAATGTAAATATTTATATAATATCCATATATACCCGATGTACCCGATTTCCTATACTGTGATTCAAGTTTCGCTAGTTTAAATCAAGTTCCCCAATAGTACACTAATACCTAGGTACTATTAGGATAGACCTGCATGGGCCACCACTAAAACCATGTCACGACCCGCTCCCGAATAATCGAACACGAGTCGGACACGCCCAGACTTCGTCATTAGACACGACGAAGTAAGCTGTACCAATCTAGGGAAAAATAACCAGATATACAGGAATAAATGTGAAACACATCATCTATAAACGAATCCCAGAATCAAAGTAAAGTACATGTCTAAAAGTTATTACATTCATCCAGCTAAAATAAAGTCTGATAGTCTTAATACAAACATAATAGAAACTACTAAGGGTAATGCACTAGGCTTCCTCAGCCTCTAAGTCAAGAGCAACTCCAGCTGGCTCTACTGCATCTACAGGCTCTCGGCCATAATAGGTATCACACAAAGCCTCCATCTCACCTGCAGCATATCCTAGTCAGAAGCGGAGTAAAGTACAGTTCTAGGTAATGAACAAGAACATCATGATATAGAAAATAAGTACAGGAGAACATGAATAGGAAATACAGGAAATGAACATGAAAGTATAGGAATGTAGGTACAGGAAATAAAGTACATGAAATAGAGTACATGAATGTAAACTATGAGCCTGAAGTACACGACATGACATGTGTATAATGTTTGAAATACAACTAGCCTATGTGACCGGCTAAGGGGAGTACATGAGCATGTACAGGAGTACATGAATATCGGTACGGCTTAGCACACGCGTGCACGATACGAGGCCTAATCTATCTACATGAATATAGTAACCGGGGTTTGGTCACATAGCTAGTGTATTTTCCTACCCGACACAAGTAAGTACAAGAATATGAAATACAGGAGTACATGATATCGTGCCATGGCGTGTCACAAGGAGAGTACAAGATATGTAAATGTACAATAACCATAGAAAAGTACTTGCCTTGCTCTGAAAAATCAAATGTACTAGATGGAGCTAGATGTCCTCCTGTTATATGGTTACAATTTGGTTAAGCTCATTCATTTTCCTATTAACAAAATATACTACTATCCAAATCATAATCAATGTACTAGCCAAAGATTTAACTAGATAACAGATGCTATCAGTCCTTATACCCTAGTACAAATTAGTATTAAATGATGCACCAAGCATCAAGATGTCTTCCCTTGTTATAATCACACAACCACATGACTCTAAATAAGGCCCAACATCTCAAGATTAACCTTGATATCTACACCAAGGCTGCTTGTTTTAAGGGAATTGACAATTGGGCTCTATACTTAAAAGAATCTGATGTCTCAAGAATAACCAAATATTACACAAGGTACGTAGCAAGTATTCATTAGCCTAAGCTATCAATCACCAAACTACTATTATACAATATGACCTGAACCTCTAGTTAGCCCAGGACATGCTCTCGAAAACCAAGCATAGCTAAATAATACCCAGGTTCATTCAATGCACTTATTGCAACATAAATTGAACTGGATTTCATCTAAAAAGGCTTAACATGGTTGAATTCATAAACATATAAAAAATAAGTTAATCTTAATTCACCATCTCAACTCCTTTATTATTCTGAACCAAACCTGAATGTTAACCATTCATAGTCGCCTATACATATACACCAACCTGCAGTGTGCAGTTAAGTCAACTATGCATATATGCAATCTTAAACCTGACAGTACAACTCAACTCAAACACACAAATGAAAATAGACCATAACTGACTCATTATTCACATCATAGTTAATCCCAAATAAATTAACGCATCCAGGTTTGCTAACAGACGACAATTATCCAAAGACAACCATCAGTCATGCTACTAATTTAAATACACCAAATAGTTACTGCTACCAAAGGCTGAATGTTGAAATGAACAAAGTAGCTGATGGCACGGCGTCCCCACTATAACATATATGAATTAAAATTCAAAATTAACGGCCACTACCAAACTCTTAAATTCAATACATCTTCTGTGTCCAAGAATCTCAAATCACAGACACTTCCACGCTGGATACGACAATAACAGCAACAGCTCCCCAACAGCTACTACACTCGAACCCTTCCCAGGAGAACACGAGCTAGACAGGAATACAAAATAGTTTGAGTCTCGACAATCTGGACACAACACGCAATCAACCCAAAACAATAATTAAACCACAATTCTCCATATAACATAGCAAGGAGAAGATCGATCAGTACCTGGAAGAAGAATCGAAGGAAAACTCGAGCCTAAGAACTCAAATACTACTTCTATGCTCCAAAATGCATCAGAAATCCCTGTTGTGACATTTTATCAAACATGTGGTGCTCAGGAAACAGGGTTAAAAATCTACAGCTTTGTTTGAAACAATTCAAACTCAAAAATTCGAGAATTCATCGATGATCACGAGGATCCAAAAACTCAAAGCATAAACTCAAACCAGATGTTCGAGATCTTCAAAATTTTAGAGCCAAACTCTCGCACAAGAAATTCAAGAAGAAATCAAAACAGAGACAAAGATCTAACATCATACCTAGATCGAGTTCATGATCGATTGCTACTGAGTCAATTCGTCCTGATCTTCGTTCCAGATCTAAATTTAGAATTCATTCAAAAACTTCAAAAGACCAGAAAGAATTCGCGAATCGGAAAACACGCTCGATAATCAACCACACACGTGAGATGAGATGCGCAGCGTCGATCGTTGTCGCTGGAAGAAGATCACCAGAGAGTTCGTATGTGCAGTCGATCTCCATCAAAAAAGAACCACGCCACCGCCTAGACTGGCCTCGAGTGGAAGAAGATCGCCGTTCCTCATCAATCGCCGTTCCTCGAGTGGACAGCTACTACCATCACCATTGCCATCGCCATAGCCGACCCTCTGGGAAGAAGAATAAGTGAAGAACGAAATTGGCTCTGGAGGAAGACGCATGAAATTGGAATTCTAGCGAAGGAATATTGGGTTTATATAATCCGTTGGAGTTCAATTGGTGGGAGAATTGGTAGTGGGTGCTACAGTGTTAATCGATTAGGAATTAATTTCAAATTTTGAGAAATCAGCCACAAGGAAATGAGAAGAGTGCTTCTCTTCCCCACAGCTCAAATAGACTGTTGAAAAAATTCGAAATGGTAGAATAGATGCAATAGAATGGGCTGGATTGTAACAACCCAATCACTAGGCCCGAAGACTGGCCCAACAAGTTGACTTAAAATGAAATTGAAATAATTTTCAAGGAGAAATATACAAAATATCTCTAAGAAAATCTAGAATATAAAATTAATGTATTTACATGATCAACTATAACTATTTTTTAAAAAAAAAGAGAAGTGAGGTTACAATTTAGGTAGTGAATTTTATGTATATATGTCACTCATGTCAGATTACTTGATGATTTTGCCTTGAAAATTCACATAATAGGTAATATGATGCAACTCTTTTTCTCTTTAAAATTTTATGTAAATTTTTAGTTGAGTTTATTAGAACATTCAGTTGAGCTTATGGATGCAAATGACTGACTTGTGCATGAATGTGATGTTCTTATGCCATGTGCATTGGGTTGCATCCTCAACAGGTTGGTCCTTAAATCTGTTGCTTAATTATTATATATAATTCATCCATACCTTATCTAGCTTTGCATAGAATGCTTACATACGATCTTTATTCATTTCCTCTTTTTGTAATTAAATATATGAACTTAGTTGTTTCCCTTTTCTTTTTCTGATATTGTTGAAACCTCTAACGTTGAATAGACACGAGGAATTTTACTAAAGTTCAATCTAGTTATATTCTGCTTTAGCCTTGTTTATTTTGACAATCACATATAACTGCAGGTTCTAAAATCAATTGTTTAATCTAGATGTTAGTCCATTTGTATATAATCGAAAGTGGAAGTCATTTCATGATGTATATGCTTTCTCAAGCAATCCAGTTGTTAGTCTGTTTATTATTTTTATTGCTTACCTAGTTGGTCCGTGTGTTATTTTTATTACTTAGCTAGTTGGTCAGTTTGTTATTTTAAAGTCAATTAACTAGCTATCGGTCTCCGTATGAGAAGGTTGGACCGGAATGTATATGAACCAGCATGAAACATGCTTGACGGATTTGCTTGTATTTTAGCATTTGTACCAACTGGATGGAGAATTCTTTGTGTAAGTGTCATATTCTAGTTCTCTTATTTGGCACTTTTTTGCTTGAATTAGATTTAGACCACTAATTCTAATTTTTACAATAGTTCCATCAAGTGGGGTGATGCAGGACACGTTGAAAAGGCCTCTTAATGCAATATTTCTTGAAGGCAAACACACAGATGCACTAAATTGAACCCTAACCTAATAGGACAACATGTAATTACTAACTAAACTTTACTTAATTGACGCTATTGTGCTAAGCAATGATGATCGAAGACTGGTCATGTTGTTTAACCTAAAATTGACATTTTTTGGATTTACAAAAAAAATGCCATATACTTCAAGCGACATGCAAATCTGATGCAATATTTCAGGTTCGATCAACTAACATACAAGAGTAAGGAATTAATCTAAAATTTTAGCAATGAATATCCATATAGCGTTTGAGAAAATTTTAAGAAGAGTTTCCAGCAAGTGAATAGAGACTGCAGACTGTTATACACTTCCTGACTTAATTAAAGGATAAAACGGATGCTTTGATCTGGGTGCAGTCCCAACTGAGTTAAGCTGGCTCCTTACTGCGGATATGGTGGCAGTTACATCCTATCAGGCTATGAGGCTTTAATCTAGTATCCAAAAATTGATAATAGCTGTTGCCATAACATGGTTCATATTCTTATATGGAATTTGTTATTATCATTCTATTGAATGATATGATTTGTTTGCAAAAAGTATGTAGATCTCTTGCTGAAGCCTATTGAATATAGGACTTCATTTATACAAAGAACTTGGATTTTCATATCATTTGGCCATTTAATCAAAAGTGTATTTAGGGATATAAATTGGGTAAAGGTCCAACCACTACAACAAAAAGGTCTATTAATAACGCTCGACAAGACGTATTGATGACGCATGATACCTAAGCGTTATCAAATTTTGAAATACCTTTTTTCTATGACGGTTTGGGCTAATTCTGGACTTTTTATAACGTTTATAAAATAAAACGTCATTAATATTTTAGAGCGGTGGCAAACATGTAATATTTTTTAAGTTCAATTTTTGGCAAAATCCTTCTACACCCCGTGTGCGCTTCAACAAATTTTTTCTCTCCCCCAATTCTGGTCGGTCTTCTCCTTCTCCTCCTTTCTTCTCCCTCTCTCCCCCAACTCCAAAATCCTAAGGATAGATCCAAAACCCTAACTCTAGTTCAGCAACACCCTCCTCTCCTCCTCTTCTTCTCCTTCCTTTCCCCCAACTCCAAAACCCTAATCCTAGAGCCCGTTCTCTTCAAAATTAGGGCTAGGGTTTTTAATTTCTTCTTCATCCCTACCAAAAATAGGAAGCTGGTTTGTGACGTTCCTTTCCGGCGTGGTGTTGCACGTGATGCTGGGCTATACGGTGGTGGTGGCAATCTACAACGCGACAACGAGATGTGCAGTTCCTACAGGAGATGAGCTCTGCGAGGCCGAGCAGTTCCTGTAGGAGATGAGCGACAACGGCTTCGCCCCGCCCTGCCACGGCCGCGACCTGCTCATCGACGGCCTCGTCGACGCCGGCTACCTCGAGTCTACCAAGTCCCTCGTCTGCCACATGGTCAAGGAGGGAGCCCTGCCCGACGTCCGCACCCTCAACTCGCTTCTCGAGGTGCTGGCCAGGGCCGGGGATGTTGAGTTCTGCGTTGCGCTGCTCGACGACGCGGCCGGGCTCGGCTGTGTACCGATATATCCATATACAAGCACATGATCCCGGCAGTCTCCAAGCCTGGGATGATCGACGAGGTGTTCAGGCTGCTTTACAGTGCGATAGAGGACGGGCATAAGCCGTTCCCAAGCCTGTACGCGGGGATCGTCAAGGCGCTGTGCAAGTCGGGGAGGTTCGGGGATGTGTTCAGCTTTTTCGGGGATATAAAGGCGAAGGGGCACCCGCCGAACAGGCTGGTGTACACGATGCTAGTGAAGATGTGCGTGAGGGGTGGGAGGTTCGTGGACGCAGCAAACTATCTGGTGGAGATGACGGAGATGGGGCTGGCACCGAGGGGGCAGAGCTTCGACATGGTTGTCGACGGATTGAAGCACACGGGGATGCATGAGCTCGCAAGAAGGATGGAGCAAATGCAGATCTCTTTGCTAAGAGGGGAGTGAGTGGCCGGTTGTTTGGTGGAACCAGAAGGAAATCGTGTTATAGTGATGCATTCTGTTGGATTCGATGGCTGAGGTAACTAAATGAGTCATTTTGATACCACTTTTTCATTCATAATCATGCTTATTGTTGGTGTTTAGTTACAAATCAGTGTGAATTATGTTTATGTAGTGTTTTGACCTTTAAATGAGAGCTGCAAAAACCTACTTAGATTACTCAAGAGTCGATAACATATGCTAAGTACCAACTGCATCATGGTAACGCCACTTGGCCAGTATTAGTTCATAGATTCTTCAGTCTGACATACGATAACTGTAATAAACTCAAACGAGTGCCATGATCATATTTATATGTCGTTCATGAATCTTGAGTTTGATGTGGAATCATCAAATGACTGCTCCTATTTTGGTATTTATTTTGTTTTGTGTGATGTGATCATTTTAATTTTTTGGGCTTATAGATGATAATATGGTATTCATATTATATATATATATATATATATATATATATATATTTTATATATATATATATATATATATATATATATATATATATATAAACTTATATGGATGTAAGAATGTGGTTCCGTTCGATGATTGGGACGATCGCCTGCTCGCGATCAAGGAGATCCAAGCAATGGTACACACAAGGAAAGAAGCTTCACTCAAACGAGAGAGGGCTCTCTCCTACGCTTTCTCACATCAGGTTTTTTTAAGCTCGGTTTACTTTTTGTTCTCACATTTAATTTCCTCTGTTCTAGTAAACACTAACGAACTACAAATATGACAGATATGGAGGTTCGATAGGAACCTCTCTCGACCAGTCTACGAAGACGAAGAGGAGGAAGAGGAAGAGGAGGTCGAGCCGCCGTGGTGGCTCGACCGCTGGATTGCCTCCAGAGCCTCATTCGATAACCACCACCGCAGTGCCAGCAGCAACACCAGCTACGACAGAGCGAGAGCCTCTACGGAGTACCACAGGGACCCCATCAAGACTCTCGAGATTGACACGGCCCGCCCCTTCTCTTACTTGACCCCAGCCAATGCCATCCCCCGGCGGCCCCAAATGAGCTCGTCCCCCCTCCACAGGCACTCCCGGTAAAATCGTGTTCAGACTCGCATATTCCATAGATTTTGGTTGTGACTCTTCTTTCAGATTCATTCTGACTCAAAGTTATTTTCGTTTCATCTCTATTATTAGTGTTAGTCTCGACACAAATTGCTGAGTTGGCTCGACTCGAGTCTATCAAATGCAAAATAAATATGACTGTCATTTGATCGAGAGTTTCATAATCCTCTGATTGATTTAAATTCTAGTCGAGCTTCAAGAACCTTGGATTTTTTTCTCTTCAGGAATGGATGTGAACTGTGGCACCTACGCCCGGTGGATGTCAGCTTCGCGAAGGATGATCGGACCATCGGGGCGATCTTGTGGGCTGGATATCCTGGAGAGACGGGCGGATTGGCAATTGTCCAGGTTCTATTTGGACAGCACAATCCAGGTGAGATTTTCTCCTTTGTTTCTAAAATTTTTTTGTTATCAATCAACATCCATAAGGCCACGATACGGACTCATGATACGAACACGGATACGGATAAGTTAAACTTACAATAGATTTTACCCAAATAAATAAAGTATATTGAACTTTATTTTTATCTTTTTTAGGATTTTGTTACATGTTCTGTGGACAGTTTTGATGTGGCCAAGTTTTGATGTGGACAATTTTGGTAGTTGTAAATATATATATGTATTTGGATATTCAATATAATGAAGATTTTAATATGTACTCTATTTTGAGAAATGTAATAAAGATGGTGATATATAATATTAAGTTTTTGGAATGTAATATATACTGTGCAGTATAAAGCATTATAAATAGCTAATTTGAATAGTATAAAGTGTTATAAATGTGCTGCATTGAGCATATACATATTATCTATTCATAATGTTTTAAAATTATTCTGAATTGTGCACTATATATTAACTATTCATAATGCTTTTATAGAAACTATTCATGACGGTTTTTTTATAACGCTTTTAAAAAACATTTATAACACCCGTTTTCATAACGGTTGCTTTGAAAAAAAAAGCGTCATGGTTTGTCATTAATGACGCTTTTTAGCCGTCATTAAAAGGGTTTTTTGTTGTAGTAAACCAAAACCTGGCACTTAAGAAATTGCAGGATCATGCCTGCCAATTAAGCAACTTGGTAAAGGTTCGGGCTACTTGGAACATCGAGATAATCACACTTCGGTCAATTTACCAAGAAACCTGCCGAATCTGACTTAGACCGGAATGTATATGGACCGAGAGAATCACACTTAGACTTATTAGATATGCACCATGATATATTGTTGCATTTCATTTAATTATGCTCGCATCTTGGTATTTTATTTATTGACAAAGACTTCCATCTTGCAGCCACAAATTCATATAAAGGGTTGTGTTCATCCAGCTATTCTTCCTGCAGAAAGTAAGAAAGTTACAGGAAAGATTTGCTATGAAGCTTTCAATATATAATCGAACCTCTTTCTCTATATTACTACTTCATTTTTTACTTCTTAAAAATGTAGGAATTACTGAAATGAAAATTGATGGGCCATTTAGAACCAAAATAGCACTTGGAGTGTCAAGGGGCTGCCATATCTTCATCCATATCAATTGTTGGAATATAGGCATATCTTCTAAATGGTTTACTACTTCTCTATGGAGACATCATGTTAGCATGCTCATCATAAAAACTTGAGAGTAGTTAGTGTATCTATGATAGAGGAATGTTTCTTTCTCTTACATTTGTGTTGAGAAGAGAATGGTTCTCCTTTGTGTTGATATTGAGACTTAGATCTTGTAATGTTATATGTTGTATTCAGCTATTGCAATATGAATTTGAATTGAGAAGAGAAATGGTTCTCATTTGTGTTGATATTGAGGCTTAGATCTTGTAATGTTATATGTTGTATTCAACTATTGTAATATGAATTTGAATTTACGTGCATATTGATAAGAGTTCATCTTCGATTATATATTGCTTTGAAGCCTTCTTAATATAGGTTAGTGGCAAATATATTGAATATATTTTTTTAAAAATGGATATTGGTAACGGTTATAACTGTTACGAAAGTGAAAAATAAGTGACGTAATAGCACATTTTTGTAATGTTAATAATTGTTACGAAAATAAAATTAGTCACAGTAATAATCATGACAAAAAGTGTTACAAAAATTTATTATCGTAACGGTAATAACTGTGACAAAAAGCGTTACAAAAATTAGTCACGGTCAATTCGTCACGGTTATTACTGTGACAAAAATTATTTGTCACGGTAATAACCGCTGGCAATCATCTATTTTGGTTTGTCACCTCAAATTCCTTGCCAAGCTTTCCTTTGAGTCAGGTGATTTCCTGCTCATCATCTCCCATGATAATCATGTTCTCAACATACACCGCAAGTATGGTGATGTGGCCTCCACTCCTTCTGAAGAATATATTATGATCAGCATTGATCTGCTGATATTCCATCCCTATCATCGCTCTCCTGAATCTGCCAAACCACGCTCGAGGAGACTGCTTCAGTCCATAGAGGGACTTCTTCAGTCTGCAGACCTTGTCTGCTGTCTGATTTGTGCCAAATCCTGGTGGTATCTCCATGTAAACCTCCTTCACTAGATCTCCGTGAAGAAATACATTCTTTACGTCCAGTTGGTGTAGCTTCCATCCACCATTTGCTGCCAAAGAGATCAGGGTCCTGACAGTGCTCATCTTTACAACTAGTGCAAAGGTCTCGTCATAGTCGATGTCGTATGTCTGACTGTATCCTTTCTCCACTAGTCGAGCTTTGTAGCACTCAACTTGTCCATCTGGGTTCTGCTTTATGGTAAAGACCTACTTGTATCCGACTGCTCTCTTCCCCTCCGGTAGTCTCACCAGCTCCTAAGTGTGATTCTTCTCAAGAGCTCATAACTCCCCATGCATTGTCGCTTTCCACTTTGGATCGTTCTTGGCAACCTGCCAACTGTTAGGTACAGTAATACTATCCAAAGATTCTATAAATGCTCCATGAAAAGAAGAGATATGGTCATAAGAAACAAACTGAACAAGATTCCAACCATATCTGTCCGAAGGATTTCCCGCATTGCTGCGAGTGGTCCTTCATACAGATAGTGGTGTGGGAGGAGTAGGAGAAATGATATGATGGTGTTGTAGGTGTCTCAGGAGTTGGGACGAATGCATGCAAGGGACTTGGCACGGGCACTGTAGGTACTGGTCCTGCAGTTTGCTTCTCTCTCCTGTTGTAGGTAAGTAACCCCCCCGAGTCGTAGGCCTAACACTTCTCATCTCCTCCCCCTGTTTTGCTTCACCTTCATGTTCCTTCTCAACCGTGCCTCCATGCCAAAGTTCCAAATCAGTCACCACCAGGTTCTCCATCTCTGTCACGATCCGCTCCCGCTTTTTGGGATACGAGTACGTGGCCAAGTCCAGCCTATGTCATAGCATCGGCGGTAGTATGCTGTCTATGATAACAATGGTCCACAACAAGCACAACACGCACATATATATCATCCACAACTAAGCCAGCAATAATTACCAAAATATCTAATAGTCTCAATATTATAAATATGAAATAATCTACTACAACTCAGTAAGTCTCGAAAACAAACCCGAATAGCAGAAAATAAAAACTATAACTACTAACTAATGCGAATCCATAAGGAAGCAAATATGCTAATTCGCATCAGTGCTGGAACCGGATACGCCAGTGATGTCAGGGTCGCCAACATACTCACCGTAGACCTCGGGACAAATCTCATCGTCCAAAGCTGAAAAATAGTTATCCAGTCACGATTGGAGCAAGATCACCATAACACTAAATTACACAATATAGTATACAAGCATGAAGAAATGATAAAAGGAAAGTAACTAAAGATAAGTATAGGCATGACATTGTACGATAAGAAAGTACCTCTGAGACATGATAACAATATGAAGGTAGACTTTGACATACCACTAAGACATGATAACAATAAGAAGGTAGAATTGGCGAAAGAAGAACAATAGACAATAGCGCAACACTGATTAAGTCACGTATACTGTGTGTTTTAGAATACCAACTTTCAGCATGTAGACTGCTTGGGATATCCGCCAGTCATACGTATGGTGCATGACTGATATTATGCAAGCAATGTATATGGGGTCTGTATTCAATTCGTTGACCACATGCTTACTTGTTGTATTCTCCCGCCGGACTCTCTCACAATACATATCCATTACAATAAACATTAGCAATACGATAAACTGTAAAAAATAGGAAACAATGAGTAAGACATGAATATATATGTATAACCAAACGATTCTAACTCTCGTGCACAATAATAATCATGAACAATGACAATCATGAACCAAAAGGGAGTAATAGTGAAAAGACGACACGAAGATACATGCAGTATAAAATAAAGAAAACATAGGTCATAGTGATACTTTCCTGCTCCGATAGATGATAAAGTCACAAGTCAAGACGTCGTAGTCCGATCTACCCCGTCACATAAAAACCACAAATTAGATCAACGATTCCCGCTCTAAAAAATCCTAGAAAGTGGCTAATGGGTTAACTTAATTAATAGTATTCTAATTCTAGAGTAAATCATCTAAAATCCTATTTTAACCTATTTAATTCTGAAATAACAATCTAAACACAAATATTTGGCCAAGAAAAGTCACGATTCCAAATTCGGGACCCGTGGCACGCAAACCGAGATATACTGTTAACTAATTAGTCAAACATTACTACTTCAAAAGTTTGAGTGTGCAACATGGTAGATTTCAGTTCCACGAGTGCACTGGAATCGACCGTGCCGTAAAATCATAATTTGGTCAAAAGTTATCGCCATTATGGCTAACTGTGACCAAATCGATGAACTGTTGACCAAATCTGACTTCTACGAACAAAATAAAATACTAGATGAAATTTTGAATTTATAGAAAAATTATATGTTGTAGAGCTCGATGTCAGCTGTCCAAAACTTTAAACAGACCGCGAACCGAAGTTCGGGATCCCTTGGAATCTCGAAAACCGCGTAACGTGTCAATTTTTGGATAACCGACACTCAAATAATTATCCAGAAATTCAAATACAAAATACCTGAAATTAAAGTAAATATTCAGAGACCTAACCTCAATACGCTTCTAATAAAAAAATGTTGCACAAAACGGACATTTAGATCAACGACAATCGCTCTCCGAAGTCGAGATCTCTACTAGAACTCTCTCTAAAAAAGGCGGCTCGAATTTCTAGGTTTTCGTAAATTAATAACATATATATAGGAGAGAGAGAGAGGCGGTGTGACTTATTTTGGCACCAAAAGGTAGGCCAGGGGGTCATTGACTGGACTGCTGACTGTATAATTAATTATTTAATTACAAAAAATTATTAAAAATTTATTTTAACTCCTAATAACTCCAAATCAATCCCAGAAAACTCCAGAAAAATTCTAAAAACTTCTAGAAAATTTTTCTAGGTGTCTAGAGCCTAAATAAAAAGTTTGGTCTTAAAATCACTTCATATATCTCTACAGTAAATCCAAAAACCCTATGGAAAAATAATTTCTATAGGTTATAATTATCTAAAAATTTCCAAAAATTTTAGAAAATTCTAAAATAGTAAAATAAAATATTTGGGACTATCTAGGGACCCTAGAAACCATATGTGACCTAATGTAATCATACTTCACCTGTAGGCTTAGGTATGCCCCCGTGTGATCCCAAAATCAAATATCTATTTAATAATAATTCTAACCACTATATACTTAATAGTAATAAAATATAAATATAAATATAAATATATTATCCAAAATAAAATTTTAATACTTGGAAACCAAATGCTACAATCTTCCCTTCTCGTCTTATACTGGTAGTATTAGGCGTGTTGTGTGAAGTTCCCTCCTTGCGGTAGCATGGATTATGCTCCCGGAAGTGGACAACCATGCTGAAAAACTTCTTCTTTGCTACTGGCCTCCAGCACACATATCCCTTCTGAGTTGCTGAGTAGCCCACAAAGATGCACTTGTGTTACGACCCACACCCGCTTTTCGGATACGAAGCGTGTCCAAGCCCAGCCTACGCCGCAGTATCGGCGGTAGTACGCTGTCTAAATACAAGTCACGACAATATAGATTCACATGGTAAACTAAATCTCATCCACAGGAATAATCATGTCACAGTCAAGATCAATGAAAAGACATGAACTGAATAATAATGAATAAACTAAATATCAAGAATCACTGTCACGTCCGGTGGACACAAATCCAATACCAATAGACGGAAGAAAATAGAAGAATACATGGAGTAACTAACTGAATAAAAACTGCTAATCTAGACCACCTCAAGTGCAAGCACTGCGCTCTGATGCTAACTCAAATCCACTCGACTGCTCCTGGCTCAAACTCGGCTAACCTGAAGAGATCATCAGGTCCTCAGAGGACTAGCAAGATACATAAAAACGAACCTTTCTAACAGTTATTATGCATGGAGAAAATACATAATATTAAGTAAAACTGAGCAATGAATAAAGCACGAAACTATACACTGTCTACACATAGATGAACTGCTGAACAAGAACTAGAAAACTCATGTCAAGATGTCAACGGATAACCGAAATGAATACTCAAACCCTCGTCCCTAGCGTGGACTCGCAGGTTTGAACTACTAACCCTCGCCCCTAGTGTGGACTCGCAGGTTAGCATCACCCTCGTCCCTAGTGTGGACTCGCAGGCGTAAACCCTATACTACTAACCCTCGTCCCTAGTGTGGACTCGCAGGCTAGCATCTACTACTAACCCTCGTCCCTAGTGTGGACTCGCAGGCTAGCATCACCCTCGTCCCTAGTGTGGACTCGCAGGTGTGGACCAATAACTACTAACCCTCGTCCCTATCGTGGACTCGCAGGCTAGCTTCAAGGTTCAAGACACGGAGGAAAAAGCAGTTCGATTCACGACTCACGACATAACTCGATCAAGGCTCAATGAATACGTCCAATAAGATACAAGGCTAACAGTGAACACTGTCTATATAGCAATGATACAAGCATAAAAATAGGGTATGAAAGATACATGGCAATAATATGATGGAAACTGGATAATAATAAAAGACAGTACATGTAAATAAAGCTGTGTAGAAAGGCAAGGTATACTTGCCTTAGGTCCTGAGCTACGAATACGGTTCAGAGCACTGATTCTAATCCAAATAACCTGTTTAGATGGTTTGACAAGATCAAAACACAATTTAAAGGTACAACTAAGCTATCTGTTTAATTAATGAGGTTTCCAAGTCAAGTCTTATTTAATCAACCTTAACTATTTGGTTTCCTTTATTCTTATTGATAGGGTTTACTTAGCTTCTGATTTGGTTTTCCTGCCCTCTATATGGATTGATGCTTGAATGGCACCTTGGTCTTCTATTGAACCTGTTACTCAGTTGGTAGGTATTACCCATAGACAAGGCACCCCATTTCTTCGACTCTTCCCTGACCATTTCCTAACCTGGTAGGTGCATCCTGCCATCACAGAATTTCCTCATTACTGGTACTCACCATTGATACCCTAATTATTTTCCATAGGCCTAGTTTGGTTAGGCCCTGTATTTCACATATGTCAAGCTTTTGCCATAACCTGCATATGTTAACTTCAGTTAATCCTGAACCCAACCACACATATGTTGAGACACACAATACCAAGATCCATTACCATATGCTACTACCTGTACTCACCCTTGTCCATCTCTGTTACCCCTAGGTTAGCACCACTATTGGTGCAACAGTACACTGACCCATTCCTCATGAATTTGTATAAAAACAATGTGGCTACATCCATTCCTACGAAGTGTAAATACCCTCAAGCCATGATTATACAGAACTGTGTTTAGATTTGCACCAAGTCAAACCAAGTTCTCTTACACAGCTTTACAAGCATAATAGCCCCCAACATAACATATATAACAGGAACTCATCAACACCAGATGCATAGAACACATTCATCAAGAACTACCCAACTATGTATGAAAATGGATACTTCCTACTCATAATATCGAAAGGAAAATAGCAGTTGTTGCATATGACACTATCCACCTTATAAATATCATATGTGCAGAATATCAATGTGCAGACCTTGTGGTGTTCTGTTACTGGAGTATTCAGATTAGCCAGAATTTATGGACACAACTAAAATCAAGAGGAAATAACCACATTCTAAAGGATAGTGCCTTAATTATCTTAAACCCAAAACAGATAGTACAACTCTCTATTGTCAACTACGTTCTTGGGTACATCAGGACAGAATGTCCTCAGGATCCCCTAGTACTAAGGAAAAGTTATTGGTCATTATCAATGGCAGTTTCAATTTACTGAAAAGTGTAGGTCACTTGTGTCCTGTTAATAGCATATGGGCAATACTACACATCTCCTTCACACAGGACTAACTCCTAGATAATAGCCTATTACCTTACTATTGTTTGATGAGCTGTGGTCACTATCCCATTGATCTACTATCCCAGTACCCATCAGGTTTGTGCCCCTGTGTACCTCAAGTTCCCGAGTGGAACCCTGTGTCCTATTGTCCAATGTACAATGGTCTGGACAGGGAGTCCTTAATTTCAGGATACTGCTTTGTTAGATAAGTGAGGTACCTATCCTGCACCATGTATCATAATGGTTTCCTTTAATTGTTACTGGCAAGGTCAGGAAATCAGTTGAATGGACATAATGTCAAATGACAACTGATATGATGTGGGCTGGTTTCCTGGGATATGCAGATATTCCTAGGAGACTGGAATCTTCACAAGTCAATGCTCAATACCAGTCCTCCTAAAATCTGCCACATGAGACTAGCCTATCCTTAAATATTACCCAGGTATCAGAGTATCCCCATCTCCTATGATATGCTGTCGAAGCCCATAGGCGCACATACATATCACAATATCCCCACTCTTTCCTGTACTTTGGTATATGGATATATAACACACCAATTTGGCACCAAGCTGATGTACACTTGGCCACCTCACTTTGTATGGGTCTGTTGCACATACACATAGGACCATTAGCTCTTAATGGAATGTTCCCATGTACACAACCTTTCGAGCTACTACAAGGACAACATCCATGCTCTGATTTGAAGATTTCCCCCTGCTATGTACCTAGTCAGGAACCTTCTCTTACCATCGACTTGTCACTAATGCCAAATCTGATATTTATTCCTAGGTTAGGCTTGATACCATGGTTCAAAACATGGCACCAAACATATCCTCCAATATAGGGTCGAAGTGTGAGGTCATGAATCAGACCTGGTTGAGGGAAATTATGTCGAGTATCAATCTGATACTCGAATTGAAGAGTGTGTTCCAGTACCCAATCTGATGTGTGAGGTTTGGATAGGGTAGTAACATCAGTCTGATATGTTCCAATACTCGAATTGAAGAGTGTGTTCCAGTACCCAATCTGATGTGTGAGGTTTGGATAGGATAGTAACATCAGTCCTGATACCAGGGTATACTTGACACTGATATGATACCAAGGATCCTAATGTGTCACCAACCGGCCTCCAACCCCCACACGTTGACACTTGTATTGGCTGGTGATGGTACCACCTTTACTGATATTATCGTGTCAGTGTACACTCAATTACCAATGTCTGACCTATCCCCTGTTCTGCCAATGCCCAACACCCTAAACAATAAATCATGGTACCCCTTCCTGAGATTTCTTTAAGGAAATAGACAAGTCGCCTGCCTCTATTTGATTAAAAAGAAACTGATCTTTCCTGAATGACTAAGAGGATTACCTGATGAAGAATTTGATGCTCTCTCCTGGTGACACTTTTCTCGAACACACAGGTCCCTTCCAACTTCTGGGATCGCAGGGGAGGTTTAGGGTTTAAGGAAGGAAGGAGGATCGGTTGTTCTATGATAATATGCATATATAGTTAAGGATTTGATCGATCCTAATCTTAAAGGGATTACGAGAGATCGAATTATCTAGGTTTAAATCATAACTGAAAGCAGGGGATAGTCGGTTGAGTGAGGGAAATACATTTGAAATTATGAACAGGGTTTTGATTAGATCAAGGGATCAGTTAGTCTAATCTCTAAGGATTTGAGTCTACCTCCTATTATCTTGGAGATTAGAACATAGCCAGGGATTCGGCCATGGCAGGGTTTAAATCACAGAAGGCTAATCTTCCAGTGTTCGGTTTTAAAAGGAGACAGAGATATGGATTTTTGACTTTGAATTCCTTCTCAAGCCTGTCAGGATTTATAGGAATCCAGTTAGGATTTATTCCCTGTAGAAGGAAATCTGAATTCAAATTTGAATTCAGATTTAAGAGTTCAGTTTAGAAGAAATTTGAGTAAGTGATATTTGTACTAAGGCCCCCTGTTAATACCTTTATTACTCACTAGACCCTCTATTGATGTATATTTACAAAACAATAAACTATAAACATAACCAATATATGAGACAAATATGAATGGATTTTAATTTAATAAATTCGAGAAAAGAGAAAAAAAATATGGTCAAGGGGTTGACAACTTGACCGCTCTAGGGTCAAGTTTCCCAACTGATGGTCTGTTGTCCTTCACAAAATACACACATCCGAACACCTTTAGTGGAAGTATCCCATTATTATTGCCTTATAATACTTCACATGGGGACTTCCATCCCAGGACTTTTGAAGGCATCCTGTTGATGAGTTGAGCTGTTGCTAACACTGCATATCCCCACAGACTTTGTGGGACATTTATGTCGATCATCATACTTATTGTGGCCTCCAGAAGGTGTCAGTTCTTCCTTTCTGCTATTCCATTTTGTGCTGGTGTGTATGCACATGTGGTCTGATGCTGGATCCCGTGTGCTGACAAGTATTCTACAAGGATCCTGTTGGTATACTCTATTCCATTGTCAGACCTCGGTATCTTCACAACTGTGTTGTACTGAGTCTCGACATGCTTATGAAAATCCTGAATACGAGCAGGTATATCACTCTTATTTTTCATCAAATACAGCCAGGTGAGATGAGAGGCACAATCAATAAAGAAACAAAATACTTATACCCATTCATAGTGTTAGTAGTACATGGACCCCAAACATCGGAATGTACTACCTCAAAAGCAATAGAGCTCCCATGACCCGTACCAACATATGAGCTTCTAGTAAGTTTTCCTAACTCGCATGCATCATATACTTATTTCTTTTTATCTATTTTTGAAGAAATATCTGGATATAACTTACTTAAAGTATCAAAGGAAGAATGTCCCGTCCTCCTATGATGAAGTATCAAAGTCTCTCAATCCTCTGTTGCAGTCCTCATATTCCAGCTTTCTTTGCCATAGATACCAGTGCTGAGTCCAGTCCTTCACGATCTAGGTACCACAGTCCCTCATGCCAAGTGCCAGTTGTAGCATTTGTTTTTCTAGTATTAAAATTTTATTTTGGATAATATTTTTTCATTTATATTTTATTTTATTACTATTAAGTATAGAGTGGTTAGAATTATTGTTAAATAGAGATTTGATTTTCGGATCACACGGGGGTGTGCCCAAGCCTATAGGTAAAGTATGATAACATTAGGTCACATATAGTTTCTAGGGTCCCTACATAGCTCCAGATATTTTATTTTACTATTTTGAAATTTTCTGGAAATTTTGGAAATTTTTGGATAATTAAAACCTATAGAATTTATTTTTCCATAGGCTTTTGCGTTTTACTGTAGAGCCACACGAAGTGATTTTGAGGCAAAACTTTTTATTTATGCTATAGACACCTAAAAATATTTTCTATAATTTTTTAGAATTTTTTTGGATTTTTCTAGGATTTATTTGGAGTTATTTGTAATTAAAATAAGTTTTTAATGATTTTCTGTAATTAAATAATTATTTATACAGTCATCAGCACAGTCAATGACCCCCTGGCCCACCTGTCGGTGCTCAAATGAGTCAGCCACCGCCTCTCTCTCATATATATATATATATATATATATATATATATATATATATATATATATATATATATATATATATGTATATATAGTCCGGCGCTCGTAGCGCGAGTGGCACGAGGGGGGGGCTCTCGGCGGGGAGACCCGGGATCGAGCCCCCCTCCCGCATCAACCCGGCTAGGTGGCAGTGGCCACGGGGCTGATGGGGATGCGCGGACACCAAAAAAAAAAAAAAAAAAAAAAAATATATATATATATATATATATATATGTTATTAATTCACGAAAACCTAGAAATTCTAGCTGGCTTTTTTGAGAGAGAGTTCTAGTAGAGATCTCGACTTCGCGGAGCGATTGCCGTCGATCTAGACGTCCATTTCATCGCCTTTTTTTTGTTAGAAGCGTATTGAGGTTAGGTTTCCGAATATCTAATTTATTTTCTGTAATTTTGTGTTCGAATTTCTGGATAATTAATTGAGTGTCGGTTGTCCAAAATTTGACGTGTCGTACGGTTTTTGACATTCCAAGTGATCACGGACTCCAATTCACGATCCGTTTGAAGTTTTGGAAAGCTGACACCGATCTCTACAACATATAATTTTTCCAAAAATTTAAATTTTTATCTAGTATTTTATGTTATTCGTATAAGTCAGATTTGGTCAATAGTTCATCGATTTGGTTACGGTTAGCCATAGTGGCGATAACTTTTGACCAAGTCGTGATTTTGTGGCATGGTCAATTTTAGTGCACTTGTGGCACTGAAATACACTTTGTTGCATACTTAAACTTTTGAATTCACAATGTTTGACTAGTTAGTCAATGGTATGTCTCGGTTTGTGTGCCACGGGTCCCGAATTTGGAACCGTGACTTTCCTTTGCCAAATATTTGTGTTTAGATTCTATTTTCAGATTTAAATAGGTTAAAATAGGATTTTAGATGATTTACTTTAGAATTAGAATAGTATTAATTAAGTTAACCCATTAGCCACTTTCTAGAATTTTTAGAGTAGAAATCGTTGATCTAACTTGTGGTTTTTATGTGACGTGGTAGATCAGACTACGACGTCTTGACTTATGACTTTATCATCTATCGGAGCAGGCAAGTATCACTATGACCTATGTTTTCTTTATTTTATACTGCATGTATCTTCATGTCATCTTTTCACTATCTCCCTTATGGTTCATGATTGTCATTGTTCATGATTACTATTGTGCACGAGAGTTAGAATCGTTTGGGCATACATAAATGTTCATCTCTTACTCATTGTTTCCCATTGTTTACAGTTTATTGTATTGCTAATGTTTATTGTAGTGGACATATATTGTGAGTGAGTCGGACGGAAGAATACAACAAGTAAGCATGTGGTCAACTAATTGAATACAGACCTCATATACATTGATTGCATAATATCAGTCATGTACCACAAGTATGACTGACGGATATCCTAAGCCGTCTACATGCTGAAAGTTGGTATTCTAAAACACAAAGTACACGTGACTTAATCATTGTTGCTCTATTGTTTATTGTTCTTCTTTCGTCAAGTCTACCTTCTTATTGGCATCATGGCTTAGCAGGTTTGTCCTTCTCATTCTTCCTCCCCACTTTTCTGTATGATTTCCATTAGTACCTGCCAGGATATTGTTTGTGATTGATAGATAGCGTAGCTACCTAGTTCGAGAATGTGGAATCATGACCTGTAATATTATGTTTGCATGATTATCTCTTGACTTTGATTTGTTTGGGTTTGACCTAGAAAGGGTGCGATCATTTTAATTTCGAGGACAAAATTATTTTTAGGGGGTAGATTTGTCACTACCACATTTCCATCTTGAGGGTATTTTGGTCATTTTTGAATTTTTGGGAATTATTTGGAATTATATTGTATTAATTAGAATTATTGGAATTTAAGTGATTTTTGGTATATTTTAATTTAGTGCTATTCTTGACTTTGACTCATTGTGACTTTGGAGACTGACCTAGAAGCTAACCCTAGCCATGGCCACTTGGTTAGATTATGAAATCCTAGTTTAACTTAAGTTAACCATATCCTAGTCATTAGAATTAAATTGGGGAAATAGGAATATTGAATAGGTTGGATTAAGGACTTGTGACTTCATAAACCATGGCTTATGACTTAAGGCCCATAGAGGCCCATAGCCTAACTAATGAAACCCTAACCCTAGCATTTATGGCCAGCCACCTAGGGTTCCACACCCCTATTTAATGCCTCTTCCATCTAGGACTAGCCTCCTTTAGGAAATTAGCAAGTTAGATAAAGAGGTAAATCCCAATCTTCTCCAATCCATATCTTTTCCATTTCAACTCCTTTTTCCTTCAAACTTCTTGCATTAGGATCTAATCCCTGTATATTTTCTGTATATGGTGAAAATTTCAGTGGAGGAACAATTTGGTGAAGTTTGGATAGCAAGAAGAACACCCATCTTTGGAGCTTTTTGAGCATTTTAAAACACCTAGGTAATTTCTATTTCCCTCCATCAAATTGTGATTTCTAGGCATGAATAGGAAGCCCTAGGAGTCCTCTAACTGTTGGTATAGGTTTTGCTAGATTTTGTGCCGTTTGGTGTCCGTATCGGGCACGTGTCAATGTGTAAGTGTAGGTGTTTGATGAAATGCCCAAACCAATTCTTTTTACTATTTTTGTGATTATTTTTTATTGGATTACTATATCTAGGCTTGGTATTTGTATTCGTGTCCTTGCCCATTGATTTTGGGGTCATGTCGTGTCCACACGCGGACACGAATACGCTGCAGCAGCCTTATGGCACTGTCCTGCTACTCGGGCACAATATTTTACTGTATAGGACACGGGGACACGCCATTTTTGGCGAGGATGATGGGGCAACGACTGTCAGGGGTCTTCCAAAATTTGAGCCTGAGAGGTGCAGTGTGCGAGGAGTTCTCCTCCCCGCACTGGTCGCACTGGTCACACGTACTGTGCTGACCCGTACGGATTTGTGCTCCTGACACGCGACTGGACACGGCTGGACACGTGACGTGGACACGGTGCAGGGTGTCGACCATGTAGCCCTACACATGTGCTACACGTGTGTACGGCCACGTGTCCCCACGTGGCCTGTGTCGTGAGCTGGACACACGTGCACGCGTGCACGATGCAGGCTGTACACAACGTGTCTATGTGTGTTTCTAGACATGAACATGCCGTGTCTGGCTCTAGGGTGACACAAAAAGATTCCTGGGGACACGTGCACATGTGTTTGATGTTTACCAACCATTAAATTGCAGTATTAACAAGTTTTTAACCCTCGAAATTGTATTTCCATTGGTTCACTGATACGCATTTCAGTCTGAATTTCTGAAATTGATTTCTGTTTTTTTTAAAACTATTTTGATGTTTAAATTATCAATGTTAGACTCATACACATATGTGTTAGTACTGTTAGTGATTGGTTACTGATTGTGTGGGTTTTTAGGTGTCGAATTGGGTTTTGATTGGATGAACTGCCATGATACATGTTCAGGATTTAATCCCTAAACTTCATCCCTTTTCTGAAACTGGTTTTGAGTTTATTGCCATGATTAAATCCATTACATTGTGAGTTCACTGTCAATTGATTCAGGGGGGTTAATGTTATCAAGTAATGGAGATTTTGATTTGGATTTTGAATGATGAAATGATATGCTCACTGTTTGACTGATACATTCTGGTTTTCGAAATTCTGATTTTAAGTTTCCCCTTCTAAAACTAAATCTTGATGATTAAATTACATGCTTAAATTCATGGGCACATGTGATAGCTACTGCTAGGTTAGATTTTCATGTTAGGTTGGGTTTTTGCATTAGTGAAATGGATTTTCGATATTGGGTTTGGGCTATGCTATGTGTCAACTGAATACCCAGTCCTGTGAATTAGATTCTGAACTTTTAATTCCTATCTAGACTGATTTGAATGTTAGTTTGCCTTTTTGATTCCTTGCACATGTGTATTAGACTATGTTAATGTAGATTGTTGGCTAGTGTTAGGTTTTAGTTTCGAATTGAGTTTTGATGAATGGATTTCCATTTATGATTGGGACATGTGAGATTAACTGTTGGTTAATATAAACCGGCATTAACTTCCATTTTAAACTGAATACTGAGGTTTAATTGCTATGTTTAATCCATTTAATTGTACTAGCTAAATGTCATTTGATTTCCTTTTTTCAAAAACTGAATTGATATATAAACTGTTAGCTAATGGATGGACTGTCAATGTACTTGTTGGGCTGTTTTTTTATTCATGTTCTAAAACTGAGTTCCATGTTAATTAGCCATGTTTAACTCAATTGCATTGGTTAGAAACTGTTAGATTTAATTCATATTAGTTTAGGTTTCATTGAAGAATGGTTTTCGAAATGTATTGATTGGGTCTTAAGTTAACTATTAGTTATGTCTAAATATGGGGTTATATTGATGTAGGGAATTTGGGATTCAATTGGAATGGATTTCGAAATTTTGGTCGAATTGGTATATGGGACATTGGATTAACTTGTTGTTTATGATAGCTGTCATTGCTCTTTTCTTAAAAAGCCATAACCTGAGAATCCCATTCCTTTTTGCATAATCTGAACACTGAACTGCCTTTCACTAAGTCACACACACATGTTAGTTTCAGTCACACACACTCAATGTTCCATTTGACACACACACACACACATGTTGGTTGTTCACACTATGTTCATTTCACATTCCCTATATGTTTCTGTCAGTCACATTGCACTAATGTAGTTCCTATCACACCAACACATGTACCCCTCTCTATCTCACTATATGTACATATAATATATTCTATATGCTTGGTAAATAGTAATGTGGTATAAAAATATGTATGTGTATGATGGTAGTATATAAATTATGCATAAATGTGAGTGTAGTGTGTTATTATGTATTGTATAGAGTAAGGTTTACCCTACAGGCTATGTTAGTTGACCTTAAGATTGACCAATGGTTTAAAAGTTGACTTGGTTGACTCAACAATTGACCAAACCCTAGAATTGACCAAGGTTTGATCCAATAGCTCAAGATTGACTGGAGTTGACCAAAAGTCAACATTGAGTCTAGATGTGACCAATTGACCTAGTTTGACTAGTGTAGTTGACTTGGGTTGACCCAGAGTCGACCAAGTTTGTCTTGGACCTAGATTGACCTAGAATCATGTAGATTGCATCGTAGACTTCACTTATCTTATTTTAAATATATTATAACCCATATTACTCTGTTTAGGACATTATGACTCCGTTGCAGACATCTGATATTACACTACTCTTTTCAGAGTAGCAGGCGAGTACATTCTCTGATAGTTCTTCCATTTACTTGTCATTTACTGTACTTCAGTTGTAGCTAGTTATATTTGATTCTATATTACAAACACGATTTGATATTACTGGATCCATTTCATGTGACACTCACTTATTCGTGTCTGGCCTCTATTTCTGGAACCACCTACTGGAATTACCCTGGAATCATTTACTGGAACCATTCGTGTACTGGCTGGACTTATACCTATTTTTATGTCGGGTTATGATTCACTTGTACTTGCTGGGTGGGGAAATATTGGAATAGGTATGTGAATATACCCAAATACTGGAACCACTCCCTTGGAATTATACTGGAACGATAGCCATCCCACACTTGGCCGAGTGTGCGGTGTGCCGTATTACCTACAGCCGTTCACATGTCGATCTCGATATTTTAAAACACACTGTTAGAGTATAGGCTGGACTCACCCTGAAACCTTTGATCGCTGACTGGACTCACCTTATACCGGACTCATCTCGTGCTGGAATCACCTGGTATTAGATTACATTATCTAGACTCACACATGACTCTTATTATACTATCTGGACTTATATCATGCTACTCTAGTTCAGCTAGATTATTTTATAGTCTTCCTTGCCATGTTTTTCTTCTTGTTTAGCTACTTTCCTTTCCTTGTACTTAACTGTTCTCTATATCATTACCAGTATAAAACCACCATGTTCATCAATAAAACAGCCTATAACTGCTTTATAGTTCTCTGTCATTTGTTTGGGTTTTCTTGATGAGTTGTACTCGTTCCTGTCCTGACTGGACCTGTTGAAAATATTACAGATGATTGTCCTGAGGACATTTGCCCTACTTGCCTTGGAGCAGGAGATGGCTTAGCTACCTTTGGCCCCGACACTCAGGAGTGATCGGGAGACTAGCTAGTAGACTTGGTTTAGTTTTTATGTTTTAGAACTTAAAGTATAATAACTTGAGATATGAGTTTGTATTTGAGTTTGTTTGAGATATTATTATTTAGTAGTGATAATTGTTGTTGTTTAGTCTTTAGTTATAAACTTCTGTGTTATCTTATCGTTCTTAGACTGTGATTGAGATTTCATTATATCTATGCTTGTCCTCCGTTCAGAGTTGAAATTTGACAAGTATATTATATAATTACGTGAGTTGTTGATTAGATAGTAACCTAGGACAGCGTTCTACCGCCGACACTACGGCGTAGGCTGGGCGTCGTTACGTACTCGTACCTTCACAGTGGGTACGGGTCGTGACACGTTTTTAGTGGTGGCCCATGTAGGTCGAGTTTATGTAGTGGTATTCGAACTAGAGTATCACTACAGCCTGCAATAGGATTGAGAGATAGGCTTTAATGGAGAGGTACTCAATCACAGTTAGGAAAAAAAATTTGCTTCAATTCATGCCATCTACATGTCTTACTGATTGTCTTCTTTGAAATAAAATGTCCTCCTTTGATTTTATCGATTCCTGCTCAGTATTGACTTCCTTTTCGATCTGTCTTCAGGATGGTGGAGACACGATCACATCGCTCTGGTATAGCAGCCGCTGGAGAGGGGTCTGCCACCTCTCGTCTATTGCAGCAGCCTGTTGAGACTGTAGCACCTTCTGTTCCTGATCAGACAGGAACGACTGTAGCCTACGGGGGTATGCCTCCGCCTGCCCAGAGGTCGACCACAGTCATTCCGGAGGCATTTCAGCAGCAGCAGCAGCAGCAGCACCCGCAGCCACCTGCAAGAATGGTTGATGCTGCCCACATATTTTCTTTTGTGGAGAGGATTTTGGCGTCTCACCAGCAGCAGCAGCAGCGGCAGACTGCCGATTTTCGTCAAGGGATTGACGAGGCCCACCAGCTGGTTCGTACTACAGTAGAGATGCTGACTGTTCAGGTGGATCAGCAGCAGCCTTACCGAAAGGAGAAAGATATTCAGGACTTTCAGAAGATGCATCCTAGAGAGTTCCTAGGCACAGAGGGCATCCATTATGCAGACGATTGGATCGAGCATATCGAGGAGATATTTAGGCTGGCGGAGATACCAGCCCGACTTCAGGTCGAGGCGATGGGCAATAAGATGTAGGACTTAGCCCGTGCATGGTACCAGACAGATCCCAGTGTAGGAGTTGAGGGCCAGACTTTGGCGCAGTTCAAGGAGCTGTTCAAGGAACAGTTCTTCCCAGATGTGGCCTTAGGAGGCATAGAGGCACAGTTTGAGAGTCTGGTTCAGGGGAACCAGACAGTTGCTGAGTACGTAGGGGAGTTTTGTCGGTTGGCCCGGTTCATTGATGATTTGATTGAGAAGACGAAGGCGAGGAAGTTTCGCCGGGCCTTGATTAGGGAGGTTCGATCGCTGACCAAGAGTGACCGGAACGCTACCTATGCGGAGATCTTTTTTGGAGCTATGGCAGCGAAGGTCGACCTAGGGTTGAAGCTGAAGAGAGGTCGGGACTTTCAGGGAGCCAGTAGCAGCGGAGGTCAGGCCAAGAGGCCTCACGTGCAGATTCAGCAGGTATAGGCACCAGTGAGAGTGCAACAGGCACAGCATCAGCCTAGAGGACAGGACCGTAGGGTGCCGACTTGTGCCTACTGCAGGAAGGTAGGGCATGTTTGGGAATCTTGTAGGAGGAGGCTGAAGGTTTGTCTATTCTGTGGGTCTGGTGCTCACAAGATGATAGATTATCCCGCTGCACCTCCTTATGAGGGAGCTAGGCAACCTGTAGCTCAGCACCAGAGGGGTGGAGCTTTTGCGATGGCGGCCAAGGAGATCGACGCTGCAGGTGATGGGTTAGCAGGTTTATCTTTCTCATTCTTCCTCCCCCACTTTCCTGTGTGATTTCCAATAGTACCTACCAGTATATTGCTTGTGATTGATAGATAGCATAGCTACCCTGTTCGAGAATATGGAATCACGACCTGTAAGATTATGTTTGCATGATTATCTCTCGACTTTGATTTGTTTGGGTTTGACCTAGAAAGGGTACGATCATTTTAATTTCGAGGACAAAATTATTTTAAAGGGGGTAGATTTGTCACTACCATATTTCCATCTTGAGGGTATTTTGGTCATTTTTTAATTTTTGGAAATTATTTGGAATTATGTTGTATTAATTAGAATTATTAGAATTTAAGTGATTTTTGGTATATTTTAATTTAGTGCATTCTTGACTTTGACTCATGGTGACTTTGGAAACTGACCTAGAAGCTAACCCTAGCCATGACCACTTGGTTAGATTATGAAACCCTAGTTTAACTTAAGTTAACCATATCCTAGTCATTAGAATTAAATTGGGGAAATAGGAATATTGAATAGGTAGGATTAAGGACTTGCGACTTCATAAACCATGGCTTATGACTTAAGGCCCATAGAGGCCCATAGCCCAACTAATGAAACCCTAACCCTAGCATTTATGGCCAGCCACCTAGGGTTCCACACCCCTATTTAATGCCTCTTCCATCTAGGACTAGCCTCCTTTAGAAAATTAGCAAGTTGGAAAAAGAGATAAATTCCAATCTTTCCCAATCCATATCTTTTCCATTTCTACTCTTTTTTCCTTTAAACTTCTTGCATTAGGATCTAATCCTTGTATATTTTCTGTCCATGGTGAGAAATTTCGGTGGAGGAACAATTTGGTGAAGTTTGGATAGCAAGAAGAACACCCTTCTTTGGAGCTTTTTGAGCATTTTGACACACCTAGGTAATTTCTATTTTCCTCCATCAAATTGTAATTTCAAGGCATGAATAGGAAGCCCTAGGAGTCCTCTAACTGTTGGTATAGGTTTTGCTAGATTTTGTTTCCGTTTGGTGTCCGTATCGGACACGTGTCAATGTGTAAGTGTAGGTGTTTGATGAAATGCCCAAACCAATTCTTTTTACTGTTTTTGTGATTATTTTTGATTGGATTCCTATATCTAGGGTTGGTATTTGTATTCGTGCCCTTGCCCATTGATTTTGGGGTCGTGTCGTATCCACACGCGGACACGAACACGCCGCAGCAGCCTTATGGCACATTCCTGCTACTCGGGCACAATATCTCACTGCATAGGACACGGGGATAGGCCATTTTTGGCGAGCATGATGGGGCAACGACTGTCAGGGGTCTCCCAAAATCTTAGCCCAAGAGGCATAGTGTGCGAGGAGTTCTCCTCCCCGCACTGGTCGTACTGGTCGCACGCACTGTGCTGACCCGCGCGAATTTGTGCTCCTGACACGCGACTGGACAAGACTGGACACGTGACGTGGATACGGTGCAGGGTGTTGACCGTGTAGCCCTACACGTGGGCTACACGTGTACACGGCCACGTGTCCCCACGTGGCCTGTGTCGTAAGCTGGACACACGTGCACGCATGCACGATGCAGGCTGTACACAGCGTGTCTGTGTGTGTTTCTAGACATAGACATGCCGTGTCTGGCTCTAGGGTGACACAAAAAGATTCCTGGGGACACGTGCACATGTGTTTGATGTTTACCAACCATTAAATTGTAGTATTAACAAGCTTTTAACCCTCGAAATTGCATTTCTATTGGTTCACTAATACGTGTTTCAGTCTGAATTTCTGAAATTGATTTTTGTTTTTTAAAAACTGTTTTGATATTTAAATTTTCAATGTTAGACTCATACACATGTGTGTTAGTACTGTTAGTGATTGGTTACTGATTGTGTGGGTTTTTAGGTGTCGAATTGGGTTTTGATTGGATGAACTGCCATGATACATGTTCAGGATTTAATTCCTGAACTTTATCCCTTTTCTTAAACTGATTTTGAGTTTATTGCCATGATTAAATCTATTACATTGTGAGTTCACTGTCAATTGATTTAGGGGGGTTAATGTTATCAAGTAATGGAGATTTCGATTTGGATTTTGAATGATAAAATGATATGCTGACTGTTTGACTGATACATTCTGGTTTTCGAAATTCTGATTTTAAGTTTCCCCTTCTAAAACTAAATCTTGATGATTAAATTACATGCTTAAATTCATGGGCACATGTGATAGCTACTGCTAGGTTAGATTTTCATGTTAGGTTGGGTTTTTGCATTAGTGAAATGGATTTTCGATATTGGGTTTGGGCTATGCTATGTGTCAACTGAATACCAAGTCCTATGAATTAGATTCTGAACTTTCAATTCCTATCTAGACTGATTTAAATGTTAGTTTGCCTTTTTGATTCCTTGCACATGTGTATTAGACTATGTTAATGTAGATTGTTGGCTAGTGTTAGGTTTTAGTTTCGAATTGTGTTTTGATGAATGGATTTCCATTTATGATTGGGACATGTGAGATTAACTGTTGGTTAATATAAACCGACATTAACTTCCATTTTAAACTGAATACTGAGGTTTAATTGCTATGTTTAATCTATTTAATTGTACTAGCTAAATGTCATTTGATTTACTTTTTTTAAAAAAACTGAATTGATATGTAAACTGTTAGCTAATGGATGGACTGTCAATGTACTTATTGGGCTATTTTTTTTATTTCTATTCTAAAACTGAGTTCCATGTTAATTAGCCATGTTTAACTCAATTGCATTGGTTAGACACTGTTAGATTTAATTCATGTTAGTTTAGGTTTCATTGAAGAATGGTTTTCGAAATGTATTGATTGGGTCTTAAGTTAACTGTTAGTTATGTCTAAATATGGGGTTATATTGATGTAGGGAATTTGGGATTCAATTGGAATGGATTTCAAAATTTGGGTCGAATTGGTATATGGGACATTGGATTAACTGGTTGTTTATGATAACTGTCATTGCTCTCTTCTTGAAAAGCCATAACCTAAGAATCCCCTTCCTTTTTGCATAATCTGAACACTGAACTGCCTTTCACTATGTCACACACACATGTTAGTTTCAGTCACACACACTCAATGTTCCATTTGACACACATACACACACATGTTGGTTGTTCACACTATGTTCATTTCACATTCCCTATATGTTTCTGTCAGTCACATTGCACTAATGTAGTTCCTATCACACCAACACATGTACGCCTCTCTATCTCACTATATGTACATATAATATATTCTATATGCTTGGTAAATAGTAATGTGGTATAAAAATATGTATGTGTATGATGGTAGTATATAAAGTATGCATAAATGTGAGTGTAGTGTGTTATTATGTATTATATAGAGTAAGGTTTACCCTACAGGCTATGTTAGTTGACCTTAAGATTGACCAATGGTTCAAAAGTTGACTTGGTTGACTCAACAATTGACCAAACCCTAGAATTGACCAAGGTTTGACCCAATAGCTCAAGATTGACTGGAGTTGACCAAAAGTCAACATTGAGTCTAGATGTGACCAATTGACCTAGTTTGACTAGTGTAGTTGACTTGGGTTGGCCCAGAGTTGACCAAGTTTGTCTTGGACCTAGATTGACCTAGAATCATGTAGATTGCAACGTAGACTTCACTTATCTTATTTTAAATATATTATAACCCATATTACTTTGTTTAGGACATTATGACTCCGGTACAGACATCTGATATTACACTACTCTTTTCAGAATAGTAGGCGAGTACATTCTCTGATAGTTCTTCCATTTACTTGTCGTTTACTGTACTTCAGTTGTAGCTAGTTCTATTTGATTCTATATTACAAACATGATTTGATATTACTGGATCCATTTCATGCAACACTCACTTATTCGTGTCTGGCCTCTATTTCTGGAACCACCTACTGGAATCACCCTGGAATCATTTGCTGGAACCATTCGTGTACTGGCTGGACTTATACCTATTTTAGTGTCGGGTAATGGATTCACTTGTACTTGTTGGGCGGAGAAATATTGGAATAGGCATGTGAACATACCCAAATACTGGAACCACTCCCTTGGAATTATACTGGAACGATAGCCATCCCACACTTGGCCGAGTGTGCGGTGTGCCGTATTACCTACAGCCGTTCACATGTCGATCCCGATATTTTAAAATACACTGTTAGAGTATAGGCTGGACTCACCCTGGAACCTTTGATCACTGACTGGACTCACCTTATACCGGACTCATCTCGTACTGGAATCACCTGGTATTAGATTACATTGTCTGGACTCACACATGACTCTTATTATACTGTCTGGACTTATATCATGCTACTCTAGTTCAGTTAGATTATTTTACAGTCTTCCTTGCCATGTTTTCCCTTCTTGTTTAGCTACTTTCCTTTTTTTGTACTTAACTGTTCTCTATGTCATTACATGTATAAAACCACAATGTTCATCAATAAAACTGCCTATAACTGTTTTATAGTTCTCTGTCATTTACTTGGGTTTTCTTGATGAGTTGTACTCGTTTCTGTCCGGACTGGACCTGTTGAAAATATTACAGATGATTGCCCTGAGGACATTTGCCCTACTTGCCTTGGAGCAGAAGATGGCTTAGCTACCTTTGGCCCCGACACTCAGCAGTGATCGGGAGACTAGCTAGTAGACTTGGTTTAGTTTTTATGTTTTAGAACTTGAAGTGTAATAACTTAAGATATGAGTTTGTATTTGAGTTTGTTTGAGATATTATTATTTAGTGGTTATAATTGTTGTTGTTTAGTCTTTAGTTATAAACTTCTGTGTTATCTTATCGTTTGTGATTGAGATTTCATTATATCTATGCTTGTCCTCCGTTCGGAGTTGAGATTTGACAAGTACATTATATAATTGTGTGAGTTGTTGATTAGATAGTAACCTCGGACAGCGTTCTACCGTCGACACTGCGGCGTAGGCTGGGCATCGTTACGTACTCGTACCCTCACAGTGGGTGCGGGTCGTGACACGTTTTTAGTGGTGGCCCATGCAGGTCGAGTTTATGTAGTGGTATTCGAAGTAGAGTATCACTACAGCCTGCGATAGGATTAAGAGATAGGCTTTAACGGAGAGGTACTCAATCACAGTTAGAAAAAAAATTTTGCTTCAATTCATGCCATCTACATGTCTTGCTGATTGTCTTCTTTGAAATAAATTGTCCTCCTTTGATTTTATCGATTTCTGCTCAGTATTGACTTTCTTTTCGAACTGTCTTCAGGATGGTGGAGACACGATCACATCGCTCTGGTATAGCAGCCGCTGGATAGGGGTCTGCTACCTCTCGTCCATTGTAGTAGCCTGTTGAGACTGTAGCACCTTCTGTTCCTGATCAGACAGGAACGACTGTAGCCTATGGGGGTATGCCTCCGCCTGTCCCGAGGTCGACCCCAGTCATTCTGGAGGCATTTCAGCAGCAGCAGCACCCACAGCCACCTGCAGGAATGGTTGATGCTGCCCACATGTTTTCTTTTGTGGAGAGGATTTTGGCATCTCACCAGCAGCAGCAGCAGCAGCGGCAGACTGCCAATTTTCGTCAGGGGATTGACGAGGCCCACCAGCTGGTTCGTACTACAGTAGAGATCCTGACTATTCAGGAGGAGCAGCAGCAGCCTTACCGGAAGGAGAAGGATATCCAAGACTTTCAGAAGATGCATCCTAGAGAGTTTCTGGGCACAGAGGGCATCCATTATGTAGACGATTGGATCGAGCATATCGAGGAGATATTTAGGCTGGCGGAGATACCAGCCCGACTTCAGGTCGAGGCGACGGGCAGTCAGATGTAGGACTTAGCTCATACATGGTACCAGACAGATCCCAGTGTGGGAGTTGAGGGCCAGACTTCGACGCAGTTCAAGAATCTGTTCAAGGAACAGTTCTTCCCAGATGTGGACTTAGGAGGCATAGAGGCGCGCACAGTTTGAGAGTCTGGTTCAGGAGAACCAGATAGTTGCTGAGTACACAGGAGATTTTTATCGGTTGGCCCAGTTCATTGATGATTTGACTGAGAAGACGAAGGCGAGGAAGTTCTCCGGGGCTTGATTAGGGAGGTTCGATCGCTGACCAAGAGTGACCGGAATGCTACCTACGCGGAGATCTTTTCTGGAGCTATGGCAGCGGAGGACGACCTAGGGTTGAAGCTGAAGAGAGGTCGGGACTTTCAGGGAGCCAGTAGCAGCGGAGATCAGGCCAAGAGGCCTTACGTGCGGATTCAGCAGGCATAGGCACCAGTAAGAGTGCATCAGTCACAACATCAGCCTAGAGGACAGGACCGCAGGTTGCCGACTTGTGCCTACTGCAGGAAGGCAGGGCATGTTTAGGAGTCTTGTAGGAGGAGGCTGAAGGTTTGTCTATTATGTGGGTCTGGTGCTCACAAGATGATAGATTATTCTGCTGTACCTCCTTATGAGGGAGCTAGGCCACCTGTAGCTCAGCACCAGAGGGGTGGAGATTTTGTGATGGCGGCCGAGGAGACCGACGCTGCAGGTGATGGGTTAGCAGGTTTATCCTTCTCATTCTTCCTTCCCCACTTTCCTGTGTGATTTCCATTAGTACCTGCCAGGATATTGCTTGTGATTGATAGATAGCATAGCTATCCTGTTCGAGAATATGGAATCACGACCTGTAAGATTATGTTTGCATGATTATCTCTCGACTTTGATTTGTTTGGGTTTGACCTAGAAAGAGTACGATTATTTTAATTTCGAGGACAAAATTATTTTAAAGGGGGTAGATTTGTCACAACCACATTTCCAGCTTGAGGGTATTTTGGTCATTTTTTAATTTTTGGGAATTATTTGGAATTATGTTGTATTAATTAGAATTATTGGAATTTAAGTGATTTTTGGTATATTTTAATTTAGTGCTATTCTTGACTTTGACTCATGGTGACTTTGGAAACTGACCTAGAAGCTAACCCTAGCCATGACCACTTGGTTAGATTATGAAACCCTAGTTTAACTTAAGTTAACCATATCCTAGTCATTAGAATTAAATTGGGGAAATAGGAATATTGAATAGGTAGGATTAAGGACTTGTGATTTCATAAACCATGGCTTATGACTTAAGGCCCATAGAGGCCCATATCCCAACTAATGAAACCCTAACCCTAGCATTTATGGCCAGCCACCTAGGGTTCCACACCCCTATTTAATGCCTCTTCCATCTAGGACTAGCCTCCTTTAGGAAATTAGCAAGTTGAAAAAAGAGGTAAATCCTAATCTTTTCCAATCCATATCTTTTCCATTTCTACTCTTTTTATCTTCAAACTTCTTGGATTAGGATCTAATCCCTGTATATTTTCTTTCCATGGTGAGAAATTTCGGTGGAGGAACAATTTGGTGAAGTTTGGATAGCAAGAAGAATACCCTTCTTTGGAGCTTTTTGAGCATTTTGACACACCTAGGTAATTTCTATTTCCCTCCATCAAATTGTAATTTCTAGGCATGAATAGGAAGCCCTAGGAGTCCTCTAACTGTTGGTATAGGTTTTGCTAGATTTTGTTTCCGTTTGGTGTCCGTATCGGACACGTGTCAATGTGTAAGTGTAGGTGTTTGATGAAATGCCCAAACCAATTCTTTTTACTATTTTTGTGATTGTTTTTTATTGGATTCCTAGATCTAGGGTTGGTATTTGTATTCGTGTCCTTGCCTATTGATTTTGGGGTCGTGTTCTGTCCACGCGCGGACACGAACACGCCGCAGCAGCCTTATGGCACTGTCCTGCTACTCGGGCACAATATCTCACTGCAAAGGACACGAGGACACGCCATTTTTGGCGAGGATGATGGGGTAACGACTGTAAGGGGTCTTCCAAAATCTGAGCCCAAGAGGTGTAGTGTGCGAGGAGTTCTCCTCCCCGTACTGGTCGTACTGGTCGCACGCACTGTGCTGACCCGCACGAATTTGTGCTCCTGACACGCGACTGGACACGGCTGGACACGTGACGTGGATACGGTGTAGGGTGTCGAACGTGTAGCCCTACACGTGGGCTACACGTGTGCACGGCCACGTGTCCCCACGTGGCCTGTGTCGTGAGCTGGACACACGTGCACGTATGCACGACGGAGGCTGTACACAGCATGTCTGTGTGTGTTTCTAGACATGGACACGCCGTATCTGGCCCTAGGGTGACACAAAAAGATTCATGGGGACACGTGCACATGTGTTTGATGTTTACCAACCATTAAATTGCAGTATTAACAAGTTTTTAACCCTCGAAATTGCATTTCTATTGGTTCACTAATACGTTTTTCAGTCTGAATTTCTGAAATTGATTTTTGTTTTTTAAAAACTGTTTTGATGTTTAAATTGTCAATGTTAGACTCATACACATGTGTGTTAGTACTGTTAGTGATTGGTTACTGATTGCGTGGGTTTTTAGGTGTCGAACTGGATTTTGATTGGATGAACTGCCATGATACATGTTCAGGATTTAATTCCTGAACTTCATCCCTTTTCTTAAACTGATTTTGAGTTTATTGCCATGATTAAATCCATTACATTGTGAGTTCATTGTCAATTGATTCAGGGGGGTTAATGTTATCAAGTAATGGAGATTTCGATTTGGATTTTGAATGATGAAATGATATGCTGACTGTTTGACTGATACATTCTGGTTTTCGAAATTCTGATTTTAAGTTTCCCCTTCTAAAACTAAATCTTGATGATTACACTACATGCTTAAATTCATGGGCACATGTGATAGCTACTGGTAGGTTAGATTTTCATGTTAGGTTGGATTTTTGCATTAGTGAAATGGATTTTCGATATTGGGTTTGGGCTATGTTATGTGTCAACTGAATACCCAGTCCTGTGAATTAGATTCTGAACTTTCAATTCCTATCTAGACTGATTTGAATGTTAGTTTGCCTTTTTGATTCCTTGCACATGTGTATTAGACTATGTTAATGTAGATTGTTGGCTAGTGTTAGGTTTTAGTTTCGAATTAAGTTTTGATGAATGGATTTCCATTTATGATTGGGACATGTGAGATTAACTGTTGGTTAATATAAACCGACATTAACTTCCAGTTTAAACTGAATACTGAGGTTTAATTGCTATGTTTAATCCATTTAATTGTACTAGCTAAATGTAATTTGATTTCTTTTTTTTTTAAAACTGAATTGATATGTAAACTGTTAGCTAATGGATGGACTGTCAATGTACTTGTTGGGCTGTTTTTTATTCCGGTTCTAAAACTGAGTTCCATGTTAATTGGCCATGTTTAACTCAATTGCATTGGTTAGACACTGTTAGATTTAATTCATGTTAGTTTAGGTTTCATTGAAGAATGGTTTTCGAAATGTATTGATTGGGTCTTAAGTTAACTGTTAGTTATGTCTAAATATGGGGTTATATTGATGTAGGGAATTTGGGATTCAATTGGAATGGATTTCGAAATTTGGGTCGAATTGGTATATGGGACATTGGATTAACTGGTTGTTTATGATAACTGTCATTGCTCTCTTCTTGAAAAGCCATAACCTAAGAATCCCCTTCCTTTTTGCATAATCTGAACACTGAACTGCCTTTCACTAATTCACACACATGTTAGTTTCAGTCACACACACTCAATGTTCCATTTGACACACATACACACACATGTTGGTTGTTCATACTATGTTCATTTCATATTCCCTATATGTTTTTGTCAGTCACATTGCACTAATGTAGTTCCTATCACACCAACACATGTACCCCTCTCTATCTCACTATATGTACATATAATATATTATATATGCTTGGTAAATAGTAATGTGGTATAAAAATATGTATGTGTATGATGGTAGTATATAAAGTATGCATAAATGTGAGTGTAGTGTGTTATTATGTATTATATAGAGTAAGGTTTACCCTACAGGCTATGTTAGTTGACCTTAAGATTGACCAATGGTTCAAAAGTTGACTTGGTTGACTCAACAATTGACCAAACCCTAGAATTGACCAAGGTTTGACCCAATAGCTCAAGATTGACTGGAGTTGACCAAAAGTCAACATTGAGTCTAGATGTGACCAATTGACCTAGTTTGACTAGTGTAGTTGACTTGGGTTGGCCCAGAGTTGACCAAGTTTGTCTTGGACCTAGATTGACCTAGAATCATGTAGATTGCAACGTAGACTTCACTTATCTTATTTTAAATATATTATAACCCATATTACTTTGTTTAGGACATTATGACTCCGGTACAGACATCTGATATTACACTACTCTTTTCAGAATAGTAGGCGAGTACATTCTCTGATAGTTCTTCCATTTACTTGTCGTTTACTGTACTTCAGTTGTAGCTAGTTCTATTTGATTCTATATTACAAACATGATTTGATATTACTGGATCCATTTCATGCAACACTCACTTATTCGTGTCTGGCCTCTATTTCTGGAACCACCTACTGGAATCACCCTGGAATCATTTGCTGGAACCATTCGTGTACTGGCTGGACTTATACCTATTTTAGTGTCGGGTAATGGATTCACTTGTACTTGTTGGGCGGAGAAATATTGGAATAGGCATGTGAACATACCCAAATACTGGAACCACTCCCTTGGAATTATACTGGAACGATAGCCATCCCACACTTGGCCGAGTGTGCGGTGTGCCGTATTACCTACAGCCGTTCACATGTCGATCCCGATATTTTAAAATACACTGTTAGAGTATAGGCTGGACTCACCCTGGAACCTTTGATCACTGACTGGACTCACCTTATACCGGACTCATCTCGTACTGGAATCACCTGGTATTAGATTACATTGTCTGGACTCACACATGACTCTTATTATACTGTCTGGACTTATATCATGCTACTCTAGTTCAGTTAGATTATTTTACAGTCTTCCTTGCCATGTTTTCCCTTCTTGTTTAGCTACTTTCCTTTTTTTGTACTTAACTGTTCTCTATGTCATTACATGTATAAAACCACAATGTTCATCAATAAAACTGCCTATAACTGTTTTATAGTTCTCTGTCATTTACTTGGGTTTTCTTGATGAGTTGTACTCGTTTCTGTCCGGACTGGACCTGTTGAAAATATTACAGATGATTGCCCTGAGGACATTTGCCCTACTTGCCTTGGAGCAGAAGATGGCTTAGCTACCTTTGGCCCCGACACTCAGCAGTGATCGGGAGACTAGCTAGTAGACTTGGTTTAGTTTTTATGTTTTAGAACTTGAAGTGTAATAACTTGAGATATGAGTTTGTATTTGAGTTTGTTTGAGATATTATTATTTAGTAGTTATAATTGTTGTTGTTTAGTCTTTAGTTATAAACTTCTGTGTTATCTTATCGTTCTTAGACTGTGATTGAGATTTCATTATATCTATGCTTGTCCTCCGTTCGGAGTTGATATTTGACAAGTACATTATATAATTGCGTGAGTTGTTGATTAGATAGTAACCTAGGACAGCGTTCTACCGTCGACAATGCGGCGTAGGCTGGGCGTCGTTACGTACTCATACCCTCACAGTGGGTGCGGGTCGTGATATCATGTCTCAGAGGTACTTCCTTATCATATAATGTCATGCCTATACTTATCTTCAGTTAATTTCATTTTATTATTTCTTCATGCTTGTATACTATATTGTGCAATGTAGTGTTATGATGATCTTGCTCCAATCCTGACTGGATAACTATTTTTCAGCTTTAGACGAAAAAATTTGTCCCGAGGTCTACAGTGAGTATGTTGACGACCCTGACATCACTGGCGTACCCGATTTCAGCATTGATGCGAATTGGCATATTTCCTTCCTTATGGATTCGCATTAGTTAGTAGTTATAGTTATAGTGTTTAGTTTGTTTTATTTTCTGCTATCCGGGTTTGTTCCCGAGACTTTTTGAGTTGTAGTGGATTATTTGATAATTATGATATTGAGACTATTGGATATCTTTGGTGATTATTGCTGGCTTAGTTGTGGATGATATATGTGCGTGTTGTACTTGTTGTGGACTATTGCTATCATAGACAGCGTACAACCGTCGATGCTGCGCGTAGGCTGGACTTAGCTACGTACTCGTATCCCAAAAAGTAGGAGCGGGTCGTGACACCAGTCCCAAGTCTTCGTCCCGTCCCTTTCTCCTGGAAGATCACCTTAGGAATATCAAAAGAAACAATGCATTTAAGTTGGAGAATTATAGAACTAATAGACAAGAGACAGACTGGAAAGGATGGAGCATGTAAAACATTGGATAATCTTACTGAACCTGTACAATTAACAGCACCCTTACCGACCACTGGCTGGAAAGTGCCATCTGTTGTCTGAATGATGTCTGCTGATGCTAGGTGAGTGTAAGAAAAAAACTCACTAGCATTTCCCGTCACATGCCGAGATGCTCCCGAGTCGATAATCCAGTCTAACGTTTTAAGGGAAGACATAGATGCAAGAGCAAGTGACTCGTCAATACCTTTTGATATTTGGGCATACATAGCGGCGATGCCCCCAACGAAGAATGAGGTGGATGCCTCCTCTGTTCCACTCCTCCTGTCTCCCTCAGTTGACGCTCTCTGCCTCCTCTTCAGCAGGTCCAACAGTACCTGATCCTCCTCAGTAAAAGTGCCAACAACTCCTTCATTCCCTTCTACTACCAGCAGATTTGTCCGATTACCTCCTCGACCGCCTCGTCGATCCCCTTGACCATGACCATGTCCTCCAATATATCCTCGTCCACCGAACTGTCCACGTCTACCACCTGAGTCTCCCTCCCTAGGTGGTTTGGTACAAGCATACCGATGATGGTCCATCTCCCTGCAGTTGTAGCACTGCCGATTGTGCTGCCAGGATTCTTCCTTGGACCCTGTGTCGCCCGAACTGGTAACCGCTAGTGCTGATTTTGCTTCGGAGGGACCACATATCCCCGCCTACAGTCTAATGCGTGTCTCCTCCTGGATCATAGCCGAGATGGCCTCTTCAAGACTAGGGATCTCTAGTTGGGCAAGAAGTAAGGCCGTCCTCTGTGCGAATGCTGTAGTCAGTCCTTTGAGAAATTTTATCGTCCTCTCCTGCAGACACACATGTCTCTCCTTACACTTCGGGTCCCCGTAGCTCGTCCGTTTTGAGGAGTGATCATAATCCAACCACAGACGTTCAACTCCGTGGCATGCTCCTGCACCGTCTTTTTTTTCTGTACGGTGTCGTCGATCTCCACCTTTATTTGGAATATCCGTAAGTTGTTTTCCGCACCATCATAGGTCCTCTTCAACTTCTCCCACACATCCTTCACCATCTCAATGCCATCTACTGTGGCGACAATAGACTGGACTAAGGAGTTGAGAAGCCAGATGTAGATTACCATATGAGTGGACTTTCACTCGTCGTATCCTGTCGAGCCCTCGTCCGGCTCTGTCTTCTCGCCCGTCAGGAACCCCTCCAGGTTCTTTCCTGCGAGGGTTCTTCTCATCCGTCGTGACCAACTCAAATAGGTGACAGTCCATCCAGCTTCAGTTCGATGGAGGGAAGCTCCAACTTCGGCGACGTTCGTGTTGTGCTCTCACCAGCCGACATCTTTATCAACTTTATCAACGTCGCGACCTCTGCAGAATCCAGCTTCTTGATAATCTCTCCATCGATGCTCCTCCTCTCTGATCACGTCACGCCCGCTCCACGACTCACGCTCGTCCTCGTCGTCTATTCCTAGATCCGAACATGTCTGTTTTTATCAGATCTAGACATCGGTGTACTCTTTCGGAATGATCCGAACAATGACAACAAAGGTGTCGTTGTGTGCGGCAAAGGGGGTGGGATAGCGCGCACGTGGGGGAGCGGTCGGCGCTCGTGCCACCATGGCAGCAGCGGCAGCCATAGCAGCAGTAGCAGCAGTCGCAGCAGCAGCCGCACGGAAAGGGGGGGACTGCTGCGACCGCGGGGGAAATGAGGGCTGCTTCGGATTAGAGTTTTGGTGGCGGAGAGAGAGAGGGAGGAGGGAAAAGATTAGGATTTGGTGGCGGCTAGGGTTTGTGGAAAGATGGCTCTGATACCATATTGTAATTGATTGATGAGATGATTTCATTGATAGTCTCATAGGATTTATATAGCCTTTACATAATGGAATATCCAATGGAATATCCTGTGGCATATTCTTGCATCCCAAATATGTTCTCGGGATATTCTCATATTAAACATAACATATTCCTGTACTAAATATAACCTATTCCTATACTAAATATACCCACATTTTCTCTAGTATAATTTTGTTTTTTTATCTATCATACGAAATTAATTAGTAGCAAGAGGAGGACTATCATGATTACCTTTTTTTTTATCTATCATACGAAATTAATAAGTAGGTCTGTCAATGTTCGCCTGTACATATAATTGCAGTTAATTACTGTCTTTGAGATATTAAGTTAATATCTTCTTTTTTGATAAATCTTCGCACTATCATGATCACTTTTGTGGGATCCGCCCAATCTCCTGATCTTGCGCTTCGTTGCTGAAAATATAGCCATTTGATAGTTTTTGTGCTCTTTGCTGGAGATATTGCCGGTTACCATCATTTCTCCATGAAACGTTTTCAGCACCTTAACTACATATGAGTGACCTCGCCAAATTGATTTTTATTTTCTATTTTCAAATTCATTGCCAGATTTTACTCACATCTGCTAGCGAGACAGACACTATGAATGAAAAGGTTCAGAATGAGAAAGAAACTGAGGAGGACGAGGAGAACATGACGGACGCAGGCATAAAATCCCCGGCAAATAAAAAGGATGAAATCTTTGCTTCTTTTTCTTCTTCCTTGTCAGAAGACCTAGACGATAAAACTCCTTCTGGTTCATCATCAGAAACTAATCCATCATCTGACCAATCCAAGTAAGAACAGAAAGAACCTACAAACTAATATGAAGGAGATGTATGATTATTATTTTTTACTATAGTGATATCGGATTGCACTTAATCTTATTGAGAAATTCAATCCAAATCGTATTTACATAAAGACGCATATATCTTACTTGATTGCATCACCTGTGAGACACTATTCTGCACTATGTTGGGAGATTATGCTACCATCACTGCAAATAACTGCTATGAGCTTGTTGATCTGACACAGTTTAAACACTACTATATATTATTTACTTTAGTATGATTGCTTGAACTTGTTGATCTGACACAGTCTAAACACTACTATTATTTACTTTTGTTACTTCATTTATGTTATTTTTCAGGTACCGTTCATCACAAATTTTGACACTTCTTGATGAAATCACTGAGTTTGTAGCGACACATGGCGACGGTGGCAAAATAGACCGGAATGCAATCGTTAAAAATACTTCTACCGGAATATCTCGGAATATCTAATGCTCATGAATATCGGATGATATGGCGACATTTGGTCAATAGAACCCCATTGCCGGAGAACATAGAAGATGCACCTGAACCTTTGGTTGGTTTTGACCCTTTTTCTATTTCAATTTTTGCCTTGAAATAAACTTTGCATATGTACACACACAAACAACAATTGTCTTTCTGACTCGGCTTTTATTTGTCATGATTAGTTGATTGGCTGCTTGGTCTGTGTGATTGGTTCAGGATGATGATAACGACTTGGAAACTGAACCAGACCTTGAAGCATTTGAAAGAGCAAATGAGTGTCTCAAGGTACATCTATTAATATATCTAGGAAATTCTGGTTGTTATTGTTTTACATCGTCCATTTCGTATACATCTAATTGAAGGCTGTGTACACATCTAATTATGAAATTATCTTCTTTCGACTGTTGTATCTTAATGTTGTTAGTGCCGAGGCACAATTTTCGATGGAAAATTCTGAAACTGAAACAATTGTAAAGACAACGTTTCAAATGCAACACCTTAAAGAAGATGTGCAACAGAGATCCTGGAGGATTCTGAATTACGAGGATCTAAAAAGATTCTACGTAATACACAAAAAATCTAAAGAGACTTTTGTGCAAGCGACTATCGGCAGTAGAGCTTCTAAAAAGAAGTTACTGTAAAAGGCAACAGCAGCGATGACAGGCGAGAATGAGATGCTGGGGTGAATGAACCACCGTTGCTCAAAGCTTTATTCGCCCCACACGAGCACGAACAGCTTCCAGGAACCAGCAAGTTCACGAAGAACTTCTGGAACGCTCGTAAGTCAATATTTGAGACTTGAACGGGCTTCCTGGACTTTACAGACTCCCTTCACTCTCTTCTTGGTGCATCTTTCAAAGGAGGCCAAGGGGCTCTATTTATAGAGTGGAGTTGAGACTTCACCTCTTCTCCTATCCGATGTGGGACTAAAATACCAATACTCAAAAATAGAGTTTGATATTTTAGATCATCCCACAATCAGCATAGAAGTGTGCCAGTCCATGCCTACCCCCCGAACACTCCCGTGCATGCACGAGACATCCTGGAGTCCATGTCCGAGTCCGAGTCCGCACAGCAAAAATTAACTTGCATCCTTGTTGGATTTAATCCTTTTTCCTTCTAGAAAAATACTTTCACATGGCACAAACTTGTGCCCCACTACACCTCATGTGCACACCTCAACACAAGCAATGCATTATATTGAGATACTCACCATTTGGTGTAGCCGATGTGGGACTATCTTTTCTAGTCCAAAGGCAAAAATACCAACAATCCCCCACATATCTCAATATATGGGTTGAGCGTTCCCTACAGTGACTGTCCATCATGCATTAGGAGAGATGTCGCTATGACTTGAATCTTCCCGCATAGGTTAAATAACAGCATGATACAAGAATGGACTAAGCCTTGAATTCTGCACCATAACTGTAATTCTTCCTACTCACATAATGACATCAACTGTGCTTCTGGCTGCACATTGAAGGCCCTGTGCCAGCCTGGTTTCAGTGTATAATTTTGGGCGTCTACAAGTTTACCCTCAAGAGACGGCCTGATATCTCTTTCCATACACTATAGGTGAGTTCTTTATTAAAGAGATATGACATGAAGCCTTGCGCTTCCTTGCGGTGCTACGCCGCTATGACATGGCCTGAAGCCGAGGCATTACCCCTACCTGGAAACCTCATCGTAGTGTCATACTACTGTAGCATGAGGTCACAAGCCTCTTTGTAGTGCCAAACTACCCAGCATGAAGCCTAAGGCTTCCTTGCGGTGTTACGTCGCAACTACATGGCTTGCAATGCCGAGGCTTTACCCCTACCTGGGTACCCCATCGTGGTGTCGTGCCACTGTAACATGGGGCCATCCTCCCCTTTGTAGTGCTGTCTACAACTCTTTAGTTACGTCATACAGCATTAGGCTACCTGCCTATTTGCGGTGCTACGCCGCTATGACTTGGCTTGCAAAGCCGAGGCATTACCCCTACCTGGGAACCTCATGGTGGAGTCACCCCACTGTAGCATGGAGTTTCACTCCTTGTAGTACTGCTCTACCGTGCTTCCTGTAAAGCACACCAGGTATTCACTTTGCCTGAGAACTCATTAAGGCATTTAAGCCAACCTTCCACAGGATCTGTTTTTTACAGAAAATACATAGTAGACAACAGTGGTTATGGGTCCGTATCCCTTCCATGTTCCAGAGAACAAGTACCCACTGTTACCTGATAGTTTCCCAGTCAGTGATCCTCCTTTGAACCAAAAGTTAGATGCCTAGTAGATTTCTCCTTGAACTAATAGCATAAAACTTTATGGTAGGATTACAAAGACACACTATCAAAATGCCTTCAAGTCCATTTTACAAGCTGTGTCATCGACCAGCTGGCGCTTGAGGCCCTTGGTGAACGGATCCGCCAGGTTCTCCTGACTCTGAACATCAATCACTGCAATAACACCTCTCTTGATAAGATCGTGTACTGCTCTGTGCTTCAACCGCACCGTTCTCTTCTTCCCGTTGAAGAGTTCATTTGATGCCACTGCTGCTGCCGCCTGGTTGTCACAGTATATCGGTATTGCCGGTATCTGAGCCCCAACCACCGAAAGATCATACATGAGCTCCCGAAGCCACTCTGCTTCATCTGCAGCAGCATCCAATGCAAAGCATTCAGATTTCATGGAGGAACGAGATAACATAGTCTGCTTCTTCGACTTCCACGATATAGCAGCTCCGTCCATGGCGAATACGAATCCACCTGTGGAATACTCGCTCTCCATATCTGAACACCAGCTAGCATCACTGAAGCCTTCCACTACTGACGGATCTCCGCTGTAGAAAAGTACATATGTCTGAGTTTTCTTGAGATATCTCATAACACGCTTCACAGCTTTCCAGTGCTCAACGCCTGGATTGCTAGTGAACCGACTCAGCATTCCCACGACAAAAGCTATGTCAGGCCTTGTGGCAGTAGTAGCGTACATCAAGCTTCCGATGACGCTAGCGTACTCCAACTGCCTGACGCTTTTCTTCGAATTTGGCTCCAGCTTCTGATCACTCCGGTATGGTGTATCAATTATAGGAAGATCTTGATACCCGTAGCGAGTGAGCATCTTCTCAATATAATGAGATTGTGACAGCGCTATTCCAGTGCCTGTCCGGATGATCTTGAGCCCCAAGATTACGTCGGCATCCCCCAAGTCCTTCATACTGAACTTGGTCGAGAGGAATTTCTTTGTCACTGTGATGCAGCTTAAATTCGTACCTAGGATTAGCATGTCGTCCATGTAAAGACAAACGATTACTCCTCTTCCGTCAGCAAACTTCGTATAGACACACTTGTCTGTTTTACTGACCCTGTAGCCATTTGACCTTATTACCTAGTCAAACTTCTCATGCCACATTTTGGGAGCTTGTTTCAAACCATACAGAGACTTCATCAACTTGCAGACTTTGTCTTCCAGACCTCTGACGACAAAACCTTCTGGTTGTTGCATGTAGATCTCTTCGGTCAGCTCGCCATTAAGGAATGCCGTTTTTATATCCATCTGATGTATCACCAGCTTGTGTATTGCTGCTAGAGCAATTAACAATCTGATGGTTGTCATCCGAGCTACTGGAGCATAAGTGTCAAAGTAGTCGATCCCCTGCTTCTGAGCAAACCCCTTGGCCACTAGCCTGGCCTTGAACTTGTCAATGGTTCCATCTGCTTTCATCTTCTTCTTGAAGATCCATTTACATCCGATGGGTCTTGCTCCTTCTGGCAGGTCAACCAATACCCATGTGTTGTTGGAGGTGATTGAGTCAATCTCGTTGTCTATCGCCTCCTTCCAGAATACAGCATCTCTGGTCTTCATCGCCTCATCATAGGTAAGCGGATCTGCTTCCACATGATAGGTGACAAAGTCATCTCCGAAGTCTTTCGGCCTCCTCGTTCGCTTAGATGACGGCTCAGCGAGTTCTGGTTCAGCTGGTATCTCCTTGACGACAGCTTCATCTAGGACTACTGGTTCATTAAAGACTTCTGTCTGCTTTGTACCCTCATCATTCTCCGAAAGATCTGCGAGAACAATATTCTTGTGTTTTGCAAACTTGTCTTCAAAGTATTCAGCATCGCAAGATTCGATGATATGGTTTGACTCGATATCAAGGAATCTCCGAGCATCACTCTTCTCGGCATACCCCAAGAAGATCGCATTCGTAGTCCTTGTCCCCAGCTTCTGAATCTTCAGATCCGAGAGCTTCACATAAGCCAAACACCCCCACACTCGAATGACATTCAAGTTAGGTCTGACTTTGAACCAGAGTTCATGAGGAGTTATGTCGGAAGTTGCATATGGCACTCTGTTCAGAATGAACGTTGCCGTTAGTGCAGCTTCTCCCCAGTAGCACTTTGGAAGACCCACAGTCAACAGCATGGAATTCATCATCTCTGTCAACGTTCTGTTCTTCCTTTCTGCTACTCCGTTGGATTGAGGAGAGTACGGAGCCGTCGTCTCATTGATGATTCCATGTTCTTTGTAGAATGATAAGAATTCATGAGACCGATACTCCCCGCCTCGATCACTCCTTAACCTCTTGAGTTGTTGTCCAGTTTGTCGCTCAGCCTCGGCCCTGAACTCCTTGAACTTCTCGAATGCTTCGTCTTTCGACTTGAGCAAGTAGACGAAAGCGTACTTTGAGAAGTCATCGATGAAAGTAATGAAATACTTCATCCCGACCTTTGTAGAGAATTGTTTGAAGTCACAGATATCTGAGTGAACCAACTCCAGAAGATCTGTGCTTCGATGGACCCTGTGAAAGGGTTTCCTTGTGATCTTCGTCTGAGCACATACTTCGCATTTCTCTACCTTACCCTCACACTTGGAGATAAGTCCTAGACTAGACATTCTGTTAATCCTTTTATAATGAACATGTCATAGCCTATTATGCCACAACTCAAGAGAATAATCAGAAAAAGTGATTGCATTTATATTATCATGCTGGGTTACAACAAGCTGAATCTTGTACATTCCTTCAGTTTGGAAAGCTTTCCCGAAAAATATACCCTTCTTGGACATCACCAACTGGCCAGCATTGATGTCCATCCTCAAGCCTGCATTGCAGAGCAGACTTCTAGAGATCAGTTTCTTAGTAATTACTGGAATATGCTTCACACCTTAAAGCGTCAGAGTGTTTTCCTATGTGAGTTTCAGCTCCACCGTCCCGATCCCTAGTACTTCAGCTTGTGCCTGGTTTGCCATTATGACCTTCTCTGAAGTTGGCTCATAAGAAACGAACTAGTCCTTGTCTGAACAGATATGGCAGGTCGCACCAGTGTCTATCCACCAGTCCAAGTCAGCCCCCACAGTTGCAACCTGTGCTATCATGGCAACTAGATTAGTAACCATAGAAACCTTATTAGGCTCACCTTGTTCTTTGGGCTTGGACTTGCATTCGGATTTGTAGTGGCCCTTCTTGCCACAATGAAGCAAGTCACATGGGACTTGGACTTCTGCAGCTTGAAAGCAGGACCCTTCACTTTCAGATTCGTGAAGTCCTTCTTTTTGCGATGAGAAGCAGCCTGCTTCCCCTGGTATTCTCTGGTTTAGACTAGATTTGCCTTCGCCAGTTGCTTGGACAGAGTATCTATCTTCTTTTGAGAGCGCATCTCGTCCTCAACATGGATCTCTTGCAAGAAATCTTCCAAGCTAATTTCCATCTTCTTTCGATGCATCCTTGCATAGAAGTTGCTCCATTCTGTAGGAAGTTTCGCGACGATCCTTCCAACGACAAACTTGTCGACGAGGGGCATGTTCTCGTCTTCTAGTTTCTGACGCAACTTCAGAAACTCCTTCACTTGGGGCAGCATCGACTTCTCGTCTTCGAAGGTCCACTTGTGGTATTTTTCTACCATGAAGATCTTGGACCGGTTCTCGTCATCTTCATAGAGCTTTTCCAAGGAGTCCCGTATCTCTTTGGCAGAAGTCTTCTTTGAGTAGGACTCTGCCAGAGAGTCTTCCATGGAATTGAGTATCAGTAGTTTACATATATTGTTTTCTCTCTTCCACTTCGCTTACTTGGTCGTAGCAGCGGCCACAGCCGCAGCAGATCCAGTGGTAGGAACGATCGGTTCTCATTCTGACAACACGTAATCAACATTCACGAGTTGAAGATTTAAAGTGACCTTTCGTCTCCATATCTGGAAGTGTTCGCCATCGAATTTTTCCAACTTGTTAAAGCCGATATCGATGAGCGAAGCACGAGAGTTATCCATCTTTTCAATAAAGCTTTGAGATTGTTAGTGCCGAGGCACAATTTTCGATGGAAAATTCTGAAACTGAAACAATTGTAAAGACAACGTTTCAAATGCAACACCTTAAAGAAGATGTGCAACAGAGATCCTGGAGGATTCTGAATTACGAGGATCTAAAAAGATTCTACGTAATACACAAAAAATCTAAAGAGACTTTTGTGCAAGCGACTATCGACAGTAGAGCTTCTAAAAAGAAATTACTGTAAAAGGCAACAGCAGCGATGACAGGCGAGAATGAGATGCTGGGGTGAATGAACCACCGTTGCTCAAAGCTTTATTCGCCCCACACGAGCACGAACAGCTTCCAGGAACCAGCAAGTTCACGAAGAACTTCTGGAACGCTCGTAAGTCAATATTTGAGACTTGAACGGGCTTCCTGGACTTTACAGACTCCCTTCACTCTCTTCTTGGTGCATCTTTCAAAGGAGGCCAAGGGGCTCTATTTATATAGTGGAGTTGAGACTTCACCTCTTCTCCTATCCGATGTGGGACTAAAATACCAATACTCAAAAATAGAGTTTGATATTTTAGATCATCCCACAATCAGCATAGAAGTGTGCCAGTCCACGCCTACCCTCCGAACACTCCCGTGCATGTACGAGACATCCTGGAGTCCGTGTCCGAGTCCTAGTCCGCACAGCAAAAATTAACTTGCATCCTTGTTGGATTTAATCCTTTTTCCTTCTAGGAAAATACTTTCACATGGCACAAACTTGTGCCCCACTACACCTCATGTGCACACCTCAACACAAGCAATGCATTATATTGAGATACTCACCATTTGGTGTAGCCGATGTGGGACTATCTTTTCTAGTCCAAAGGCAAAAACACCAACAAATGTTGTTTCTGACTTTAAATATAGAACTTGTCAGAGGCCTCTTGAGTACTATGATGAACTTGTTAGGTTTAATCATCAAAAGTTGGTGTTGGATATGACTCGTGTTCAACTACGGAGTGAGACGGGTGCCGTCCGAGGAATCCAAGAAGCCCAGGCGGAGTCGATACACCGATCCACGGCCATGTCAGTAGCCAAAACAGTATCAGGGGTACATGGGCAGTGTACCTCCAGTATACTGCCACTGTACCAGAATTACTCGAATTCATTCTACTTAATATGCCACCAGTTGGGGGTTGTTAGAATTGGTGTATAGTTCAGATGTGAAGTAGCTTTATCGACAGTCCAAATTGTTCCTGACTTTTGAAAAAGGTTGGGGGTCCGATAAAAGGATCACCACTAGCCCTAGTACTGGTAGGGACTATGTTGTACTGGGCGCTAGGCGAGACGAGACGCCAAGCCACCCGCCTCGCCTAGGCGCCCGTCCATGATACGTTGCTTTGAATCAAAAAATTATGCAATTATGCATACAACAAATATGTAGTATAACTAATAAGCAATAAGCATTAAGCAATAAGCATAAAAGTAATATAAAAAGCAACAAATATGAAATAACCAATGTTTATCATCAAGTAAGGATAGTAAGCATAATTGGGCGACTCTAGGTGGACCTTTTTTTTTCCATGGGCAATCCTAGATGGGTGCCTAGGCGTGCCTAGGCGAGCAAAACCTCTCCCATATAAATTTTTCCTAGGTCGAGACGAGACCTCCCGAACCATGAAATTTTTTTCCATGGCAAGCAAAACCTCACCTATGGAAATTTTTTCCAGGTCGAGGCGAGACCTCTCCAACCCGCACGCCTAGACCGCCTAGACGTGCCTAGGCATCCCCTGTGACAACATAGGGTAGGGATAAGAAAAAAAGGAGGCTTTTGTAAGAGAGGATTCTTAAAAGCCATTAAGGGAGTCTTCAAGGGGAAGGAGAGCTCATCCAAGATCTTTTAAGGAGAGGATTTCACATTGTGCATTGTGTGTAATCCTTGTAAGGTATTTCTTGTTGATTCAATAAAAAAAATTCTTCCCTTGCCCCGTGGAGTAGGTCGAGTTTGACCGAACCATATTATATATTGTGTGTTCTTGTGTATTATTAGTTCGATTAATTGTGCCTTGCTATTTTGCTCATCGTTATAAGGTTATTGTTGTTTTGTGTCTCTTCCATGTGTGCACTCGGATTTACAACAACTTGTATCAGAACTAAGGGAACCGTAAATGATTCAAATTATTGGATCCAAGTCAATGGTAGGTAACAATATTGGTCTGCTTCCTAACTTTCTAGATTGCGATTCTTGAAATTGTTGATTCCTTAAGGTCCGAGGGACATTTTTGTTCTATTTCAAAATTTTGGGATGACGTGTAACAAGGTTAATATCATCAAGTTATAGGTGGAGAGATTTAAGTACTGTAACATAAACTTTTCTTTGTGGCAGAGAAGGGTTAAGGCTCTCCTTATGAAAGGATTGTTTATGGTCGTCTAGGGTAAGGATGAAAAGTCTCTGATGTAACAGAAAATTCATGGGATGACATGGATCAAAAGACACAAAGCACAATTGTGCTTTGTCTGCAGATAAGATGATATATAATGTTATGTTAGAGACTTATGCGCCATGTTTATAGTTGAAGCTAAAGGGCTTATATATGATGAAGTTGTTGTCTAACAAGTTCTATCTCAAGAAACAACTTTATTGTTAAAGCATGAAAGAAGGAACCCCAATTCTTAACCATCTGAACAACTTCAACAAGATAGTCAATAATATTCCGTGTCTCGAAATAAAGTTGGAGGAGGACGACCAAGTGCTAATGCCAGGGTTGTATGACCATTTGGTGACAACAATACTTTATGGGAAAGCGACTCTCGAGATGGAGGTGACTACTACTAATGAGACTAAAGAGGCCAAGTCCAATCGAGGGCTCGTCAGGGTTGATTGCAAGTAAAGGGGGAAGGTCAAAAAATAATGATAAGAGACGAGAGCATAAGTGGAAAATCCAAATCGGGACAGGATATCGACACTTTTTTTTGCAAACGTGAGAAAAAAAGCACATAAAGAAGAATTGTCCTTGGTATAAGGAGTGTTCAAAGAATAGGGTAAAAGCGCTAGTTAAAATGGTCACAGTCAAACCAATGTTGTCCATGAAGCCGATGGGTTACCGTATCTGTACTTACGATGCATAATATGAATGACGATTTCTCAAGACTTGGATTCTTGACTCTGGATGCCATATCATGTGTCCGAATAGGAAATGGTTCAACACTTATAAGGAGTTCAATGGTGGTGGTGTTCTCATTGGGAATAATGCGTCTTGCAATGCCATTGGCATAGGAAACAACAAGCTTTGGATGTTCGATGAGTTAGACACTCGTGAACGTGAGAAATGTTCTGAAACCAGAGCAAAATCTTATTTCTTATTTCTCTGGGTGTAATAGCTGCGACAAGATTTAAGTTTGGTGGCTAAACTGATTCGCTAAGGGTAGTGAAGGACAACTTGGTGGTAATGAAAGGACAAAAAATATTGTCGTGTTCAACTACGGAATGTGGCACAAGCCTTCTGGGGAATCGAACAATCCTGGGAAGACTCGATACACCGATGCAAGGCTGTTTCAGTGTCCAAATCAATGTTAGGGGTACACCAGAAGTGTTCCTTACGACCAAAATAATGTCAGGGGTACACTGACACTGTGCCAACAATTACTCCAATTCATTAGAACAAGTCGGGAGGTCAAAACCCCTACTATACTGGAAGTATACTAGCAGTATACTTCCGGAGTCGGGGTGGTTAGAATTGGTGTATGGTTCATATCTAAAGTGGTGGTATGATGATCCAGTTTGCTCCTGACCTTTGGAAAATGTTTGGTGTCCTATGAAAGGACCTCCACCAGCATTGGGGCTGGTAGGGACAAGAAAAAGGAGACTTTGTAAGAGAGAGTTCTTAGAAGCTATTAATGGAATCTTCAAGAGGAAGAAGGAGAGAGCTCATCGGAGATCTCGTAAGGAGAGGGTTTCACATTGCGATTTGTGTGTGTAATTCTTATAAGGTTTCTCTTGTTGATCCAATAGAGTTATTTCTTCCCTTGTCCTGTGAAATAGGTTGAGTTTGACCGAACCACATTAAATATTGTGTGTTCTTGTGTGCTATTAGTTCGGTTAATTGTGCCTTGTTATTTTACTCTACGTCATATGGTGGTTCCGTGTCTCTTCTGTGTGTGCATTCAGATTTATAACAGTTGGAATGTGCTTTGTGTAGAGATTTTAAGTTATTTTTATTATTGGAATAGAGACTACATATATATAGGAGAGGCTAGCCTTCTCTCCTATCATTCTAGGCAATGTGGGACTAAAGCCCAATAACACTTAACAGATATATCAATACTCCCCCTCAAGATGGGCGAAAGATATTCACTAAATCCATCTTGTCACATCCTCTCATCATGCTGATAGAACTAAGCTCCTTTGTCAGTCTGTCTGCTACCTGATCTTTGGTTGGAACGTAGCCCAGCTCTAGTACTCCTTTCTCCAGCTTTTCTTTGATGAAAAATCTGTCAATCTCGATATGCTTCGTCTAGTCATGCTGTACTGGATTGTTGGCAATACTAATAGCTGACTGGTTGTCACACCATAGCTTCATCTTGGCTCCCTGGTCCAGCTTTAGCTCCGTCAACATATTCTTTAACCACAATAGTTCTGTGACTCCCAAGGCCATAACTCTATACTCTGCTTCAGCTGTTGATCTGGCCAACACTTACTGCTTTTTACTCCTCCAAGAGACCAAGTTGCCTCCTACAAATATGCAGTAGTCCGATGTGGATCTCCTGTCGTCAGCACAGCAAGTCCAGTCAGAATCACAATAGCCCTCGATGCTTACATGATTATTTCTTCTGAAGATCTGTCCCTTCCCGTGGGCTCCCTTCAAGTACCTCAGAATCTTGTATACTGTATCCATATGACCCTTCCGGGGGTCATGCATGTAGCGGCTCACTACACTGACCACAAAGCTGATATCAGGTCTAGTGTGGCTCAAGTAGATCAACTTGCCCACCAATCTCTGATATCTATCCCGGTCAACTGGTTCTCCAGCTTCAGCATCCAGTTTGAACTTCTGGTCTATCGGTGTCGTAGCTACTTTGCATCCCATCATTCTCGTTTCCGTAAGCAGGTCCAGTGCGTACTTCCTTTAAGAAAGAATGATTCTCTCATTATCTCGAGCAATCTCAATCCCAAGGAAGTATCGAAGAGGGCCAAGATCCTTCACCTCGAACTCCTTGCCAAGCTTTCCTTTGAGTTGGGCGATCTTCTGCTCATCATCGCCTGTGATAATCATATCATCTACATATACCGCAAGCATGGTGATATAGCCTCCACTTCATATGAAGAAGACAGTGTGATCAGCATTGATCTGCTGATATCCCATCCCTATCATTGCTCTCCTGAACCTGTCAAACCATGCTCGAGGAGACTGCTTCAGTCCATAGAGGGACTTCTTTAGTCTGCAGACCTTGCCTTTTGTCTGTTTGGTACCGAATCCTGGTGGTATCTCCATGTACACCTCCTCCACTAGATCCCCATAAAGAAATACATTCTTCACATCCAGTTGGTGTAGCTTCCACCCTCCTTTGGCTGCCAGGGAGATCAAGGTCCTGACAGTGCTCATCTTCGCCACTGGTGTAAAGGTCTCGTCATAGTCGATGTCGTATGTCTGACTGTATCCTTTTGCCACTAGTCGAGCTTTATAGCGCTCAACCTATCCATCTGGGTTCTGCTTCACAGTAAAAACCTATTTGCATCCGACTGCTCTTTTTCCTTCTGGCAGTCTCACCAGCTCCCAAGTGTGGTTCTTCTCAAGAGCTCCCAACTCCTCATGCATTGTCGCTTTCCACTTTGGATCATTTTTGGCAACTTGCCAATTGCTAGGTATAGTAATACTATCCAAAGATGCTATAAATGCTCCATGAGAAGAAGAGATATGATCATAAGAAACAAACTTAGCAAGGTCCCAACCATATCTGTCCGGAGGATTTTCTGCATTACTGCGAGTAGTCCTTCGTGTAGGTAGTGGTATGGGAGAAGTAGGAGGATTGATATCACCTGAGGAGAGTGGTGGTGTAGATGAGGAGGATGGTAGTGTCTCAAGAGTTGGGACAGAGGAGGATGGTGGTGTCTCAGGAGTTGGGACAGACACATGCAAGGGACTTAGCACTGGCACTGTAAGTACTGGTCCTGCAGTTTGCTTTTTTCTCCTGCTGTAGGTAAGTAACTCCCCCTGAGCCGTAGGCCTGATACTTCTTATATCATCCCCCTGTTCTGCTTCACCTTTATGTTTCTCCTCAACCGTGCCTCTATGCCCTATTTCTAGATCGGTTACCACCAAGTTCTCCATCTCCCCCTCTTGCCTTATACTGGTAGTATTAGGCGTGTTGTGCGAAGTTCCCTCCTGGCGGTAATATGGCTCATGCTCTCGGAAGTCGACATCCATACTAACGAACTTCTTCTTCTCTACTGGACTCCAGCACACATATCCCTTCTGAGTCGCTGAGTAGCCCACGAAGATGCACTTGACTGCTCTGGGGTCAAGTTTTCCAACTGATGGTCTGTTGTCTTTCACAAAGCACACACACCCGAACACCTTTAGTGGGAGTATCCCACTATTATTACCTTGTAATACTTCGCATGTGGACTTCCATCCCAGGACTTTTGAAGGCATCCTGTTGATAAGTTGAGCTGCTGTCAATACTGCATGTCCCCATAGATTTTGTGGGACATTCATGTCGATCATCATACTTCTTGCGGTCTCTAAAAGGTGTCGGTTCTTCCTTTCTGCTACTCTATTTTGTGCTGGTGTGTATGCACAGCTGGTCTGATACTATATTCCGTGTACTGATATGTACTCTGCAAGTGTCCTGTTTGGTGTACTCCGTTCTATTGTTAGACCTCAGTACCTTCACTACTGCATTGTACTGAGTCTGGACATGTTTATGGAAGTCCCGAAAGTAAGCAAATACATCACTCTTATTTTTTATTAAATATAGCCAGAAGACACGAGATGCACAATCAATAAATGAGACAAAATACTTATATCCATTCATAGTGTTAGTAGCACAAGGACCCCAAATATCAAAATGTACTACCTCAAAAACAAGAGAACTCTTATGACCAGTACCAACATATGAGCTTCTAGTAAGCTTTTCTAACTCGCATGCATCACATACTAATTTCTGTTTATTTGATTTTGCATACATCTCTGGATACAACTTACTTAGAGTACTAAAAGAAGAATGTCCCATCCTCCTATGATGAAGTATCAAAGTATCTTCAGTCCTCTGCTGCAGCTCTTCCATTCCAGCCTTCTCTGCCATAGATATCAATGCTGAGTCCAGTCCTTCCCGATCTAGGTACCACAGTCCCTCATGCCAGGTGCCAGTCCCAAGTCTTCGTCTCGTCCCTTTCTCCTGGAAGATCACCTTAGGAATATCAAAAGAAACAGTGCATTTTAGTTGGAGAATTATAGAACTAATAGACAAGAGACTAACTGGAAAGGATGGAGCATGTAACACATTGGATTATCTTACTGAACCTGTATAATTAACAGTACCCTTACCGACCACTAGTTGGAAAGTGCCATCTGCAGTATGAATGGTGTCTGCTGGTGCTAGATGAGTATATGAAGAAAACTCACTAGCGTTCCCGGTCACATGCCAAGATGCTCCTAAGTTGATAATCTAGTCTGACGTTTTAAGGGAAGACATAGATGCAAGAGCGAGTGACTCGTCAGTACCTTCTGATGGGTGAGCATACATAGCGGTGTTGCCTCTGAAGAATAGAGTGGATGTCTCCTCTGCTCTGCTCCTCCTGTCTCCTTCGGTCGACGCTCTCTTCTTTCTCTCCAACAGGTCCATCAGTACCTGATCCTCCTCAGTAAAGGTGCCACCAGCTCCTCCATTCCCTTCTGTCGCCAGCAAGTTTTCCCGATAGCCTCGTCGGCCACCTCGTCGGCCTCCTCGACCACGTCCATGTCCAATATATTCTCGTCCTCGTCCACCACCTGAGTCTCCCTCCTTAGGTGGTTTGGTATAAGCATATCGATGATGGCCCATCTCCCCGCAGTTGTAGCACTGCCGATTGTGTTTCCAGAGCTGTTCCTTGGATCCTGTGTCGCCCGAGCTAGCAGCTGCTAGTGCTGACTTTGCTTCGGGGGGACCACCTGTCCCAGTCTGTAGTCTGATCCGCGTCTCCTTCTGGATCATGGATGAGATAGCCTCCTCAAGACTAGGGATCTCTGGTTGGGGGAGGAGTAAGTCTGTCCTCTGTGCAAATGCGGCAGTCAGCCCTTTGAGGAATTTCATCATCCTCTCCTGCAGACACACATGTCTCTCATTGCACTTTGGGTCCCTGCAGCTTGCCCGTTTCGAGGAGTGATCATAATCCAGCCAGAGACGCTCCAACTCCGTAGCGTACTCCTGCACCGTCTTCTTCCCTTGTACGGTGTCATCGATCTCCCCTTTTATCTGGAAGATCCATAGGTTGTTTCCCACGCCATCATAGGTTCTTCTCAACTTCTCTCATACGTCTTTTACCATCTCAATGCCATCTACTGTGGAAGCAATAGACTGGATTAAGGAATTGAGAAGCCAGATGTAAATCACCATATGAGTGGATTTCCACTCGTCGCGTCCTGTCGAGCCCTCTTCCGGCTCTGTCTTCTTGCCCGTTAAGAATCCCTCCAGGTTCTTTCCTGCAAGGGTTCTTCTCATCCGCCGTGACCAACGCAGATAGGTGGATGGTCCATCCAACTTCAGATCGATGGAGGGTAGTTCCAACTTTGGCAGCGCTCGTGTCGTGCTATCACCAGCCGACACCTTTATCAACTTCATCAACGTCGCCACATCGTCAGCATCCAGCTTCTTGAGGATCGCCTCCATCGATGCTTCTTCTCAATCACGTCACACTTGCTCTACGACTCACGCTTGTCCTCTTCGTCCTCTCCTAAATCCGAATATGTCTGGTTTCATCGGATCTAGGCATCATCGACATATCATTGAGAATCTCATATGAGATAAATCTTCAAGAATGATTTTAGGCTTTCCTACACTGTAGGTGCCACAGATGAAATAAATATCAAGTTTAGGCTTACCTACACCGTAGGTGCCACAGATGAGATAAATCTCAAGTTTAGGCTTACCTATACAGTAGGAGCCCTAAAAGTGGTGTGCACGGAGGCACCCACGGCAGTAGCAGCGGTAGTAGCAGCCGTAGTAGCGGCACAGCGGCAGCGGCTGCAGCGGCAGCGGGAGCGATGCAGTCGCAGTGGCAGCGGCTCAGCAGTGGCTGCGGGAGCAGCGATGCAGTAGCTACAGCGGCAGCGACGGCGTGGGAGGAGGGGGAGAAAGAGAGGGCGAGGTTAGGGGTAGGGTTTGTGTGGAAAAGGTGGCTCTGACGGTATTCTAAGCAAGTTTAGGCTTTGATACCATATAGAGATTTTAAGTTATTTTTATTATTGGAATAGAGACTACATATATATAGGAGAGGCTAGCCTCATCTTCTATCATTCTAGGCAATGTGGGACTAAAGCCCAATAACACTTAACACATCTATCAACACTTTGCTTTATGATAAAGGTTCTATTTCATACTACCATTCCCTGAATAGGGATAGATAAAGAAGTTCTCCATTGCTAAAATATAGCCATTTGTTAGTTTTGCACTCTTTGTCAGAGATATTACCAGTTACCATCATTTCTCCATGAAACCTCTTCAGCATCTTAACTACATATATAGCTGAACCATTCCAACGAGAGGTCTTGAGTGTCACAACATGTTTCTATCACATTGATTGCACTTGATGAGCAGAACTATTCCATAAGACACTAAAACAGATGTTCAATAGTATACCCTTCATAAGTTGCAGTGGTTATGGGAGGACGAGCACTTTCAATGCTTGCCTATACAAATTTAAGTTAGCGTCTTATTCGAATTTTTTTTTCTGCTTTATCAGGGTCACTTTTGTAGGATACTCACTATTTCCTAATCTCACGCTCAAATTGCTAGATATATAACGGTTGATAATTTTGCACTCTTTTCTAGAGATATTGACATGTTGTTTCTCCATGAAGCCTTTTTCAGCGTCTTAATTACATGTAAAATTGATTTTGATTTTTCAAATTCATTGCCAGATTTTTCTCTCTTCTGGTCCAGCCACATCTATAACTGAGATCATGACTATGTTCGAGATAGATCAGATGAAGAAGAAAGCAACTGAGGAGGACCAGGACAACATGACGGACACAGGCAGCAGATCACTTGTTAATAAAAAAAAGCCATGTTGTTGCTTCCTTAGCAAATGAAGGACCAAAAGAACATTACAAAGGAGATTTAAAAGGAGTCGAGAACAAAGCTTCTTCTTCTGCTGCTGCTGCTTCCTTAGCAAATGACAAGGATGAAATTGTTGCTTCTTCTTCTTTCTCAGAAGATGGAGAGGATAAGGCTCATGCTGGTTCATCATCTGAAACTGTTATGATAGATACCTCTGTCGGTTTTGAGACTGACCCCAACGAGGAAACCAAGGAAGAGAGAAGGAACCTACAGACTAATATGAGCTGGTGATTTTCTTTTTTAAAGAAAGTGAAACAGGAAAGATATATACATATGTATATATCTTACTTGATAGCTATGTAACAAACATAGATACACACGTAAGATTTGATAAAGTGCATACTGGGGGAACACATGAAGTATGTAATGATGCATGCTCTTTCTTCCTTCAACTTGAATGAATCTATTCTGCACTTTGACATCCATCTTAAGCATCTGCTGGTCGTAACTTGATGATGCAAGTGCTAATTAAGAATCAAGATGTGATTGAAGTTAACCGGTTGAGTAAAGAGAAAATGGCAGGTGTAGGTAGCAAATCACCTGATCACCTGTTAGAAAGGGGGTTAGTTGAGTGGCATGAAAACAAATTAAAGTTGCACACATCTCTCTAGATTTCCATTTTAGGATTTGACTGACATAATCAAACCAAACTGGTTCTTTTATTGTAGTCAATAGCTTCCTCTCCCAAAACAATACTCCATCTTTAGGTACATACTTCTTGCTCACCTTCAAAATAATATTTCATCTGAGCTATATATGCACTATTGGTGTTTGTTATTTGGTGTGTATGCATCACCATTAAAAGACTCCTCGAGTAATATATAAGGCACCTAACATCAGTATATGCGTTGCGCAGATACAACAAGGTACAAATACACGATGACATGGTCAGAGGGAACGATTCCGGTGCATGCATCCTAACGTAGTTTGGGTTTCCTGTACATGCGATGATGGCGTGACCGTACGGCACAATGCGACAAAGACACAACATAGGATCTATCATGGTTGTGCTAGCTTGTTCTAACATAAATTCTACCATGGCCATGTCTGAGATTCTAAGAGCATGTACATATACTAAAAAAGAACTTTTTTAACTACTCTAGAAAGCTGGTCTTTTTTGACATTCTTAGGGCCATGTTATTGCAGTTTCTAAAACATAGGGAGGCTTAAATCTAGAAATAGAAATTTCACATGAGTAATATATACAGAAGCTAAATTTTTTGGGACCTTTTGGTATTTGGGGCCCTGTGCGACCGCACAATTTGCACATGTATAGAAACGGACATAAATTCTATTGAGATTCTGAAGAGGCCAAATTCAATTGAGGACTCATCAGGGTTGATTGCAGATAAAAAGTTAAGGTCGAAGAATAAGGATGGAGACAATAGCATAAAGGGAAAATCCAAATCCGGGCAGGATATCAACATATTTTTTTTTTGCAAACATGAGAAGAAAAAAATATACATAAAAAGGAATTGTCCTAACTATAAGGAGTGTTCAGAGTAAAGGGTATAGGCACTAGTTAAAACGTCCATAGTCAAGCTAATGTGGGTTAGGAAGCTGAGGAGGACTTACCGTGTATGTACTTACGATGCATAATGAGAATGGTGATTTCCTTAAGGCTTGGATTCTTGACTCTGAGTGCTCATATCATGTGTCCAAATAGGAATTGATTCAACACCTATAGGGGAACAATGCGTCTTGCGATGCCATTGTCATTGGGAACATCAAGCCTTAGATGTTCGATGGGGTGGTGTAGACACTCATAAACGTGAGGAAGTTCTGAAACTAGAGTGAAATCTCATTTATCATTTCTCTAGGTGCACTAGATGTGACAAGATGTAACTTTGTTAGCTAAACTAATTCGTGAAGGGTAGTGAAGGACAACTTGGTGGCCATGAAGGGACAAAAACTATTGTCGAACTTGTAGCAATTGGACGGGAACACAGTCACATGTGATGCGATTGTCATTGTAGAGAAAAAGGTAGAGGGGAAGCTTAAGTATGCCTCGTTGCATATACAGTTTCTAGATTCTGAAGGCAAAGACTGTGCTGGAACAGTTTCTTGATTATGAAGACAAACACCGTGGTAGAGACAGTTTCTCGACTTTTAGGCAAAGATCGTAGAGGAGGAAGATTCTCGATTTCTGTAGATAAAGATCGCGTTAGTGATTAATTGTGTTTTGCAGTTCTGGAGCAAAGACCGTAGTAGAGACAATTTTACGGTTCGGGGATAAAGTCTATGATAGTGGTTGCACTCAGTTTTGGACAAGAGTATGAAGGTAATTAATTTTGGATTATAGTCAAAGACCGTGACGGTGAGAAGAAAACAAAAGTCGGAGCTAAGGTTAAAGGAGCAAGAAGTATCGAAACACTCATGAGGTGGATAGTTGAGCAACTCATCAATGTGGAGATTGTTCGATATGGATCATGTTCAACTACAGAGTGCGGCACACGCCATATGAGGAATCTAACACCCCGGGAAGACTCGATACACCAATTCAGGGATGGTCAATGGCTAAAACAGTGTTAGGGGTACACTGGAAGTATACCTTACAATCGAAACAATATCAGGGGTACACTGACAGTGTACTCTAGTACATTGTTAGTGTGCCAAAAATACTCAAATTTATTAGAAGAAGTTGGTAGAGGGGGGTCAAACCCCTAGTATACTGTCAGTATACTAGCAGTATATTGCCAATAGTCGAGGTGGTTTGACTTGGTGTATGGTTCGTACCTAAAGTGGTGGTACGATGGTCCATATTGCTCATTACTTTGAAAAAGGTTGGAGGACCTATAAAAGGATCTCCGTATTGGGTATACACTAATACCGCTAATTAGGATGGAGATAGATTATCCACTTAACGTGGGAGCTACAATGAGTTGAAGTTTAGCTTATCCGTTTAACTGGGAGGCTAGAGAAAAGAAAAGAAAAACAAACATACAAAAGACAAGAGAATTAACAAGGTTCGGCTATGTGCCTACGTCCTCGGACAACAATAGTTCTTTTCTTTCTTCTTCTACTAAGAATAGTGGGATTACAGGGTTACAAACTCTTTCTTGGATACACTCAAGAGGATCTCTCTCATACATAAGTATGGAAGACACTTTGGTGAAGAAGCACCCGAGGTAGAAGCACTGCCCAGAAGAACACTGCAAGCAAGGAACACCAATAGCACCACCACTTCTAGCACCAAGATCACAAGGGAGGATTAACCTAAACATCTCCCAAACCATCTCCTTATATAGCCATAAGGGAATGAACCTGATCTCCTCTAAGATTCGTTCATGCAAGATGAATGAACCTTGGGAACTCCACAAGTCTTTAGACTTTCTCCAAGGTGAATGAACCTTGGGAACTCCAAATCCTCTCTCCAATTAAAGAGGGACCACCCAACAATTTCTCCCTTCCCGACTTAAGTGGAAGGCTTCGTCATACCAGCTGCACTTCTGCAAAATATGTGCTTGTCTTTAGGTAAAGATTTAGTTATCATGTCTGAGCCGTTGTCATTGGTATGGATCTTCTCAATCTAAAGTTGCTTGGATTCCACCACGTTACGAATTTAATGATATCTTACGTCGAAATACTTTGTCCTTGAGTGAAAACTCGAATTCTTGCTCAAATGGATAGCACTCTGGCTATCACAATAAAGAACATATTCTCGTTGTTCTTGACCCAACTCCTATAGGAATCTTTTCATCCACAGTAGTTTCTTGCATGCTTCTGTCGCTGCGATATATTCTGCTTCTGTAGTCGACAAAGCAACACACTTCTGTAACTTTGACTGCCAAGACACAGCTTCCCCTGAAAGAGTAACTAAATATCCTGAAGTAGATTTTCTGGAGTCAAAATCTCCAGCCACATCTGTATCTGTGTACCCAATCAACACAGGCTTATCATTTCCAAAGCACAATCTCATTTTGGAAGTACCTCTGAGGTATCTCAAAATTCACTTCACCGCTTTCCAATGCTCTTTTCCCGGATTGGATAAGAATCTGCTGAGGACACCAACTGCATGTGCCATGTCAGGTCTGGTGCACACCATCATATACATAAGACTTCCAACTGCTGAGGCATATGGCATCGATGCCATCTCTTCTTTTTCTTTGTTGCTTGTAGGACACTGTCTTGAGTTGAGCAAAAATTGATTAGCAAGTGGAGTTGCTACAGGCTTTGCCTTGTCCATGTTGAACTTCTTCAACACCTTCTCGATATAGCGCTCTTGTGATAACCACAGCTTCCCATTCCTTCGATCACGGGAGATATGGATACCGATAATTTGCTTTGCTGGACCTAAGTCCTTCATTGCAAAGGACTTGCTGAGCTCTTTCTTTAACTTGTTGATCTTGTTATTGTCACGACCTACGATCAACATACATCAACATATTGAAAGAGTATAGTCAGTTCACCATCAGAGTACCTTTTTACAAACACACAATGATCAGAAGTGGTCCTCAGGTATCCTTGCTTGGTTATGAAGAGATCAAACTTCTTATACCATTGGCGTGGTGCCTGTTTCAGTCCATATAGGATCTTCTTTAGTCGACAGACTAGATCTTCTTTTCCTTTGACTTTGAAACCCTCTGGCTACTCCATGTAGATTTCTTCTTCAATCTCTCCGTGAAGGAATGCAGTCTTCACATCTAGTTGTTCTACTTCTAGATTTAGACTTGTAGCCAAGCTGAGTACTACTCTGATAGATGTCATCTTCGCCACTGGTGAGAAAATCTCTTCATAGTCAATTCCTTGCTTCTGACTAAAACCTTTTACAACTAGCCTCGCCTTGTATCTTGGTTGTGATTTGTTTTCTTCTGTCTTCAGCTTATACACCCATTTGTTCTTGAGTGCCCTTCTTCCTTTTGGTAATTTTACCAACTCAAAAGTGTGATTCTCATGCAATGACTTCATCTCATCTTGCATGGCTTCCAGCCACTCCCCCTTTTTCTCATGTATCACGGCTTCTTGATAGTTTTCAGGTTCTCATGCATCTATTTACAATACATACTGTTGTGGACTGTAGAGGCTGTTAGGCTTCGGTTGTCTATTTGATCTTCTCAGTTGAGGTCCTTCAGGAGCTTGCTCTTCTTGAACATTTTTATGTACAATGTCATCATCATGATTGTCCTCGACATGATCATGGATTTCAGTTTCATTTTTCTCGATCGGATGTCCCCTTTGTTCTCGGGGCTGAGAAACTGGATTTAGGTTGACAGGAAATTCCCTGGAGCTAGTTTGATCTTCAAAGAAGACCATATCCCTGCTTCTGACAATCTTCTTATTGACAGGATCCCAGAGTATGTAGCCGAACTCTTCATCTTCATAGCCAAGAAAAATGCATTCTTTTGATTTGACATCAAGCTCGGACCTCTCGTCTTTGGGAATATGCACAAATGCTCTACACCCAAACACCTTCAAGTATTGGTAGGACACATTTTTTCTGTCCAGAACTTGTTCGGTACATCACCATTGAGTGGAGCTGATGGAGACAAGTTGATTAAGTGAACTGCTGTCATTAATGCTTCACCCTATAAACCCTTTAGCAGCTTGGAGTGAGATAACATGGTTCTGATCCGTTCAACGATCGTTCTGTTCATCCTCTCCACCAACCCGTTGTGCTGAGGGGTCTTTGGAATCGATCTTTCATGTCTGATCCCATTATTATTACAATAGATTCTGAAGTCTCCTATGTACTCTCCACCATTGTCAGTACGGATGCACTTCAGAGTCGTACTAGTCTCACGTTCAACGCTGGCATGAAACTGCTTGAACACATCAAAGACTTGATCTTTGGATTTGATTGCATATGCCCATACCTTCCTGGAATGATCATCAATGAAGGTGACAAAGTATCTTGCACCACCAAGAGTATTAGTAGTCATAGGCCCACAAACATCAGAGTAAACAACATCAAGTACATTGGGTTTTCTAGTTACAGCCTTATAATGAAATGAAACTCTATGTTGTTTTCTAGCCAAACAATCAGTCCAAGGTTCAAGAGGTGTACCTTTCGATTTCAACCCGGTCAATACCTCTCTTTTGGCTAGAATTTGCAATCCCTTCTCACTCATATGACCCAGTCGCTTGTGCCATAACCCAATCGTTGATCCTGATTGGTCGATTGCTGCATTAACATGCTGATTGTTGATCTTAGCATATGTCATATGGAGTGTGTTCTCCTTCTTCCCTCTAGCAAGCACTAGGGAGTCTTTGCTGAGTTTCTATTTGCCTCCACCAAACACATTGGTGTAGCCTTCATCATCCACCATGCCAGTGGATATCAAGTTGAGATGCATGTCTGGAACATGTCTCACATTCTTGAGAATCAAGGGGCAGCCAGTGTTGGTTTCAAGAGCTATTTCTCCTTTTCCCACAATCTTGGAAACTTTTTCATTTTCCATCCTCACATTTTCGAAGTCTCCACTTGTATAGGTTGTGAAGAATTCCTTTCTGGCATATAGAATGATGCACCAGAGTCTACAATCCAGCATGAATCTTGAGAGGTTAGATTAACCAGACAATCATCACAAATGATGATTATCTCATCGCCTTTTGAAGCAGTAGCAGTTGTGTCTTTGGCTTCATTCTTCTCATTTGATTTATTTCTCTTTTTTTTTTGAGTTTTCTGCATTCTCTTTTCATATAACCCTTAAGGCCACAATGAAAGTATTCTATCTCCTTTCTTGGTTTGAAAGTGCCTCTGGAATAATCTTTTGGCCTGCTTTTGGAGCGGTCACGGTTGTGGAATTTTCTTTGATGAGTTCTTCCACGATTCTCAGAAACAAGAGCATCTGACTCGGTTGTTATGCCTTGTTCTTTCCGCCTCGCTTCTTCATTCAATAAACTATCCTTCACTAAGGTTAAAGTGATGATGCCTTAAAGAGCGGAGTTGCTTAAGGAAACCACAAGTGTGTTCCAACTATCCGACAACGAGCTGAGTAGCAAAAGTGCCAATAGTTTATCTTCCAGCACCAGCTTCATGGTTGAGAGTTGATTTACCAACTCTTGGAAGTCACTCAAGTATTCAGAAACACTTCGTCCGTCTTTGTATTTCAGGTTCACCAAACGTCGAATGAGTGACGCTTCGTTTTGAGGAGTTTCTCTCTCGTACATCGATGCTAACTTCATCAACATTTGATGTGCATCGGTTTCTTTGGAAACATGGTGAAAAACGCTTTGGTCTATCCAAGGACGGATCTCTCCAATAGCTTTTTGATTTAGAATGGTCCAATCTTTTTCAGATTTGTCTTCTGGCTTCTGTCCATTGTAGAGTAACACTTCGTATAAATCCTTACAATAGAGGATATCTTCCATCCGCGGCCTCCATATGGAATAGTTTGAAGACATGAGCTTGATCATGGTTGAGGAGGTAGAAGACAATGATTCCGCCATCACGATCAATAAGCTTGTGTGGCTCTGATACCAATTGTTGGATATGCCACTACAAAAAAAGTGTTTTTCTGGGACCCCAAAAATCCGTCTTAAAAAGACCCAAATCAGTCCTAAATTGTGATTTGGGACGAATTTTAGGACGGTAAGTGACAGTGCTATTAGGGTGGCGTGGCAAAAAGTTTTAGGACCAAAAATGCCGTCCTAATTTGGTTTTAGGGTCGAAAAATATAACCGTACCAAAAGAGTTTGAATTATTACATGTTTACGACGGTTTACAAAACCGTCCCAAAATAAAAGAGTTTGTGACGAGTAACACCCGTCCTAAACAAATTTGCCAGCGTTACAAAAGAATGTCGTTTTTATCTAGGACAATTACATAACTGTCCCAAAAGTAACACTTATGAAATTAATGTCTGTATTTTTCAGCTATAAAACATACAATTTAAATACACATAAATTCATATAATCATGGACGTTGTCAAGCTTGTCCTCGGATGTATCTCCAGGCATCAAAGTTCCAATACCAAAAAACCTTAACAACATCAAGTATTCTTTACCATTAAGTAGAAGACAACAAAATTCATATATAACTATATATGTTCAATTGATAAACAACAAAAAGCAACATTAAGCATCCTTAACCACCATTTCCAAAATAAATCCAAAACACTACATCACCCACAGCAGCAGTTACAAAATGAACCCATTGTCTCCACCATTACATACAAAATGCTGAACCCATTAAGCATCCTTTTCCAAAATAAATCCCAAACACTATACATCACCCACAATTCAGTTACAAAATGAACCCATTGTCTCCACCATTACACCATGTTTTTAGTATATCCAACATGAACCCAAAAATTAAGCCAAACTTTTTATCATCACAAGATCGTCGCCCATCATTTTAGCATATCCAGAATGCTTTTGAAGGACCTGCAAATGAAATAAGATATGCCAATATATTAGCAACCTGCTAACTGTATACAAACCACCAGAAAAGAAAGACATGTTCTTTCAAACTGTACATACTAGACTACATTAGTTTGTGAATGTTTAAAACAGAACAAAAGGATCAATCCATCTGTACAGACTTGCTAACAGTTCTTCCAAACTGTACAGACCTGCTTACAAAAAAATGGGAACTACAAATAACAAGCTTCAGTCTAAAAATTGGAAAGCTTCAAGTCCAAAAATGGGAACTACAAGTAACAAGCTTGTTACTGTACAGAAAAACTAATGTACAGTAACAAACTTCAAGTGACAAAGGAAGCTTCAAATGAAAAAGGAAGCTTTAAGTGAAGGAAAAAATTGGGAAACAAAACTCTTTTGCAGCTCAAACGTTAAGTTCCGATACCGATACCGATACCGACACGAGAATATGCAAAATTCAGTCCAAAAAATCATAGTCCATAAGAGAAACCAATGTAATAAATACAAATTCTAACTTAAAAGAAAGGAAATGGAGAAACAAACTTTAAAGGCAGTATGCAAAATTCAGACTCCAAAAATCATAGTCCAAAAAAGAAACCAATGTAACATAGTTCAACTTCCAACTGGAAAGAAAGAAAATGGAGAAGTAGTTTGAAGAATCACAGAGATAAAAAAACCAAACATTAATTGCAGCCACGAGAGAAAACCAAACATAGGAATCACAGAGAAAAACCAATATAATAAGTTTATAGTTGGCAAATTACCTGGACGATGTATTGGATTGTTGACAAAGTAGTTGAGCATTCAGAAACATGGCCATAACTTCCTCCTTGAGCTCAGTCCTAAGCTCACTCTTGACCGCCTCAAGCTCTTTCTTATGTCGGGCCTCTTGCTCTTCACGCTCTTTTCTTATGACCTACGCGTAGGACTGTTGTATGCAACCTAAAAATGTATAATAAATGTAGCAATATATAGGGTAGGTGTTGTCAAGATAGTCCAACACACTAATAAGAAACACACTAATAAGACATAGAAGTTAGTTCAAACCAAGAGTAAAAATATATGAAAGGAAGCTCAAACCATAGTAAAATACTCTTCATCTGCGATATGATCCCAGTTGAAGCTAGGCATCAGATCGAAGCTCACCGTGGGTCTGCAAGAGCTCAATCGCATCCATGATGCTGCTCAACCAGCTCTACCAATGAAGAACCAAACCTCCATAGAAGGATATCCGAGTATCAAAAGAAGTATCAACTGTACAGTGGCATATCAGAAGAAATTTAAGTGCACACTGGTGTATTAGAGCGTATCAGAGCTCACTAGACATTGGCAACACAAGCATTGGTAGAGGGTCAAGACCAACACCAATGGAGGATCAAGACTCGAGGACCCCAGATGTTGCTTTCCTCATCATTTGCAACTATAGTAGTAAGCTATACACTGGAACAGTAAAAAAACCATTTATGATCAAATTCTTAACCTTTTTTATTTTAGGGACAGAAGAGTCATTATTGTTTGTAACCTGTAACGTAAGAAAAATAGTGAGATATTCCAATGAATGATGACAGAAGACAGAAGACTCGATATCAAATTTATTACCTTCTTCATTTTAGGGTCGAAAGATTCTTCATTATGGTTGCTATCTTCCTCACTAAGCAAATCCTTACCGACAAGGATATACTCATCATCTCTTTCACTTGCGTTTCTTTTCCCCATCTTACTCGAACTTGTTCGAGTAACCATCTTGGAATTCATTACAAGCTTTGAAACTTGTTGCAATTTCAAAGCATCCATTTTTATTTTATTTCTAGTAATATTTTCCAATCTTTGCCTCTCATATCCTGACATGAACCCAGGCTTGATAAATTTTTTCTTTTGTGGGGACATTTTTCCTAATAGAAATTGAAAAATACAATATGCAGGATTATCCCGTGAATGGTCATTACAAACCTACACTAACAACACAAATACAAATTGCACTCCCGTATAAGTAGCATGATGAATTAAAGGGATACTGAAGCCAGAATAGTAAAGTATAGCTTCTACAACCACTTTCCTGTAAACATTTTTCCTAATAGAAATTGAGAATGAACAAAGTAAAGAAAATAAGTAAAATTCATCAACATTCACTAAAATAAGCAAAATTCATCAACGTTCAATCAGATTAGGTAAAACAACCAAATCTTAAGGATATAAAATAGCTAAGAGATACAAGTTTGTAAACAAGCATCCAAAATAGATGTATGGAAATTTCATAATGACCAAATCAATCAATTCAAAGCTCTCTTGATGATGTATGGAAATTTCATAACCCAGATCAAAATAAGCATCAAAACAACCACTTTGAACTGAAATCAGATTAACACAAAGTATTCAGATAGTTGACCCGGAATGACAAACCATCATGGTCTAAATTGATGTACTTAGATTTGGTTCATTGCTAACCAAGTTTCAGAATCAAGAATTCCATAATTCATAAAGAACAATTCTAGAATTCAGATTCCAGACTCCCTAAATCTTTTTTTTTCCCTCTATTGTGTACTGCACAAAGTCAACAGCAAAATTAGTTTCGGTCCATGTTTCGTTTTTGTAGACAAGTTTGCCGTATACTTATTTTGACCAAGCAACCGCATGGATGCATGAGTTTCAGATAAGAAATAACTGCAACAAAAGCATACCAAGAAAATAAAGTAGTAAAAGAAGGATAATTCAGGGCCTTAACATAAAGTTGTTGGGTAAAGGGATCCATTCGGGCTACAATGAGAGCCTTTTTTAATGTACAGATGATACAAGGCCTTCTTAACATTAAGTTCCCTTTAAGCCATACATAGAGTTTGGGAACATACACAATGATCCCTCTTCAAAGTAAACTAGTCCTCTATAGAGTTTGGGAACATACCCAATCATCCTTAAGTGCCTATTAAGCCCATGCATGACTTCATATATTCTCTCAAAGCAGCATTTTGGTAAAACATTAACAATATAGAGATAATAACCAGCATTTTTTTAGAAGATGTTTGTACAACTTACCATCTAAAGACAACATCCTCATCAGAACCAAAAGTGTCCTGATCATTAGCTTCAGATAAGACACATCCAAGCAACATATGTCCTTCACCTAGAAGATTGGAAAACAAGACCTGTAAGGACGAAGGACAAGAAATGAGAAGATACACATAAATATAAGATACACTATAGAACTCTAATATAGACAAACACATACTATGTGTATGTAAGTGTTTCAAAGTTAACAAACATACTTGGGTTACATCATCCATGTGAGATTCCTCCAAGCATGCCACTTGCTTACTACTCCAATCCCAAAAGGGTATATGTAAGCAGTTCAGCACTCATCATTATTGTTATGGAGGGTAAGGCAATCATAGAAGTAGGTATAAGCATGAAGTGAAATCATGAGAGTTCATCTATACGAGTGAATCTAGGAAGCAATACAATAAATAATAAATGATATCACCAATGTAGACCATAATGCACAAAGAAAGAGTTGAAAAATAACAAAAGGGGATCACTGCAAACTACAAAACATAGAAGTTGGTTAGATGGCAAACATCAATGATGTCACTAATTTGTGTCCCTTAAAACTTCTCTTTCTTCCTCTTCTAGTTTACATGCCTCGACTCTTTATCTACTTTCATCATCAAATGATGCAAATAAGGCCACCAGAAGCAACCGCCTGGGTGCCAAAGCAAAACACTTTGAATTTGATCCTCCTAGGATTCAGTGCATTAGAAGCAAATTTTCATGATACACATAATTCAAACAATAGAAAGGGGGTCCCTGCAAGGCTCCCGCTTATGTGCATAGCCTTACCTCCATGTATGGAGATGTTTACATGTGACTTGAACCTGCATCCTCCAGGATGTAAGCATCAAGCATAAACATTGCACATTGCATTAACTAACTGTAAAAGTTTATTTTCCCCTAAAAAAAATTCTCATAAACTGACTAAAAACTCTCCCATGCCCCCTTATCATTTAAGAGGATGACATATTCTATATGCACATGCCAGCCCCTGCTGATACTACTAAATCCATAGGAGGCTACTACTGGGAAAAGCATACATGCAGTGCACACCTTATATTTGAGAATATATCTATAAACCCCTTAACAATATCCTCCCTGATATTATCTGGAAAATCTCCAGGTGGGCTTTCAAGGAGGGCGTGAAGCGTCACTATAAAACGAAAGAGTTCCTCCTTGGAATGAATAGCTTTCTTGCTAAGGGCCATTTCCACTTTGTTCATGTACAGAACTACTAGACCTGTTCCAGGAAAATAAAATGTACTGCTTTAAGAATTGCGTACACAGTACTTTTACAAAGAGAGATAGATAGGTGCAGATTAATCAAACTTACTACAATAAACTCACTTCCTCATCTGATATCGATATTCTTTAACTGTAAGAAGATGCCAAAGAATGTAACTGTATTCTGACTGGAGGTTAGGAACATCCTTTATCACATCCCATATGTGATTAAAAAGTTGCTTGACAACACAAAGTAGAAGCAGAGTTTTCCCTGTGAAAACTTGATTACTGTTTGTTACGCCATGTTAAAATAATGAAAAAAATAGCATACAAGTAAACCATAACAATACATAAACTCAGTCGACATGGCTGGCCCCAGTCAATGGCATTTGTTCAGAAACAAGAAGTTACAGTTCGGTGTGCTGTCACTAGCAGCAAGCTGCAACCACCATAGCAAGCAGATGAAGAGAGAAAGAAAAGGAGAGAAGATATAGAAGAGAAATACTAGCGACAGAAAATTGAAATTAAACCTTTCATTTATGTTTATATTGTATACATATTGATTTCATTGATTTGTAACTCTCGTATCGGGCGATTAACCTTGTAAAACGATTTTAACAACAGTGCGAAGATACATGGGGACTCGGAGAGACCAAACTCACCCCCTTTGGCACTTGCTTCCTAACTCTTAATACTTCCAACTTGCACAAGAATTATTGAGAATGTTGCTTGCATCTTCGGAGTAGATTACTAACTCTTGGGCGAGTAGGAAGAAAAGGACAAAGTGGCCAATATAGTTTTCAATTACTTTTTTTTAAAATGAATGTCACTAGAATTCTCTTGGTCTTTGAGCCTTTCTTGAAACTTGAAAGTTCATGAATAATTGAGAGGAGGATTGGATTATAGGACTATCAGTCATTTCCACTTTACTGTGTTAGAGGCATGCCACATGACAATAATTAAACGAAAATTTAGAAACCATGAAGGGGATTGCGAGGCAATAATGAAGTTGGAGAATGAACGGTGGGAATACCACATGACACATCCTTTGTACTTAGCAGGTTACTTTCTTAACCAAAGAGTATCCTACAAGGAATAATACATGGAGAATGATGATGGCATCCTTACCTGCAAGTTGACATAATTGAATGTCTATTGAAGAGAGCTCCCGATCCACAACTTCAAATCAAAAATAAAATGAAGTTCTATATGAATACATGAGAATCTGCCGTAAGTTTCTTCCCCATCCAATTCCCCTTATGCATAGGCACATAATGAACATGACCTTGCTATTTATGCACATCCAAACTGGTTGGGCCTAATAGATGCACTTTGCCAACAACCAACTAAAGTATCACTAATACCTCTTTGTTGGACCTAGATCAGTTGTTATTACAGTAAGATTCATCCATACCATTTCCCTGAAGTCTGATACATAATAGCTAGGTTCCTATATATTACTTTAAGGATGTATGAGGAATTGAGCTATGGGGTTGTTGTTATAAATATAAGGTGTATAAGCCAAAGGGAATTGTACAGAAAATAATTTGGCCTAAAAGCGACATTAGGTTATTGAAAAACATATATCAAGACTGCAATTTGCATTCACAACCCCCCCCCCCCCCAAAACACCACTTCAGTATATGCGTGAGAAACACAAAAAAGGGGGTAATATGAATGCCTTTTAGCAAGGTTCGATCCAATCACCAAGCCTGATGATCATTCATGCACTTAACAACACGTAGCTTCTATCAAAAAATGAAGCGACCACAATAACAGGTACCAAGTACGCAAAAATGGAAGGGTTAAGAGAAATTCTCAATGTAATCATTAATCCATTTAAAACATCAACATAATCCTATGAGATCACAGTGTCTAATAAGTATAGGAAAGTGAGTAAGATTAGTGACTCTCCTCTTTGTATGCTTCTCACCAAAAAAATTCATAGTAAGAAAAACAAAAGATGCTCAAGAGCTATGTAAACAAACTGGAACTAGCATCATCATTATCATCCAAGCCTTCTAGCTTAATAACAAAGAAATAATAAGATATCCAGTAAATTGAATGAACCATATGGAGTGAACATTAGAATTAAGTTAACTGAAGATGGTAGAATTTACACTCACATAGGAATTATAAGAAAATCCTTAGTAAAATTCCCTCGTGTTATTTACAACACACACCCAAAGTTAGATATGTCACATAATCCCTATTAACTATATTTGAATATAAGTCATTTTTATAATATTTGCATACTCATTGTTTTCGCCAATCCCTCGTAATATTCTTGTTCATAATGCCAAATCATTCATCATGCTCGTAATAAGTTGATATGGGATCCTTAATCATTATGGTCCATTAGTTTCAACAAGTTGGCACAATTAAAAGCAAAATTATCTTATATAGTCTAATAGGACTCGGCTATAGTACGAAAGGTTTGCACTATCGGTATCGGATCCTTCCTATGAATATCGGAATCAATGGTATCAGTTGGGGTCGGAGTATCGAATTTTTGGTATCGGAGATCAAATAATTACTAATACATTATTAAAATTTTAGGGGAAAAATATTTTATACATTTAGGCATAAATTAACCATTTTTTGTTGTTTCTTAGTAGTTTTGAAATTTAATGAAATAATTGTCTCCATTGCTAATTGGTTTACATGTGATTAATAAATTTTCTCCATTTACATGCTTTTACAGCCTTACTACTTGTTTATTTGTCTTTTTCTTCAATTTTCTCTATCAAAGGACTGAAAAAGAGACCACAAACTTCAGTATCGGCCAGTATCAGTAACGATGGATATCGGATCGGAATAAGCCAAATCGTATCGGTACCAACCGTATCATATCGATATCGGCAGATACTACAAGCTATTAGTTGGAAGAGGAAAGACACATTTGCGACTTAGTCTAGTTCCTTCTACTTGATTGATTGATCTATTGTGATGCTAGCATAATGTAAAAAAAAATGCAAATATGACTAAGGGCCAGTATGGGACTCCAATTGGTCCATTTGGCACCCAAACGCAAGGGGCAAGCAAAATGACTTCCAATTCGGATGGACATTTTTCAAATATTTCATTCATTTCAGGACTCGAATGGAAATCTCAACGAGCGTTCCAGAAAGGCATAAATGTACGTTTGAGCAAACGAAACGAAAGGTAAGTGCAATCCAAAGTAGCCGTAAGTGTTTAACCTTGGAAAAGATTTGTACAACTGTAAGATTGCAATATTGATGCTAATTATCCACCTATAGAATCATTGCATACAAAATCGATATACATTTACCTGCTAGCATACTATATGTAAAGAATTCCCCTAAATATTCCAGCCATCTTACGCCCGATTCCTAAAAGTATTTGTCATCTTGTTGCACGTTTGATTTCAGCTATGTTGCACAGACGTGAATATGACGAGGCCACGGCATCGGTTTCGGGATGCCACAGCGTGGTTTCAAGTTTCTGTCGTGTTTGACAAGTGTCCAACGCGACACGTCACTTTTGGAGCGTTCGGCATGTGTGATACATGTTGCACACGAGAACACATCACGGATTTTGGAGTTTAGTTTTTAAATAACACCTTTTAAGAAAAAATTGTGTTCCCTATTAGGAAGACTTTGGTTTTGTTTTTTTGTTTGGTTTGAAGTTTCTTGATTTCTCCCATGGATATTGTTTACTATATACGTACATCCTGATTTGTGTCAAGCCAGAAATTATGTCAAAAGGTAGCCTTCTTATTTATTAGAGATATTCACCTTAATATTTGGAGTTTTAAGGAAACTAATCCATATATCATCGTGATAAGATTAAGGAGTAATTCCAAAATACCCCTTTAAATGAGAGTGTGCATCAATAAACCAAACCACCACGACAAGTTAAAAATCATAACTTAACATTGTATCATTAGTTTGAGACGCAAACTTCTAAAAAAGAACTGATGCTTACAGGTCTCACATGTTACATAAATTTCTAGGTCCCAGTGTCTCTTATCTTTCCTCTCAATATTCTGAATTTTTGATCAATGACCGTCTCATATATTACATAAATTTGGTATCACATATTATATAAATTTGACATAAACCATGACAGAACATAAATTTGGGCAAGTTTGTATAATTAGGGGCAAATTATAATAACTGGCATCATTATACTAATGACTTCCCATAAAGCTTGCTATACAAATAGCTTTTGTTTCCATATATTTGAGGAAATTAAGAAGACTACTCTAAAAGCTAAGTTCTACAATAAACTACAAGAATGTATATACTAATATCTACACAAGTAAACTTATGAATGCTTAAATAGACATTTGGTTACTTTGGCATCAGGCTCCTTTCTAGCACTCACAACACTCTTTTCTAGCATCACAATGCTAGTGCGTCTAATATACATTATGATTATGGCTATTTTATTTTTATATTTGCATCATGTTGCCGAATATGAGGAACCGGGCATTCAATAAACTGAATAAAAGATTATAAGACATGCTATAATCCCACATGACACTAATTGCTAATTAACAATAAAACTTGTCACCTTGTGCACCACTACAACATTTTGTTTCTCTCAAGAAGACCCATACATGTAACTAAAACTCATTAGTATTGGACTGCTCAGTCATGCCTCTTACCAAATAGATAGTTATTTGCACGCCATCTCAGGATTGAAAAAAGCGTACCAAAATCATTGTAACTATCTGATAATAGTAATATTGCAATGTGCAAAATTATGCTATAAACAACATTAATAGCAAGCAAAAAAAATCCATCAAACTGAGGAGCCTAATTAAACAAACCTGGACTAGGAGCTCCACGATTCTACCAAATAATTTTCTCAATAAACTGATACACTTCATAAATCCAAATCTTCCCAAAAGAAAAACAATCACCTAAATAACTGATCATACATGCAAAAATTAGGGGTAAATCCAAGACATCCACTACCCTAGTATGTAAAATACTTAAATTTCAAGCAAATAATCTAGGATAAAATAGCATGCATCCAAAAATTAGGGCAAAGACTAAAAATTTTTGGTAAAAAATTCTAAAGATTGGGGAAAATATACCAAGCAACAGCACTGGAGCACCTAGGGTTGAAAGATCGGACAAGGAGAGAGCAATAGTCAGAGAGAGAGAGAGAGCAGCAGCACTGGAGCAATGGTCGGAGAGAGAGAAAGCGGCAGCACCCAATTTTTGATCGAAAAGAGAGAGAGATTTAGGTTGTTTTGATATTGAGTTCTAAAAGTTTTGATCTACTAAGTTCTGAAAGTTTTGGGATGGACGGTCTGGATTAATCTATCCGATCGAATGGCTACGATGGAAACACGTGGAGGTAAACTTTCCCCCCATATAATTTGGCAATTAGCCGCCAAACGTATGGTATTCCCGCCGACCTATTTGGGACGAAAATGTGTATTATTTGGAACAGAAATTTTTATCAGTCCCAAATAGTGATCCATTTTCACAATCTGTCCCAAAAAAAGTAACATTTTGTTACTAAAAATATAGCCGTCCCTAGAATTATACTTTTAGGACGTTTTAGACTTGTGTTCTTTATAGTGTCGTCCCAAAAAGACACTTTTTTTGTAGTGTGCACTGATACCGCTAATTGGGATAGAGATAGCTTACCCACTTAACGTGGGAGCTACAATGAGTTGAAGTTTAGCTTATCCGCTTAACACGGAGGCTAGAGAAAAGAAAAGAAAAACAAACATACAAAAGACAAGAGAATTAACGCGGTTCGGCTATGTGCCTACGTCCTCGGACAACAATAGTTCTTTTTTTCTTCTTCTACTAATAATAATGGGATTACAGAGTTACAAACTCTCTCTTGGATACCCTCAAGAGGATCTCTCTCATACACAAGTATGGAAGATACTTTGGTGAAGAAGCACCCGAGGTAGAAGCACTGCCCGGAAGAACACCGCAAGCAAGGAGCACCAATAGCACCACCACTTCTAGCACCAAGATCACAAGGGAGGATTAACCCAAACATCTCCCAAACCATCTCCTTATATAGCCATAAGGGAATGAACCTTCTCCTCCAAGATTCGTTCATGCAAGATGAATGAACCTTGGGAACTCCACAAGTCTTTAGACTTTCTCCAAGGTGAATGAACCTTGGGAACTCCAAATCCTATCTCCAATTAAGGAGGGACCACCCAACACTCTGCCTGTCTTGGGGCTGAAAGGGACAAGAAAAATGAGGCTTTGTAAGAGAGGATTCTTAAAAGCTATTATAAGGGAGTCTTCAAGAGGAAGAATGATACTTCATCGGTGATCTCGTATGGCTGCAATCACAGTGTTATGTTCCTACTGCTGAAGACATCTGGTCTTCCTTAAAAAGGATATGATTCTAAAGGATTGATTCCCAAATTCGGTAGTTGTCACCGTCCAACCTGATGGTGGCTCCAGATCTGGAAAGAGAATCTGTTGATGAAGTTATTGTGACTTTAAAAATGTTTGTTTTCTTCTTCTTCTCCCTTCCTCCTTCCTTTATTTTTTTAGGAAAAAATTGGGCGGGTGACTTGGCGACTGCTGCTACTAAGGACGGGACACGCGGTTTAAGGAGGAAGAAGAGAAGATATTTTTAGGGTTAGGTTTGGCTTTGATACCAAGTTGATTGGAGAGAATGAAATAATTGTATTCATCTCACGAGGTAAATTTATACACTTTACAATTTACATGGATGGACTCTTTTACCCCTAAACAGATGGACGCCCTAGGCGCTTATTAATTGCGATCGTCCAATAGTTTATACCTAAAGTCGTGGTACGACGGTCCATATTGCTCCTGACTTTTGAAAAAGGTTGGAGGACCTATAAAAGGATATCCACCAATCCTGGGGCTGGTAGGGACAAGAAAAGGAGGTTTGTAAGAGAGGGTTCTGGGAAGCTATTAAGGGAGTCTTCAAGAGGAAGAATGAGACTTCATCGGAGATCTCGTAAGGAGAGGATTTCACATTGCGGTTTGTGTGTGTAATCCTTATAAAGTCTCTCTTGTTGATTCAATATAATTATTTCTTCCCTTATTCCGTGCAGTATGTCGAGTTTGGTCGAACCACGTTAAGTATTGTGTGTTCTTGTGTATTATTAGTTCCATTAATTGTCCATTAATTGTGCCTAGCTATTGTACTCGTCATCATAAGGTTATTGTTATTATGTGTCTCTTCCGCGTGTGCACTCGGATTTACAACTGTTGGAATGTGATTTGTTTTATGATGAGGGGTTATGTTTCACACTACCATTCCCTTAATGGATAGATAAAGAAGTTCTGCATTGCTAAAATATAGCCATTTATTAGTTTTACTCTTTGTTAGAGTTATTACCAGTTACCAATCATTTCTCCATGAAATCTCTTCAGCATCTTAACTACATGCCTTTCCGATGAGAGAAGGTATTGACTATCACGACATGTTTCTATCACATTGATTGCACTTGATGAGCAAAACTATTCCGTAAGGCACTCTAAAACAGATGTTCGATAGTATACCCTTCATAAGTTTCAGTGTTTATGGGAGGACGAGCACTTTCAATGCTTGCCTATACAAATTTTAAGTTAGTGTCTTATTCGGATAATTTTTTTTGCTTTATCATGTTCATTTTTGTAGGATACTCACTATTTCCTGATCTCACACTCAAATTGCTAGATATATTGTTGTAATTTCTTGATTTGTTATTGATAGTCTTCTTGGCTTTATATAGCCTTACAGTCATTATTACAATGATGGAATATACTGTGGATATCCTTAATAGCCCCTTGGAAGCTATTAATTCCCTATATGATTTGTTATTGATAGTCTTCTTAGCTTTATATAGCCTTACAGTCTACTAAATATGACATCTAACATACTAAATATTCCAACACTCCCCCTCAAGATGGGCGAAAAATATTCACTAAGCCCATCTTGTGACATCCTCTAATCAAACTCACAGAGGGAAGCCCCTTGGTTAGTCCGTCTGCTACCTGATCCCTGGTCGGAACGTGGCTAAGCTCCAACAATCCTCTATCCAGCTTTTCTTTGATAAAGAACCTATCAATCTCGATGTGTTCGGTCCTGTCATGCTGTACTGGATTGTATAAAAGCTCAAAAATGAATGGGCGCCACACACAAGAAGGCGCCAGCATCAAGTGGCGTCTAGACACTGACTTGCGCGAGACTCAAGTTGTGCCCACATCAAGGTGCGCGGGTCCCACATGGCAACCTTCCTCGAGAAGCTGTAACGGTTGCCATCATTACTGACAGCAAAATAGTCGAAGAATATCTCTTCGAATCCCGAGCAATGCGGCGCTCGAGATAATTTTGTCAATATTTAATGCTGACAGCTAGCTCGGGTAAGCTATCGAAGGACGCAAGAAATTTCTACAGCACAGAAGACTGAGTCAGAGGCGCCAGTTATCAAGATGTGCCGGCGTAACTTGGCTAGTTGACGCTACCTGATTAAGTTTTTGTCCAGAAGCTAGATGACGTGGCATGCATGCCACTAATTTTGAAGAACGTGTCCACTACACTGCCCACAACTACACGCATCTCACTGACAAGATGCCACGCGTCACCAGTAGTTAAAGTAACCGTTCGTGTAATTGGACAGGGGGCGCACAACACAGAGTGCGCGCAACTCATAAAATAGTTATTTCAGAACTTTATAAATAGAGTTTCAAATCAGTTCTAAAGACATCACTAATGATCATAATCTCCTGCTAAAGTGCTATTGCATTCTCCAAAGGCTTGTGTCTTTAATATCACATCATCCAAGGGATAAAGTGATCATCTTCTGATCAGATTCCTATAGTTGTACTTTCCTAGAAATTATTGTACTCTTGTACTTTCTTTCTTTTTTAGTTTGTAGAATTCAAACTTTTGTTTTACAAACAAAATGGCGACTCCGCTGGGGACGACTTTCTCCTCCGACGAGAAAATGACAACTCAATGTGATACCACGTCGATCCGTAAGATGCAGAAGATCTTGGTCTTGCAAGTCAACCAAACAGCCTACAAAGCCATGATTAGTGCTGGGGGTGCTAGGCGCGCCACTGTGGCTGCCAAGAATAAGGTGCGTGCCATATGGACTCCCAAGTCCTCAACAACACCAATTACTATTTCTGTGCAACCTGCGCCTGTTGCCTCTCTGGCAGAAAATAAAAGGAAATGACCTTTGGCTACTCCCTCTTCTTCTATAGTTCTGAACTCGGAGAACAGCCTATCTAGTAAGGCTACTAATCAGAACAAAGGAAAGCGCCCTTTGGTCTTTTCTCATTTTGTGCAAGCTGCGCCTATTCCTGCCCTGGCGCAAAATAAGGAGAAACACTTTTTAGCTAATCCCTTTTCCTCCCCAAGTCTGAAACTTGCTGGGAATACACCTATTTTTGCCCTGACATAGAACAAAAGAAAGCGCCCTTTGGCTTTTTCTCATTATTTTCTGATCCTTGACTCAGCGGAAAACACTTCTGGTTGCACCCTTGCACCAATCAATACAAAAGCTCTTTTGGGCAGAAACTCTACTCATCCTGACAGAGATAATCAAATCTCTGGCAAGAGAGTAAGTTCTATTCAGAATGAACTTTCTGCTGCTCAGTTGCGCCATGCTAAGTGCACAGGAACATGGTGTGCAGCACAAAAAGGCATTCTACCTACTCCCAAGAATTCAAGTCAGGATTTGCCAACCCTGCACATCTCAAGATCCAAACAAGGCAAGCTGCTGGTGTCTCAAATAGACACACAAGTGGTGCACCTATCTGACTTGTGCGCCTATCTCAACAGGCGCCAGTCAAGATCATTTCTAGCAAGACATAAAAGCCTGCGCTCGCAGCTAACTTGCGCCAGAGGATGACCTCTAAAGTCAAGAATCCTCTTACCTATGCCAATCAGCTCAGCACCTTCTTGCACACTCAGGGTACAGGACAACTCAAGAACTGGAATCATGTTTCCAATGTCATCAAGGAATACATCCCTCCTACTTCTTCTCGTCCTGTCGTTGTAACCGATCTCCGTGAACTTCTTGCACAGAAGCGGAAGATTGTAAGGCCGTCTAGTCCGTCTCATCCACTTGTAGCTCCATAACAAGAGCATCACTGTAATCATCACCATGAGATAGTCATCAAATGTTGCTTCCAGTCAGCTAAGCGGTCTGTCTTCGACCGTTTGAACTATGTTCAGACTCTTGAACCAGTGATAGTGGACGAAGATAAATTGTTGTATGCTTCTGTCAACATGACATCCCGAAGCACTGGGGGTGGAAAGCGTCCGAGATGCAACGTATCCCGCAATCCCAATCAACAATACTTGGATCAGATCCGTGATTCCGATGAAGGGGTTTATCGACACACCAGATCAAGAAGCCGAGATACAATCGGTCAAATAAATCATCTTTGTGATCGAGATACAATCGGTCAAAGGAATTTTCCTTTTGACCGAGAAACAATCGATCAAAGGAATCTTCCCTTTGACCAAGAATCAATCGATCAAAGAAATCTTCCTGACTCTGACCAAAATTCTTTCAGTCAAAGGAACCTTTCTATCCCTTGTCCTGGAGGTACTTCCTTGTATGACTTGGATGCCGACAGTAAAAGTTCTGAGCGAACCATCTTTTATACTAGTTCCTCTTCAGTGGCCAGAGAAGTAACAACATATGTCACTAATGAGGAACAAGACATATCTAGATCTAACAGTCAAGAGCAGAGAATTGCTGCATTGGAGGCTAGTTTGAAGAGCATGGCTGAAATGATGACATGCATGCATGCTGTGATCATAGCACAACACACGGTTCCACCGGTTGCGAATCCGATTCTAACCCAAGAACTTGAAATGATGACAGTGAAAGTTCTGAACGAACCATCTTTTATACTAGTTCCTCTTCAGTGCTCAGAGAAGTGACAACATATGTCACTAATGAGGAACAAGACATATCTAGATCTAACAGTCAAGAGCAGAGAATTGCTGCATTGGAGGCTAGTTTGAAGAGCATGGCTAAAATGATGACATGCATGCATGCTGTGATCATGGCACAACACACAGTTCCACCGGTTGTGAATCCTATTCTAACCCAAGAACTTGTAATGACATCTGCTCTCATCAACTTTGGTCTGGGGGTACAGTCTCCTCATACTACTTCAGTACTAGTTCAGGCTACTCTAAGTCAGTCTGGTGCTGGGGGTGGGGCTTATCATGCAGTCCCTCCTCCTAACACACCAAATCAGTCCACTGCTCCACAACCAATAGAAGATGCTAACGAGTCCGTAAACTTTTGCGTACTCAGTTTGAAGCCTTCAAACAGAAAGACGGCCAACATAAGCTTAGGATTACACAACCTTATCCCATAGAGTAGAAGAAAGTTCAATTTCCACCCAAATACAAACCTCCTACCATTATGCTGTTTGATAGCAGTACATATCCAAGCCAGTACCTCAATCACTTTGAGGTAATGACTGATCAACTTCAGCTGAACGATGCTCTACTTATTAGAGTATATTAGAGTATTCGTAGGATGCTTAGCTGGTGAAGCTTACGACTGGTACTGCAGTTTGCCAGACGGTTGCATAACCTCCTTTTTTGGATTCAAACAAATATTCTTGGAACGATTTTATGAGGTAACAAATGATATGACTATGTCATCCCTCATCAAAATCAAACAGCGCCATAATGAAACTACTGAACGTTTCATTGAACGATTCCGCCGTGAGGCACTCAAAATGCCTTTGGGAACTCCAGATGCTCTGACTATAGACACATGCAAATCAAACTTGTTGCCTATAATCAGTATGTGGACTGGCTCTATACAGTTTTAGGATTGGCCTTCCTTCATAGTAAATGACAAGGCAGCAGAAGAAAGTACCGACAAGTTCAAACAATTAGGCATTCAGATGCCTAATCTTGACAGAGATGAACATATTGCATCCAACAGTGGTGGCCGTCAGAATAATCGCAAAGGCAAAGAGACTATGACTATCAATGTTAAAGGAAAAGAAGCTCTAGCCGTCAACATAGGTCAGTCAACACCTACTCCAACGGCACCACCACAAAGGGTACCATGTCCGAAAGAAGAATACTCCTTCGACGAGGATGATGTCATGAGAATCTTTGATTGCTTGATCCAGAGCAATAAACTTCAGCTGCCGGACACAAAGCAGCTAGAGGAAATAGGTAAAGCTGATCATCTTAAATATTGTGTGTATCACAGGTTTATTGGAAACCCGACTCGAGCTATGTGCTCAAAGGGAAGATCCAAGAGATGATCAAATCCGACGCAATCACTCTTCAACAGGACGAGAAGACTGTAACTGCTAACATCGTTTCTCTACAGTTTGGCAATTTTCTGCTCAACTTGTGTAGGATGGAGTCATACCCATCCCGAAAGCTACTCTGGAGATTGTCAATCTTCCACCTGCACGAACTGATGGTCTTATTCCTTTGTCAACCGATAAGGGAGAGATTATGTGGATCCATCCTGATTTGGTGGCTGACTTTGAAGCACCTTCTTCATCCACAAAGTCCAAGAAAGCAGCCAAATATAAGTCATGTCATATGACTTCATTGGGTGAACACTGTCTTCCACCTTTAACTGCTACCTTCACTTCGGGGGCAGATTCTTTTCCTTTGAGACAATGTTGTCAAAGCTAGAGGCCAATTACCAACCAGTCTTCCATATATATAGTAAATAATCCCACGAACTCATGACGAAGATGTGATATGATCTACAAAAGGCTCCTGGTCTGAATCATGGAAAAGGATCTCTTGTACCACTTTTTCTATGCCTTTCACACAACCAATCTCCTGTTGGTTTGGGTTTCTGGACAAATTCTTCATCTTGTCAAAGAAAGTCTTCCAAAAGCAAGATCCGGACAAAGTGTTACAATATGGTGTCTTTCGAACCTGTATCCGAAGAAGAAGCCTTAACTGGTACCAGGTCTAGGAGACTTTACTTGAGAGACTATTCAAAAGGTCAAGAGAGCCCTGCTCCATCTCCGAAGGCTCCTCCAGCATCATCTTCTCCTGTTGTTAATTCCATCGGCTTCATCACCTCCAGTGGAACCAACTCCTCCCAAACCGACAGCGACCGACAAAGGAAAATAGCCTGTCCGCTTCGATAAAGTATTAAAGAAGACTCCACCTCTTGGACTTGAGAAGCCTTATAGCTTTGATATATTGGCTCAACTGGCTAATACTCTAACAAGGTTATCAATCTTTGAACTCCTGCGTCTCTCAAGAGAAACTCGAAAAACATTAAAAAAAGATTTAATGCAAGCCGACACTTGTCTGGCACTCCTTAAGAAGCCAGACGAGGAGCCTGTGACCTGCTTTCATTATCATAGTGTGATGGAGCTGATGCCCAATATCACCTTTACACAAGATGATATGCTGCTAGAAGACAATCGACATGACCGACCTCTCTATTTTACGGAATATGTCGATACAATGAAGGTTGACCGCATCCTGATCGATCCTGGGTCTGCACTCAGTATCATGCCAAAGACTCTACTAGATGCTCTGAAGATCCCTGTGCATAATCTTTCCACAACTATTACGACAATCCTACAATTTAATTCCGGTAGGAGTGAACCCCTGGGGAAGATTCGCCTGAAAGTATAAATCGGTAATCGCCGTACAAATGTTACCTTCTATGTGATCGACAATCATGGCTCTTATAATGCCTTGCTTGGAAGACCATTTCTGCATGAGCATAATATCATGCCATCAACTCTTCATCAATGCTTCAAGTATTTGGATGTTAATGGAGAGATCCAAAAGGAAGTGACTGATCTTAACCCCTTCCGGGGTATCGAAGCATATTGTACTGATTCCCGAATGTACAAAGAGGAATTCATGAAAGTTGTACTGGCCATAGATACTGAGAAAGATCATAGGGACACCCCATATGATGTCCTTGTGATTTCGGCCAAAGGACATACTTTTCGTCCTTCATCCTCTCAGACGTTGACCATTCATCTTTCTTCTCATGCTAAACATCCTCCTGCTGAAAAAATGGAACAGAGGGAGCTCACCTCTTCTGAGCCTCTTGTTATCGACCTTCATCGTAACAAGCCTCCTCCTCCTCTGGTTATCAACCTTACCAAGCTTTCTGCTAAGGCCAAGAACCATGTTGTAAATGATGATGTACAAATCAATAAAGTAGTATCTCCTTTACAGTATATTGATGTCTTTTATTATACTCGATGTTACTTAAAAATGCTAGATAACTTCGAACTACTTACAATAGGTTCAGTTCAACCTCTCCAAGATGAAATATTGCTCGAACCAGTACAAGACTCCTTCTTCTTAGTTCCTTCCAGGAAGAAAGATAAACTTCCTATACTTTTTAGTAAAGGAACATAGCAGAAGACTACGTCCGATAGTGAGAAAGAAAATGACGATAATGGAGGCTCCAACTACGTCGTTATAGTCAATAATCAAAAGATATCATTCAAAAGATGGGCTATAATTTTAAAGTTGGTCTTAATGGCGGTAAGGGAAGGCGAACTCCTACTCGTATCCCTGCTCCAAATGGAAAGTCACTGTAATATTACGACAAAATGAAGTATGGATTGGGTTATACCTCGCCGATTCTGACCCTAAAAGCCTCCAAATCCAATAAAGAGGAGCGACCTAACTCTTCTGATTCTATTTTATGGGATTCTGATACCAGTGTAGGGCACGTCCATCGAGTGATACTATCTTCTAATATAGTGTCTACTGAATTCTCAGAAGACGATGATGACTTTATTGAAGCTCCTAAAGCAGATTCTTGGGCACAAAGGATGGATACTCAATGGAAACTTCGTTTCGAGCAACGAGAACCCCCTACTGAAGATCAATTAATTCAGATTGATGTTGGAGAAGAAGGCTCGCCAAGACCTATCTTTATCAGCAAAAGCCTTCTAGAAACAGACAAGCAAGAATTAATTCAGCTTATTCGAGAATACATTGACGTCTTCGCCTAGAGTTATGAGGATATGCAAGGACTGGATCCTCAGATTGCAATCCACAGGCTCAACATCTTGCCCAATAAAAGGCCGGTTAAACAAAAACAGCGTCGATTTCGACCTGACATGATGGATGCCATAGAAACTGAAGTCAAGAAGCTTATCTCTTATAGTTTTGTCAGAGAAGAACAACATCCTGACTGGGTTGCCAATGTTGTCCCAGTTATGAAGAAAACGGGAAAGGTCAGAGTCTGCATTGACTTTAGAGATCTCAATGATGCTTGTCTCAAGGATGAGTTTCCACTTTCGATCACTGATGTCATGATCGACAATACTTGCGGATTCGAACGAATGTCTTTTACGGATGGATTCTCAGGATACAATCAAATCAAGATGCATCCAGAAGATAAAAAACATACATCTTTCCGTACTCCTCTGGGAGTCTATTGCTACACTGTCATGCCATTCGGTCTTAAAAACGCTGGTGCAACTTATTAGCGGGCTATGAGTACTATCTTCCGTAATCATTTACAGAAGATAATTGAATGCTATGTCGACGATATTGCTGTCAAAAGTCGTCTAAAGGAAGACCACATCCAAGACTTGAGAACTATCTTCGATCTAGTACGCCTGCATCAACTCAAGATAAATCCTACCAAGTTATTCCTGGGAGTCTCTAGTGGCAAATTTCTTGGATTCGTTATTACCTCTAAAGGTATACACGTTGACCCTGAGAAGATCAAAGCCATTCAAGAGATGCGTCCTCCATGCAACCTAAAAGAGCTACGAGGATTCCAGACGGCTTGCGTACATCAGGAAATTCATTTCAAATCTTTCTGGACGCTGTAGACCATTCACTCAATTGATGAAAAAATGTATCTTTCATTTGGACTGAAAAATGCCAGCAAGCATTTGAAGACATAAAATAGTATTTGATGAATCCTCTAGTTTTAGTACCTCCAGTCTCAGGAATACCCTTCCTGATGTATGTTCAAGCAATGGATCATTCATTGGGTGCATTACTAGCCCAGAAGAACAAAAAAGGTCATGAACAAGTTATCTATTATCTCAGCCGCACGATGATCGAGGCTGAACATCGATATAGCCCAGTGGAAAAAGAATGTTTAGCTTTGATGTTTGTTTTTCAAAAGACAAGACATTACATTAGGGGCAAAACTATTCATGTTATCTCCAGAGTTAACCCTCTCCGGGTCTTGATAAAGAAGCCCAGTACACTTATTTCCAGACTTGCTACATGGGCCACACTTTTAGCATAATATGATATGGTTTACGTTCCTCAAAAATCTATTAAGGGTCAAGCCCTAGCCGACTTTTGGCTGCTTATCCAATTTCGGAGACATCTAAACTCTACGATGAGATTCCTGATGAAACTTTAGAATCTAATATGATTTCAAAGGAAATTCTTTCCTGGCGTCTATTCTTTGATGGTGCATCCAGAATCGGACCCAAAGGTACCATTATCACTGGAGTCGAAATTGTCCTTGTATCACCTGATAAATTGGTTATCCAAAGAGCTTATTCTTTAGATGAGCCATGCTCCAATAATGTGGCTAAATACAACGCTCTACTCATCGGTCTCTAATTAGCTAAACAATTGGATATTAAATATCCGAAAGTATACGGAGACTCTAAGCTAATCATCAATCAGGTTAGAGGCATGTACGAAGTTCGGCACCAAGACCTTGTTCCATATCATTGAAGTAGCTGTCAGAATGGATATATCGTTTAAGGGCTTCTTCATTGAACATGTACGTCGAGCTTGTAATACAGAAGCTGATGCACTTGCTAATCTGGTAGGCGTATTAGAAATCCCCGTGAGAAGTCAACAGATGATTGTCATCACTAACAAAGAGTTATTTTTCATCGAGAATAACTCAAATATTGAGTTCAGCAATTCAACTGAAATCAACGTCATTGGTGAAGACTGGAGAGCTCCTTTTATCGACTTCGTGGTACATGACATCTTATCTGAAGATCCTAAGGAAGCTATAATAATCCGTAGGCGATCACTCCAATTTTATTACAATCACACCTCCAAGACCCTCTATCGGCGAACATTTGATGGTCTACTCTTACGATGTCTTGCGAGAGATGAAGCAAAATAAATACTACGTAAAGCTTACAATGGTGTATGTGGTGCACATCAGCCCGATCCTAAGTTACAGGATCGTATCCGACGTATGGGCTACTACTGGCCCACTATGGTATCAGATGCCATTGAATATGCAAGGAAATGTCGAGCCTGTCAAATCTATGCAGATTTCATCCACCAATCATCGGAGTTTCTTCACCCGACTGTCGCATCATGGCCCTTTGAAGCTTGGGGCATGGATGTTATTGGTCCTATTAACCCACCTTTATCTAGAGGATATCAGTTTATACTAGCTATAACCGACTATGTCTCAAAATGGGCGGAAGCTGTACCCTTGGCTGAAGTCAGACTAGCATCGTCATTAATTTCATCAAACATCATGTGATAGACAGATTCGACGTTCCTCGGCAAATTATTCATGATAATGGGCCCCAATTCATCAGTCAGAAGTTTACCCAATTTTGTGATGACAATAGAATCGATAATGTTGCTTCCACAACCTACAATCCTGCAGCTAATGGTTTAGCAGAAGCATTCAATAAAATCATCATCAAGTTTCTCAAGAAGTTTGTTTCTACCAATAAAAAAAACTGGAGCAAAAATCTTGGAGAATGTCTATGGACTTATCGTACTACTATACGTACTCCAGCCGGTTGTACACCTTTCTCCTTTGTGTATAGATGCGAAGCTGTCCTACCATTGGAAATTCAAATTCTATCTCTAAGGATTTCTATTGCCAATGAACTCACAACAGAAAATAATGATCGTCTTCGACTTTAGGAGCTTGGAGCGCTTGACGAGAAACGATTATTAGCTCAATAACATATTGAGCTATACCAAGCCCGTATCTCAAAAGCTTTCAACCGTAAAGTTAAAGTATGAGCATTTGAAAAAGGCAAATTAGTCCTTACTGTCAGACGTCCTATGACTATGACACACATGAGCTAGCAAATACAAATTCGAAGCAAAGTGGGAAGGTCCCTATGTTGTAAGCAAGGTTTTCTCAAACGGAGCTTATCAACTGACCGGGATGGATGGCCGAGTCGCTATGATGCCTATCAATGGCAAATTCTTAAAAAAATACTATGTTTGAAGAATGTACAAGATATTATCTGAATATTATATATCCTTCAACTTTTTAATTTATTATCTTTTATTTACTCTTCCGTAGATAAAACCACAGATAATAAACTCTCAAAGAAAATCCCCAGTGGAGTCTATCCAGATCATATCACATCATCACAAATGTTGTCTTTTGAAACCCAGTTGTTTTTAAAAGATATACTATTTTTGAATCTCAGTTGATTCAAAGGTAGTCAATGATTCACGTCCACATTACCTCTGAATTCTATTATCTATATCAGCGACCTAGCACGACCATATTATCTCTGATAAAGTCATCTTTTGAAATGACAATATTTCAAGAATTATATATTATCATGTCCACATTACCTCTGAACAGATATAACGAATATATTATTATTTTCTAGAAGATATGTCATGTCCGGTACCTTTGAACATACTTCCTATTCTTATCTATTACTTATGTCTATCACATATATGCAATAAGCAATGGAACCATAAAAAGATCAATAATTTTTTTATTTCAATGATGTTCAAAATATCAAAAGAGTACATCATGTGAAAGATAGTAAAAAGACAAAGTCGTTATGAACAACTTTATTATGGAGGCTGGGTACTGAGATCAACGATTAGTCTCTTCAAATTCTCAGCTCTTTCTGTTCTGGAGTCGACACCCTTTGCCTAGCTATAGCTCTCCCAGACTCTGGATCAAATGGCTGCAGCAAGTCAGCTCGGTGTTCCAGTTCTGCACCTTCAGTTCGAATAAGTTTATCCTATTGCCTCCTCAGATTATCTAGTTGACTTGCAGCAAATTGATGCATTTCTAATATTTCTTCTTCACGTCGCCGAGCTGCTTTGAGTACTTTTTAGAGCCGGGCCATCTCGGTTTCTAAGTCCCGTAGGCGAGCTTGGCATTCAGTAGCTTTTTTCTTTTTTTTTTGCAGCTTCAGTCTTATGATGCTCAACAGAAGAATTTGTCTCGACAATGCGAGATTCCAACTCTGCAGAGCGCCGTGAGAAAGCCACCACAGAAGCTTCGAAGTTGGCCTTTCGTGTTGCAACCTTAAGAGCCATCACTTCGCACTCGGCATCTACAAGCTTCTGGATATTTCTTTTTGTTAGATCTTTATAAGACTTGATAGATTCTTCAAGCTCATCCAAGATATGCTCCAAAGAGTTGACTCTATCCAGATTGCCGATTTTGCGAATAGCTCCAATAATAAAAAAAAGGGCCCTTTATTGACTCATAAGGTTGGTCCTTTTCCAAGACCATCTGAACCAGAGGCCTCAGGGAGGTGAAAAAAACATTGGTATAAGCTTCAACAATGATCTTGTTCATCACTGATATACCAGGAGTTGCCACTGTGACCCCTCTTCCCGAATTCTGAATTATTATTATATATTTATTTATTTCTAGCTTTAAATACATCTAGTTAGGAAATAACTCTTATTTTAAAATTCTATTATAGACCTTCTGATTAAAGGAAGAATTTGTCGAATTATTAAACCATTTTTTTTGTATTATAGAAAATATTCTAGAATTGTTGTATCAACTATTATTTTTACAATTTTTGATATTTATACTAGTAAAATTATTTGGTATATTACCACCAATCATTTCAAAGAATTAATTTTATGATTTCTGTTGGAAATACTATTTGATAATGTTTAGATATTATTTCAAAATTTTAATGATACTTCAAGATTAGATTTGATTTGTAATTATATGCTTTAAAATAGAAATTAATATTATTGATTTGAATTTATATGATTAAATTGAGTGTTATTTGGATTATTGTAGTAATCGATTATGCGATTAAGATTTAAATAAATATATTTGTATACGTGTAGGTGTATATGTATATATATAGATATATGTGTACGTATATAGATATTAAATTATTACATGTGTGTATATATATATATATGTAAATATATACATATATATATATAGATGTATGTATATTATATGAGTGGATATAGGTATATACGTATAGATACGATTTTTATATATGGTATTTACGTATATGTGTATATAGATATATATAGATATCTATATATATATAAGAGATAGGAATAAGAAAAATATAAGAGATAGGAATAAGAAAAAGAAAAGGAAAAAAAAAATAATATATATAACAACAGCAGTGACAACTCACGAGATATTGGGTGGGCCAATATCTCGTGAGTCGTTAATCCCCCCAAACCCGCGCGGTATGGTTCCCAGCCAAGCCTCACCGTGCGTTTAGCCGCTTACTCTCCAGAGGATCTAGTGCGCGTAGCGCCTTTTTTAAACACTGCTATTTCTTACATGTCATTGGGCTAATAAAGGCTAACGTGAGACCTGAGAATAATTGCATATATAGAGGAACAGCAGCCTACAACTAAAGCCGAGCGCCCAAGTCCTATTTCCCAATTCCCCACAGGCCCACGAGGCCAGCTCCCCTTAAGTCCCCACAGCAGCAACAACTCTATCAGCCCGAGCCCGTAGTACACGCGAGTATAAGTACATCGAGGGATCGACAGAACGAAGGAGCAAAACCCTAACTCCCCAACAAACGCGCCTCCACCCTGGACTACTGGGCGACCCACCTCGACACTGCGCCACCGCGCAGGGCGCATCGGAGGCCGACCACGGCCGGCCAGGCGCGGGGATGCGCGCACGCACCAGCGCGAAACAGTGACAGCAGCCTTTGAGCCCCACTTCGCATAAAGATTTCCGTCGCCTCGTCGCGACGTTTTGCGCGTCGTCTTCGCAGGTACGTCGACAACCCATACAAATTTAATTCCCTTCAAATACATGGTAACCAGATGCCCTAGGTTGTTGGAAAAACGACGCTAAAGTCGACGTAAAATCTGTCCCGAAACAGAGTAAAATCCACTCCAACCACCCGTATTCGAGGATCGATTCCGATCGATCCAGTGACTGTTTGTAAATTCTACTTGAACACATGTTTAGACGACCTATAGGCCTTCACAAAAGTTTTTACAGAAGCCAAAACCATCGACGATGTGTCGAGAAATCAAATCCCGAACTTTGACGAAAACCTGTTTTAAAAATCATGAAATCGCTCCACACGACGTACGTCACGCCAATCCGGACGACGTGGTCGCGTACCGAAAGGATCGAAAGCTGCGTAACAGCTTTGTGGTCGTGTGGGCTTTGACGGAATTCAAATTGGTCGCGTGTGCGCGACGAATTTGATGCGTATCCGTCGAAATTCTCCGTATCGTGCACTTTGCAAATTCTCCAATTACTTTGTGCACGTTCATCAGATCGAGACGAAACTTGCGCCAACAGGACCGTATCATTTTTTTGGTCCTGTATGCCAAGTTTGGTCCAATTCTGAGACAGTCGAATCCGACGTCGTTTTGCGGGCCCCACGGTCTCACTCAACGGACGATTTTGTGCACGGCCCGCCGGAATCCAACTTTGGACATACGGTTGGGTTCGTATCAGAAAACTGGATCCGTAGACATATAGTTTGATGACTTTAGAGACCGTTAACTCTGGCACGCTTTTCGGTGCAAAGCGGGTCCAACGGCGGACATCGTTTTTGCCCGAAATTACCGTTTTGCTCCTGTGTCCAGAATTGGACGTAAGGACAGGCAATCCTAGCTAATTGGACTATTCTGAGATCATTGGTATTGTTTATTTCAGCTTCCGGGGACTGTTGTACGGGTTTTGACTATAGTGGCATATTGAGTGGTTTGGATCATCGGTTTCACCAGCACAGGACCACAGGCGAGTACAGTTTATTGTCTGCATTTCGATATTGATTTTCACTATATTTCATTGGTTCGTTTCATTAGTTATGTGATTATTTTCTATTATAAATTGTTGAGTCGGGAATGAGAAGTACCAACGATGTGTGATCTGACCTTAGACCGTGTAGACCGTGTTGCATTATTTCTTGTAGACCGTGTAGACCGTGTTACATTTATTTCTTGTAGACAGTGATTTATTTATTGCAAGTAGACCGTGTAGACAGTGATTTATTTATTGCATTTAATCTGTGTAGTTCGTGATTATTATTCTGTAGACAATGTTTCTTTATTGCAATATTTTCTGTAGACCGTGTAACTGTAGACCGTGTAACTGTAGACCGTGTAACTTTAGACCGTGTAGACCGTGTCGCATAATTGTCCCGAGACCGATCACATATCAAAGGTACTTCTAACGGTGGAAAGTATATGAGTCTATTTATTACTATTGATTTTTCTTACGGCTTTACTGTTATTTTCAAAACTCATGATTGATGTCTAACCTTTGTTTTATAGTCATTTTCTTTATTGAGATTGCATTCAGTGGATTGTGCTCGTTCCATTCCTGACTGGAAACCAACATTTTCAGGTTAGCCGTGGATTCACTTAGCTTGGGGAGTGACGGAAATACTTGCAGACAAAGGCCTAAAGACTAGCTAGATAGTTGAGTTGTAGTCATTCATTTATTTGTACAAGTTTATATTATTCTACAAATGTAAAACTTGTAATCATTGTAAGTTAAATTAATTATGTGAATGAGCATTGTTTGTGATTTTGATCTTCATGGCCGTGACAGCGTTCTACCGCCGACACTGCGGCGTAGGCTGGCTTGGACACGTCTCGTATCCGTTTAAAAAAAAAAACGGGTGCGGGTCGTGACAAGTTTTTGTGGTGGCCCATGCAGGTCTGTCTTCGCAAATCATGTGAACTCGTGATAGTACTAAAGTTAGTTGTACTATTGCGAGCCTGCGGCAAGGAAATGCTCATTCACGAATTAAGATTAATTTAATTTAAGTGAATGACTAGGACTAGGAGTCCCCTATACAAATTTACCAATGGGTAGTCTAGGTCATGCAATTTAGATGAGGAGTTAATAAGGTTGATTGTTTGTCAGATCCCCATAGGTACACTATTATCTCTCGATATGACGACACGATCCAAAGTGGATAGATTGTTCACTTGGTGAGACAGGGCATCATATAATTTATGATCTAACCTTGATGAATTGGGCAAATTCATTCTCCTTGCCTCTTTAGATATCATCCTCACATATTAGTCCAAATTGCTTATTTAGTTCCTATTTTGCCTTAGGAATTATTATGTCTGATTTTGTTATCCATATGCAGACCTCGAGTTAGTTTCGATTCCAGATTTTTCCTCCATGGTTTGAATACACACGAAATAGATGCTAGAATGTTTGTATTCTTTTTTCAGCTATTTCCTCCATGTTCAATATTTATTCTAAGGGTTGTGACTAATAGGACATATACCTACGCTTTATTTCATAATCGACTTGTTTGAATCTCTAGAAGCTCATAGATTTGTACAGACATAGTTTAAGGAATATTAGTTAACCCATAATGGCAGGACAGCAGCGCACTGTCGCCATTTATTTGAATTATGGAGACTATGGATCCACTGCAGCCAGCAGCGCACTGGCAAGGCACGATCCCTGGAGTTGAAATTGGTCTAAAAAAATAGCGGTTATATAGTATTGCTAAAACTATAGCTGGTGGTCCTCTTTGATCATAGTTACCCTTGCGTCATTATAAGGTAGAGTACCGGGTAGCATATCACCCTGAAATCATGAATCCAAGGGTTTACCACAGTCCGAGTATACGGACGAGGCATAATCCTCGGTAAAATGATTTCAGACATGATTACAAGTTAAGGATACTATAGAGGATAGGACAAGGCCATGTATGTCCCATAAGACTTGAAGCCAATATTAGTAGAAGTTTTGCAAGTTGGGTAGCACGTCTTCCGATCTAGCATTCCGTGGTCCTTGTGACCTATTGACGAGATAATTGATTAACACTAATAGGTATACCTAGAATATAGAATTTTGAGGTCATAACCCATTGGTTGACCAAAGTCTTATGAATAAGAAGACAGTAGGATGACTGTATAAGTAAGAACACCAGGTAAGGTTTGATTCTCACAGAACTCGAGCTACTAGTGCTTTTTTTCAAAAATCGTGCGTACTTGTATTTTGACTATCTTGACCAACGCTGCAATTACAGCCTAGTTTTGCAAGCTCACTCTGTTCTCGAGCTTGATTCAAGACATGTGTTTAGTGGGGACGCCTGCTAACATATTGTCTAATCAGAATCATTGTATTACGGTCTGATCAACCCTGATGCATTTGGTTCGCTCTTCATCTAATTCCCCTACGTGGATTGAGATGTAGATGTCTCTAGGATCTCATCCGCGACTGCTTGACAATTTCTCTTGAATTATACATTCGCCTTTGAATCGCGTAATTGTATTCAGTGACACCTCCCTTGAATTCTTTATTGTTTTTGTCTTTCACCGATCTAGAAAGACGAAAGCTCGTAATCGATAGATGGATACAGAGTATTCTCATGGCTATGATAGATGTATATGCAAGTACAGCTACCATCGGCCGGCTCTGTGACTGGAACCTTGCCTTGAGATACTCATCCTCCCTTCAACACTAAACCTACTATCTTGATCTTCTGGTCATTAGAATCTAAGAGTGATTAGGGTTTTACCCTCCGTCAAATGCCAACCTAGGAGACTACTTATCCTCCAGAGACCAAATGTTGTGAGTCTCTAATCTTTTGTTTGAAGCTTGCTTCGACAAGAACCCTTGTGACGATAGTCTGGCAGGTTTGACCCCAATAGAAACTCACGATCCAGTCGTTAGAAATCTTTTCATATGACGTGCCTTAGAGTTGGTTATCCCGTCGACAACTCATGGATACTGTGGGCGAGTAGGTCATTCTATTTTATCGACCCTGTGTCACTGCACACGTACTCGTTTCCCATTTATTGAGGAACGACCCTTGACTTGACTTATATCTACCGAATTTCGTTATGCTGTGCCTCATTCTTTATTAACAAGAGTCGAGGTACAGTATCCCGGCTTTGGAATTCTTCTAGTCTCATTATTCCTAAAACCATATTCTAGCTTCTAAGGTGGGTAGACTATAAGCCTTCTAATTTTTTTTGGATATACGAGGATTACCGATTGATTAGGATAATTTTTTTAGTAGGATGACAATTAGTGCCCATGGACTCCCACTTTTCTTTTAGATCATTTTGTGTCCCCGGCCGTGTCATTAATATTCGGAGCGTAATACTAGCCATTACCTCCCAACAAATTTCATATGCAAGTTCTAGACAAGCCCACCTTCACCTAGGTATATCATGTCCCACTCAAACGCGTCCCCTTGTACTCAATTTTTATGGTACGACTTTCAGATAAAAAAGGGACAAGCTATAACCCTTACCATAATATCGGTATACCTTCCGACATCCATTAGAGCCTCAACCTTGACCCAATTCCTTCGACCCAATATGTGGTTGTGATCGACTCAAAGCCCACTACGCACATGTCACTAGTGTGCAACGTAAATGTGTCTTCTCGTGCTACTTAAACACAAAAGTCACTGAAGGCGAATCTTGGGCTTGAAGGACCTAGCTAACCAACCTGACGAGCAACTAGCTCAACTCCTCGGGCAGAGACCTATTCCAGGCCATCCCAATCTAGTAGAAATAGTTTATCTTGGGATCTTGTTCTGTCCAAATAGATTGAGACCCAAGGTTCATCCAACCAACGAGTGATATCCAAAATAGGAAACCCATTAAGGCCAGTAAAACCCCTCCAGACAAACCCCCATAGTTGGTCTATAAGATCGAACTATTTGAAATAGGTCCCTATAGCCATTTTGTTGTCTCCCTTTCTTAGAAAGTAAAGTCGTTCGTCACTCATATTCCAACTACTTGGAATTTGCGATACGATCTTGCATTACATTTATATCCCTTGCTCGTGTGTTTAAATAACCACGGGAAGATCACAATCTTGATTCCTCAAATTCTGTTCTATGATGGAACCTTATTTGGGTAAACTTCGAGAACGGAATTTCTGTATTGCACGGAGTGCAAGCCACGCTAAGAGACGAAGGGTTCTTAGACTTAGCAAGTGACTGGACTAGAGTAACCCAATCTAGCAGATAAGTCAATGGTTCATAGACTTTCTTTCCATCCGCACCATTGGATACACTCTACCACTATTGAAACTTCATAAATGCTCTCGATTATTCTTCTTTATCTTCCTGTCCCTCCTAATTCAGAGTGACGAATGGTCCCGCTTATTAGAATTTAGCAATATTTCTTAGCTACTTGTGTAAATTTGTTGCATGTTAGACTTTTGGATTGCTTGATAGATAGGAGAGGATTATAGATACCATATGCAGTAGATATCTATTGGTAGGATTGTAGCAACTAGTTGGAGAATTATAAGATATTAGCTTGAGGAGTAGTGTGACCATAGGTGGGTAGAAGACCGAGAGGTTACTAGTTACAAAATGGCTAGGAGGAGGATATAAACTATTTTCGAAGAATTAAATTTAAGGAGATTTAGGTTAAGGTAGGCTTTCTTGTTGAACTTCAAGGAAGAACTTCTAAGGTGGGTAGAGTCTTCGTTAGACAAATTATCCTTGGGGTCATTGCTACTTTTGGTGTCGGATTTTTGAACGGTTTGGAGCATTTTAGGATTCAAGACCGTAGCCCAAGATTCAAACCACAAGTCATATCTATCTACTCCTCCTACCTTCACCATCGCCGATCAATCTTCTTATTAGAGGAATATTTCTGCATATCTATTTGTTCAATGTTTTCTTACTATTTTTTCTAACTCTTCACCAAGCTACCAAGCCCGTCTATCCTGGTAGTCCTCAAATTCGAGGACGAATTTATTTCTAAGGTGGGTAGATTTGTGACCCCTCTTCCCGAATTCTGAATTATTATTATATATTTATTTATTTCTAGCTTTAAATACATCTAGTTAGGAAATAACTCTTATTTTAAAATTCTATTATAGACCTTCTGATTAAAGGAAGAATTTGTCGAATTATTAAACCATTTTTTTTGTATTATAGAAAATATTCTAGAATTGTTGTATCAACTATTATTTTTACAATTTTTGATATTTATACTAGTAAAATTATTTGGTATATTACCACCAATCATTTCAAAGAATTAATTTTATGATTTCTGTTGGAAATACTATTTGATAATGTTTAGATATTATTTCAAAATTTTAATGATACTTCAAGATTAGATTTGATTTGTAATTATATGCTTTAAAATAGAAATTAATATTATTGATTTGAATTTATATGATTAAATTGAGTGTTATTTGGATTATTGTAGTAATCGATTATGCGATTAAGATTTAAATAAATATATTTGTATACGTGTAGGTGTATATGTATATATATAGATATATGTGTACGTATATAGATATTAAATTATTACATGTGTGTATATATATATATATGTAAATATATACATATATATATATAGATGTATGTATATTATATGAGTGGATATAGGTATATACGTATAGATACGATTTTTATATATGGTATTTACGTATATGTGTATATAGATATATATAGATATCTATATATATATAAGAGATAGGAATAAGAAAAAGAAAAGGAAAAAAAAAATAATATATATAACAACAGCAGTGACAACTCACGAGATATTGGGTGGGCCAATATCTCGTGAGTCGTTAATCCCCCCAAACCCGCGCGGTATGGTTCCCAGCCAAGCCTCACCGTGCGTTTAGCCGCTTACTCTCCAGAGGATCTAGTGCGCGTAGCGCCTTTTTTAAACACTGCTATTTCTTACATGTCATTGGGCTAATAAAGGCTAACGTGAGACCTGAGAATAATTGCATATATAGAGGAACAGCAGCCTACAACTAAAGCCGAGCGCCCAAGTCCTATTTCCCAATTCCCCACAGGCCCACGAGGCCAGCTCCCCTTAAGTCCCCACAGCAGCAACAACTCTATCAGCCCGAGCCCGTAGTACACGCGAGTATAAGTACATCGAGGGATCGACAGAACGAAGGAGCAAAACCCTAACTCCTCAACAAACGCGCCTCCACCCTGGACTACTGGGCGACCCACCTCGACACTGCGCCACCGCGCAGGGCGCATCGGAGGCCGACCACGGCCGGCCAGGCGCGGGGATGCGCGCGCGCACCAGCGCGAAACAGTGACAGCAGCCTTTGAGCCCCACTTCGCATAAAGATTTCCGTCGCCTCGTCGCGACGTTTTGCGCGTCGTCTTCGCAGGTACGTCGACAACCCATACAAATTTAATTCCCTTCAAATACATGGTAACCAGATGCCCTAGGTTGTTGGAAAAACGACGCTAAAGTCGACGTAAAATCTGTCCCGAAACAGAGTAAAATCCACTCCAACCACCCGTATTCGAGGATCGATTCCGATCGATCCAGTGACTGTTTGTAAATTCTACTTGAACACATGTTTAGACGACCTATAGGCCTTCACAAAAGTTTTTACAGAAGCCAAAACCATCGACGATGTGTCGAGAAATCAAATCCCGAACTTTGACGAAAACCTGTTTTAAAAATCATGAAATCGCTCCACACGACGTACGTCACGCCAATCCGGACGACGTGGTCGCGTACCGAAAGGATCGAAAGCTGCGTAACAGCTTTGTGGTCGTGTGGGCTTTGACGGAATTCAAATTGGTCGCGTGTGCGCGACGAATTTGATGCGTATCCGTCGAAATTCTCCGTATCGTGCACTTTGCAAATTCTCCAATTACTTTGTGCACGTTCATCAGATCGAGACGAAACTTGCGCCAACAGGACCGTATCATTTTTTTGGTCCTGTATGCCAAGTTTGGTCCAATTCTGAGACAGTCGAATCCGACGTCGTTTTGCGGGCCCCACGGTCTCACTCAACGGACGATTTTGTGCACGGCCCGCCGGAATCCAACTTTGGACATACGGTTGGGTTCGTATCAGAAAACTGGATCCGTAGACATATAGTTTGATGACTTTAGAGACCGTTAACTCTGGCACGCTTTTCGGTGCAAAGCGGGTCCAACGGCGGACATCGTTTTTGCCCGAAATTACCGTTTTGCTTCTGTGTCCAGAATTGGACGTAAGGACAGGCAATCCTAGCTAATTGGACTATTCTGAGATCATTGGTATTGTTTATTTCAGCTTCCGGGGACTGTTGTACGGGTTTTGACTATAGTGGCATATTGAGTGGTTTGGATCATCGGTTTCACCAGCACAGGACCACAGGCGAGTACAGTTTATTGTCTGCATTTCGATATTGATTTTCACTATATTTCATTGGTTCGTTTCATTAGTTATGTGATTATTTTCTATTATAAATTGTTGAGTCGGGAATGAGAAGTACCAACGATGTGTGATCTGACCTTAGACCGTGTAGACCGTGTAGACCGTGTTGCATTATTTCTTGTAGACCGTGTAGACCGTGTTACATTTATTTCTTGTAGACAGTGATTTATTTATTGCAAGTAGACCGTGTAGACAGTGATTTATTTATTGCATTTAATCTGTGTAGTTCGTGATTATTATTCTGTAGACAATGTTTCTTTATTGCAATATTTTCTGTAGACCGTGTAACTGTAGACCGTGTAACTGTAGACCGTGTAACTTTAGACCGTGTAGACCGTGTCGCATAATTGTCCCGAGACCGATCACATATCAAAGGTACTTCTAACGGTGGAAAGTATATGAGTCTATTTATTACTATTGATTTTTCTTACGGCTTTACTGTTATTTTCAAAACTCATGATTGATGTCTAACCTTTGTTTTATAGTCATTTTCTTTATTGAGATTGCATTCAGTGGATTGTGCTCGTTCCATTCCTGACTGGAAACCAACATTTTCAGGTTAGCCGTGGATTCACTTAGCTTGGGGAGTGACGGAAATACTTGCAGACAAAGGCCTAAAGACTAGCTAGATAGTTGAGTTGTAGTCATTCATTTATTTGTACAAGTTTATATTATTCTACAAATGTAAAACTTGTAATCATTGTAAGTTAAATTAATTATGTGAATGAGCATTGTTTGTGATTTTGATCTTCATGGCCGTGACAGCGTTCTACCGCCGACACTGCGGCGTAGGCTGGCTTGGACACGTCTCGTATCCGTTTAAAAAAAAAAACGGGTGCGGGTCGTGACAGCCACTTCTATCCGAATCCCTCCTTCTGCAGCAGCTGGAGGAATCACAGATTGTGCATCAGGAGATCTGAGCACTGGCATCATGGAGGAGCTTCCTTCTCCAGTCGGAGTCCCCATATCCAGAGGAGCCAGGGTTGAGCTAAAGATGAAGACGGTTGACGGAGCTACTGCAATTGTCCCCATGGGACCCTCTGCGATCAAGATACACAATCATTATACATCATCAAAGGAGTTAAGTAAATAAAAGTCATAAATTTACCTGATCCCGACAGTATATATGGGGTTTCATAGGGCATGTCCAGATCTGAGCGGAGCCTTGCCATAGTAGTCTCAGACACGGCCGCTTGTGTCACGACCCGCACCCTAGAGTAAGGGCACGAGACGTGGGTACGTCCAGCCTACGCCGCAGTGTCGGCGGTAGAACGCTGTCCTAGGTCTCATGCATCTAATAGTATAAGGCTAAGCAGTTTATACTCCCCGAATAGGGGTGACATAGCAGAATGTAAACTCAATCACATCTAAGGTAGAGCATAATGAAAGATAGATAAAACATGAAATCCGCAAAGAGATACATCAGATAGAAGTCTAAGTGTCTAAGATACACAAACCCAGAAAATATCTCAAAATTCAAATACAGTAATCCATAAAATAAATACAACTAAAATAACTATCTATACAACCTCTACTGTGTCTCCTCTAGGCTAGCAGGCAACCTCCAAGCTATCTGTAAAATGTATCAACAGGTCCAGTCAGGACAGGAATGAGTACAACTCATCAAAAAAACCTAAGTAATGACAGAGAACTATAAAGCAGTTATAAACAGTTTAATTGATGAATATGGCAGTTTATATTTAGGTGATAGTATAGAGAAGCAGTAAGATACAAGAAAAGTAAAGTAACTAAAACAAGAGAAGAATGATGGCAATGAAGACTGTAAAATAAATCTAGCTGAACTGAAGTAACATAATAAGTCCAGACAGTAAATGCAAAACAAGTGTAAAACTACTATAAGTCCAGTACGAGATGAATCTAATACAAGATGAATCCAGTACAAGATGATTCTAGGTAGTGATCAAGAATCCAGGTGAGCCCGGCTATTCTAACAGTGTGTTTTAAAATACCGAGATCAATATGTAAACGGCTGTAGGTAATCAGGCACATCTCTCACTGATCAGGCAAGAGATGGCTATGCTTCCAGTAGATTCCAGTTGGGAGATTCCAGATTTTGGATATGTCTACATGTCTTACTCAATATTTTCCTGCCCCGTAATACAAATGAATCCAGAATTCGACACGAGAATCGAGATGAGTCCAGCCAAAATATAATGATTCCAGAAATAGATTCCAGAATGATTCCAGTGATTCCAGTAATAGAGGCCAGATAAGTTTGGTATGTGTGTCACATACATGAATCCAGAAATATCCATACGTGTTGTAACAGAGAATCACATAAAACTAACTATAACTGAAGTACAGTAATTGACAATTAAATGAGAGAACTATCAGAGAATGTACTCGCCTGATAACCTGAACAGCTGATAGGTATAGAGGTCCAAACTGAAGCCATAGAGTCCTATTTAGAGCAACACAGGTCAAGATGTATACGAGAGATGATAAATGAAATGTACAATGCATCTGCATGCTGTCTAGGTCAAACTAGACTAAAGTCAGCACTTGGTCAACTCTAGTCAACCACACTAGTCAAATTAGGTCAACTAGGTTAAGTCCTAGCCCAACAAGTCTAACAAGTCTCACTAGGCCTAACCAAGCCTAGGCTAGCACTCACACAATCACAAGACAATATGAACCACAACAATGCATATTATAAAATAGATAATATATATAAATACATACCTTCATACATACATGCATATCCACATTACATACATATTTATTTATATAGGCATATGTTACATCATGTATATTTACATAGTTACATAGATATATACATTTATGCACATTTACATACATACTTTTATATATTATATATGTTAACATTCATTACAATGCATTATATTTTACTTATACCTTTGATTGATTCATTCATTCATATATGACATTCATTCATGCATATTACATACTTACGTGCATCTATACATTATATACATTGTATATAACATGTAAAAATAGAAGAGGAAAAAAAGGGGAAAAAACTGAAATGGAAAGGGAAGGGAAGAAAAATGTAAGTAAAAGGGAAAACAGTGGACATATACATGCTTGCATCATATATTCTACATTACCATACATGCTATCATTATATACTGCATTACAATATTTATACATTATGCATTCATATCTATCATTACATATATACCTTGCATTCATATCTAGCATTCATTATATACTTTCATGCATACGTTGTATATCATTCTTTCATTCATGCATTTATGCATTACTTACATACATTATATTAATTGCATTCCTACATGCTTGCATTCAACCATATATATACATTAATGTAAAGAGGATATATATTATATATATATCATTTCATTCATCTAACATATCATGTATTATATACTCTATATTCATTTAATACCCATACTACATAGGCTCATAGGTTACACAAAATGCATATATCGTATAGTCACTCTTCTACTTAAAACCAATACTGTACTAATTAGGCGTTCACTAAATTCTAGGATTAAAGTATGCTGTAGCCCTTCGTGTTGGCTTTCCGAAACTTTAAACGGATCGCATTTTCGTGTCCGGAAGCTCCCGGAATCGCAAAAATACCGAAACACGTTCGTCTTTCGTACAGCTGACACTCAAATAATTCTTCAGAAAGTTACAGAAAGAATTTGGCTTATTAAAATACATATATGGAAAGCTAACTTCGATACGGTTCTTTTAAAAAAAACGGAAGATAAATCGGAGTTCTAAGCTAAAAGTTATGATATTTCTAAGTTGCTTTGGTTAATAAAAACGTGGATAAAAATTATGACGGATTTGACAAAAGAACACATATAGGCCAAGATATTTGGATACAAACATAGGTATCCAAATGAAACTCATTTTAACCATCCTAACTAAGATCAATCCACTCTCTAACCATTACAAAACTAAATTTAAATATCTATTTAAACTATTATCATACATACATACACATAGGGTGTCCTAATTTGGGATCTATCAAGTAGGACACAAGACACATACCTAAAATCCTCAAGAGAGCTCCAAATGGCCTCAAATTTGAATCTAAATGGGACACATGCATGATGATGGATCCTACGGATTCAAAACTAATTTATATGCAAAGGAAATCGATTTAGAGGATGGGTTTTACCTATTGAGAGTGAAATCCCAATGAAATCCTTTAGGACACGGCTCCGATACGAAGATCCCTCAAAGTGGACACTCCTCCTTGAACTCATCTTCCAATCCTTGGTAGCACCCTTCCCTTGGAGAATGGGAATGATTGAGGGAAGGTTTGGTGAAGGAATGATTTGATTTGGAGATCAAATCAATGGGAAGGCTCTCTAAAATTGGGGAAGAACAAAATGAAAATAAAAGAGGCAAGATTGTAATGAATGAAATGAATCCTTCTCTCCTAAAGGTGGCTGCTATAAAGAGTCCATTAGGGCTAATGGGAAATGTCCTAATTGCCCCTCTCTAGTCTCATATGGTTAAGTCTAGACTAGGTTCAAGTTTGGGGTCAAAATGATCTAGTTTTGAGTCTCTAACTTAACCATTCTAACATGATAAAAATTAGTTTAATTAACTAACTTAATGTTGGATCTTGTGAGCCATGCTTAACTTAATATTGGGTCCCATCTAGAGTTCAAGCTACCCGGATCACAATACAAGTCGGAACGAGACGAAACTCAAACCCGACTAAACATATCCAATAAAAACAATATTAAAAATATAAAATTTTCCCAAAATATTAAATTATGAAAAATAACCAAAATCATAATACATCAATTTAAATATTATGAAAATAATCTAAAATTCACCAATTAATCAAAATCCTAAATAATTCAAAAGTCACGAAATGACCAAAATACTCTTAGCCTAAAAAGTTGTAAATAGTTATTCTAATCACATGGTTAGGTCCCCATGGTCATGGTTAGTCTCTAAGCTTAGAAAAACTAGGGATTAACTAGTTAACCATCAAAATCACAATTCAACATTTTAAATAGTTTTAAATTGATTAAAAAAATTACCAAAAATCACAACATGAGTTAAATCTTTATTATCGATTAATCAAAATTATAAAATTTCAAAATTATCCTCATTTGGAAAACTGGGTGTTACAATCCTACCCACCTTATAAAAATTTTGTCCTCGAAATTAAGATGATCGCACCCCCTTCTAGGTCAAACATAGTCAAGGGTCAATCACTAGTCAATTTTCTCAACATCCTAGTACTTGGTCATCCGCTGGTCAACTTCTTAGGATTTTACCTATGCTAGCTACCTAAGTGTTGGCAACCAGAATTTAGCAAAAAGAGAAACTCTATAATAGGCTAGCTTTTAACTTTCCAATCCTATCAGGGCTGATACTATAAATCTCATAAGCTACAGTTTTATAAACACACATTCCCCACATCAAGGACTAACCTATATATATATCCACAGTTGATACTAATGGGGGTAACATCCCTATTTCCGGACAATCAAGGTCCTAAGAATTTTATCTAAACCATGTAATTTGAAGGAATAGCATACAAGATCAGGGCATACTGTTGCAGTTGGAAGTCTCACCTAGGTGCACTGGTTATTCTAGGTCAAAACAGTACTATGGTATCAACACACAAGCAATCTAGGGTGTCCTAATTGGGAAGGTAAGGGAACAACAACCATCAAGGTTGTAAGGGTTGTCTACCATCCTATATAAGAAATTAGTCATTAACAAACAACTGAGAAATTATTAAAAGGTTACTATTCCATAAAATGGTAAAAAATTAAAAATTTAGGCACAACAAATCACAAATAGATTTTTGTCTTGACAAGATCTAAGTTGATCAATTTTGGGATAATTCAAGATTTGGGCAAGATGGAGAATCAATGAAATCAAGTATGAGCACGAGCATCCAATGATGAAGATCCAGGTCATGATTAAATTTAATTCAACTGGATACGAATACGAGGTTCATAGGCGATAAAAATAATTCCAAGGAGAATTGGCAAGGCTGTTGCGGATAAGATTCTAGGGCAAGTTTAACTATGTCTCCATCCACGTAGATTAATATGAAAGCGAACCAAAACGCAATAGGTTGATCAGATTCTTAACTAAATGGGTCAAGCAATCAAGTTAAGGTACAAGGTTAAGCATTTAAGGAATCAAGCAGAACATCATCACATGTCGGGTCGAAGGAATTGAGTCAAGGCTGGATCTCTAATTGAAATCAGGAATAATTCAGTATCATGGTAGAGGTTATAGTTTAGCCATTTGACCAAAAAATCATATCAAGAAAATAGAGTACAAGGAGACGGGTTTTAGTGGGACATGATATACCTACACGAAGGTGAGTTCGTCTAGGTCTTGCATATAAGATTTGTTGGAGGGTAACAGCTAGTATTACATTCCGAATGTCAAGGTCACGATAAGGAACGTCAAAGGATCTCAAAATAGAAAGTGGGGGTTCAAGAGGTGGTAAATAAATACACAAGATAAGGAAGATCAAGTTAATCATCTGTTTCTGATACTCTTAAGTTCATCTGGTCATAACTTGCCAATCGTATCCTTACCTCACTAGTCTCTATATAAAAATTTAACATTTACCTAAGCCTTTACCATGACTACCGTAGGCAATTTCCAATTTCCAAACATTACTCATGAAGTATAGCCTTCACATTTAGGAATCAACATTAACCATCTATTCAAATTTCCAAATTCTTTCACCTTGTCTTAAATTTGGCCCGAAACCTCTAAATCCCGTTTACGAATCCCTTGAACTTGTTCAAATGGTTCTTCTCGTGTTATTTAATTTAAATACCTTTAGGCCTTACAAAACTTATCCTCCATCAAAAAAATTCAACTTCTGTATTTTCTTCGACATACACCTTTGAATATTATTCTTTGAAGGAATAGCATACAGGATCAGGGCATACTGTTGCAGTTGGAAGTCTCACCTAGGTGCACTGGTCATTCTAGGTCAAAACAGTACTATGGTATCAACACACAAGCAATCTAGGGTGTCCTAATTGGGAAGGTAAGGGAACAACAACCATCAAGGTTGTAAGGGTTGTCTACCATCCTATATAAGAAATTAGTCATTAACAAACAACTGAGAAATTATTAAAAGGTTACTATTCCATAAAATGGTAAAAAATTAAAAATTTAGGCACAACAAATCATAAATAGATTTTTGTCTTGACAAGATCTAAGTTGATCAATTTTGGGATAATTTAAGATTTGGGCAAGATGGAGAATCAATGAAATCAAGTATGAGCACGAGCATCCAATGATGAAGATCCAGGTCATGATTAAATTTAATTCAACTGGATACGAATACGAGGTTCATAGGCGATAAAAATAATTCCAAGGAGAATTGGCAAGGCTGTTGCGGATAAGATTCTAGGGCAAGTTTAACTATGTCTCCATCCACGTAGATTAATATGAAAGCGAACCAAAACGCAATAGGTTGATCAGACCATCATACGTCGGTTCTGATTAGACAATATGTTAGTGGGTGCGCACCGAATAAGATATGTCATGATCAAGCTCGAAAAGGATAAGCTTGTAAAACTAAGGATAATTAGCAGCATAGGATATAAGTAAGGGTGGTAGTGATGAACGAAGATACATAGTCCAGATTCTTAACTAAATGGGTCAAGCAATCAAGTTAAGGTACAAGGTTAAGCATTTAAGGAATCAAGCAGAACATCATCACATGTCGGGTCGAAGGAATTGAGTCAAGGCTGGATCTCTAATTGAAATCAGGAATAATTCAGTATCATGGTAGAGGTTATAGTTTAACCATTTGACCAAAAAATCATATCAAGAAAATAGAGTACAAGGAGACGGGTTTTAGTGGGACATGATATACCTACACGAAGGTGAGTTCGTCTAGGTCTTGCATATAAGATTTGTTGGAGGGTAACAGCTAGTATTACATTCCGAATGTCAAGGTCACGATAAGGAACGTCAAAGGATCTCAAAATAGAAAGTGGGGGTTCAAGAGGTGGTAAATAAATACACAAGATAAGGAAGATCAAGTTAATCATCTGTTTCTGATACTCTTAAGTTCATCTGGTCATAACTTGCCAATCGTATCCTTACCTCACTAGTCTCCATATAAAAATTTAACCTTTACCTAAGCCTTTACCATGACTACCGTAGGCAATTTCCAATTTCCAAACATTACTCATGAAGCATAGCCTTCACATTTAGGAATCAACATTAACCATCTATTCAAATTTCCAAATTCTTTCACCTTGTCTTAAATTTGGCCCGAAACCTCTAAATCCCGTTTACGAATCCCTTGAACTTGTTCAAATGGTTCTTCTCGTGTTATTTAATTTAAATACCTTTAGGCCTTACAAAACTTATCCTCCATCAAAAAAATTCAACTTCCGTATTTTCTTCGACATACACCTTTGAATATTATTCTCCTAAAAAAAATTCCACAACAATCTCTAAATTTGTATAACTTTATGTTCCCTCTATCCTTAGTCATTTCCTTGCAATATCTTGTTCAATATCCTTATTGAATGCAATTAATTTCTCTTTTCTATTACTAACCTTCTACATAGCCTTAGGGTAAAACTTCCCAAGAATCAATAACCAGAGTTTCGAGGTTCTCAAATCTAGGTTGACCTTGAATATCCTTATCAGTTTGAATACACCTATAAACTATCTCAAAACCCCAAAATCTTCCTAAGTGTGATTGTTTCCAGATTGGTAGTGTACATCTCTTGATTCTATTCGAGACCTTTACCACATTTCTATCTCAAGGTTTCAATATTGAACACTCCACATTTTGATTTCCTCTAGATCATCATATAATAATCAGTTATGTCTCCTCTGAGCTACATGATTCACATCACTTCTTCAGTCTTTTCCAGGCAGAAGATATGAAGATTCAAGGGTTTCGAGGTACATCTGGTAGGGATGGTAAGATATGGGTGATTGGTGTAATTAGACAGAGTTTAAGATAAGAAGAAAATAAGAATACAAGAAAATAATGGCAAGAAGGAATAATGAAGATCTGTTCTTTCTCATCTGTTCAAACGAAATGAATCCATCAAGCTCAAATTCATTTGCAAGAATGAGGGTGAATCCCTACAAGAGGAAAAAGAAATTCCAATTGAAGATCAAAAATAAGTTTCTCAGGGGTCGTCCCAAGAATCTCTCAAAGAATCCTAAGTGTGATTGAGTGCCTTGAATTTGAAAATATTAAATACAAAATTAAAATCAACAACTACAGAATTTTATCAAAATCATCAACTAATACCAGGATTCAAAGTTCTATAATGAATCCACCAAAATCAAATTCAAATCAAGGAAAAAGGTGAATCAAAATAAGGGAAAGGGAGTTTAAATCAGAGTTCAAAATGAGATCCTCAAGGGTCATCCCAGGAATCTCTCAAGGAATCCTAACAGTGATTGAGTATCCTCTCATCCTAACATCTTAATTTCTATATCCTATAGCAGGCTCGTAGTAGTACAACTAAGTCGTTGCGCTACTACGAAATCGCACTAATGCGAATCTCGACCTGCATGGGCCACCACTAAAAATGTGTCACGACCCGCACCCTAGAGTAAGGGCACGAGACGTGGGTACGTCCAGCCTATGCCGCAGTGTCGGCGGTAGAACGCTGTCCTAGGTCTCATGTATCTAATAGTATAAGGCTAAGCAGTTTATACTCCCCGAATAGGGGTAACATAGCAGAATGTAAACTCAATCACATCTAAGGTAGAGCATAATGGAAGATAGATAAAACATGAAATCCACAAAGAGATACATCAGATAGAAGTCTAAGTGTCTAAGATACACAAACCCAGAAAATATCTCAAAATTCAAATACAGTAATCCATAAAGTAAATACAACTCAAGACAACTAAAATAACTATCTATACAACCTCTACTGTGTCTCCTCTAGGCTAGCAGGTAACCTCCAAGTTATCTGTAAAATTTATCAACATGTCCAGTCAGGACAGGAACGAGTACATCTCATCAAAAAAAAAATCCAAGTAATGACAGAGAACTATAAAGCAGTTATAAACAGTTTAATTGATGAATATGGCAGTTTATATTTAGGTGATAGTATAGAGAAGCAGTAAGATACAAGGAAAGTAAAGTAACTAAAACAAGAGAAGAATGATGGCAATGAAGACTGTAAAATAAATTTAGCTGAATTGAAGTAACATAATAAGTCCAGACAGTAAATGCAAAACAAGTGTAAAACTACTATAAGTCCAGTACGAGATGAATCTAATAGAAGATGAATCCAGTACAAGATGATTCTAGGTAGTGATCAAGAATCCAGGTGAGCCCGGCTATTCTAAGAGTGTGTTTTAAAATACCGAGGTCGACATGTAAACGGCTGTAGGTAATCAGGCACATCTCTCACTGATCAGGCGAGAGATGGCTATGCTTCCAGTAGATTCCAGTTAGGAGATTCCAGATTTGGGATATGTCTACATGTCTTACTCAATATTTCTCCGCCGTGCAATACAAATGAATCCAGAATTCGACACGAGAATCGAGATGAGTCCAGCCAAAATATGATGATTCTAGAAATAGATTCCAGAATGATTTCAGTGATTCCTGTAATAGAGGCCAGATAAGTTTGGTATGTGTGTCGCATACATGAATCCAGAAATATTCATACGTGTTGTAACAGAGAATCACATAAAACTAACTATAACTGAAGTACAGTAATTGACAATTAAATGAGAGAACTATCAGAGAATGTACTCGCCTGATAACCTGAACATCTGATAGGTATAGAGGTCCAAACTGAAGCCATAGAGTCCTATTTAGAGCAACACAGGTCAAGATGTATACGAGAGATGATAAATGAAATGTACAATGCATCTGCATGCTGTCTAGGTCAAACTAGACTAAAGTCAGCACTTGGTCAACTCTAGTCAACCACACTAGTCAAATTAGGTCAACTAGGTTAAGTCCTAGCCCAAAAAGTCTAACAAGTCTCACTAGGCCTAACCAAGCCTAGGCTAGCACTCACACAATCACAAGACAATGTGAACCACAACAATGCATAATATAAAATAGATAATATATATAAATACATACCTTCATACATACATGCATATCCACATTACATACATATTTATTTATATAGGCATATGTTACATCATGTATATTTACATAGTTACATAGATATATACATTCATGCACATTTACATACATACTTTTATACATTATATATGTTAACATTCATTACAATGCATTATATTTTACTTATACCTTTGATTGATTCATTCATTCATATATGACATTCATTCATGCATATTACATACTTACATGCATCTATACATTATATACATTGTATATAACATGTAAAAATAGAAGAGGAAAAAAGGGGAAAAAAACTGAAATGGAAAGGAAAGGGAAGAAAAATGTAAGGAAAAGGGAAAACAGTGGACATATACATGCTTGCATCATATATTCTACATTACCATACATGCTATCATTATATATTACATTACAATATTTATACATTATGCATTCATATCTATCATTACATATATACCTTGCATTGATATCTAGCATTCATTATATACTTTCATGCGTATATTGTATATCATTCTTTCATTCATGCATTTATGCATTGCTTACATACATTATATTAATTGCATTCCTACATGCTTGCATTCAACCATATATATATATTAATGTAAAGAGGATATATATCATATATATATCATTTCATTCATCTAACATATCATGTATTATATACTCTATATTCATTTAATACCCATACTACATAGGCTCATAGGTTACACAAAATGCATATATCGTATAGTCACTCTTCTACTTAAAACCAATATTGTACTAATTGGGCATTCACTAAATTCTAGAATTAAAGTATGCTATAGCCCTTCGTGTTGGCTTTTCGAAACTTTAAACGGATCACATTTTCGTGTCCGGAAGCTCCCGGAATCGTGAAAATACCAAAACACGTTTGTCTTTCGTACAGCTGACACTCAAATAATTCTTCAGAAAGTTACAGAAAGAATTTGGCTTATTAAAATATATATTTGGAAATCTAACTTCGATACGGTTCTTTTAAAAAAAGGGAAGATAAATCGGAGTTCTAAGCTAAAAGTTATGACATTTCTAAGTTGCTTTGGTTAATAAAAACGTGGATAAAATTATGACGGATTTGACAAAAGAACACATATAGGCCAAGATACTTGGATACAAACATAGGTATCCAAATGAAACTCATTCTAACCATCCTAACTAAGATTAATCCACTCTCTAGCCATTACAAAACTGAATTTAAATATCTATTTAAACTATTATCATACATACATACACATAGGGTGTCCTAATTTGGGATCTATCAAGTAGGACACAAGACACATATCTAAAATCCTCAAGAGAGCTCCAAATGGCCTCAAATTTGAATCTAAATAGGACACATGCATGAGGATGGATCCTACAGATTCAAAACTAATTTATATGCAAAGGAAATCGATTTAGAGGATAGGTTTTACCTATTGGGAGTGAAATCCCAATAAAATCCTTTAGGACACGGCTCCGATACGAAGATCCCTCAAAGTGGCAACTCCTCCTTGCACTCCTCTTCCAATCCTTGGTAGCACCCTTCCCTTGGAGAATAGAATGATTGAGGGAAGGTTTGGTGAAGGAATGATTTGATTTGGAGATCAAATCAATGGGAAGGCTCTCTAAAATTGGGGAAGAACAAAAGAAAAATAAAAGAGGCAAGATTGTAATGAATGAAATGAATCATTCTCTCCTAAAGGTGGCTGTCATAAAGAGTCCATTAGGGCTAATGGAAAATGTCCTAATTGCCCCTCTCTAGTCTCATATGGTTAAGTCTAGACTAGGTTCAAGTTTGGGGTCAAAATAATCTAGTTTTGAGTCTCTAACTTAACCATTCTAACATGATAGAAATTAGTTTAATTAACTAACTTAATGTTGGGTCTTGTGAGCCATGCTTAACTTAATATTGGGTCCCATCTAGAGTTCAAGCTACCCGGGTCACAATACAAGTCGGAACGAGATAAAACTCAAACCCGACTAAACAAATCCAATAAAAACAATATTAAAAATATAAAAAATTTCCAAAATATTAAATTATGAAAAATAACCAAAATCATAATACATCAATTTAAATATTATAAAAATAATCTAAAATTCACCAATTAATCAAAATCCTAAATAATTCAAAAGTCACAAAATGACCAAAATACTCTTAGCCTAAAAAGTTGTAAAAAGTTATTCTAATCACATGGTTAGGTCCCCATGGTCATGGTTAGTCTCTAAGCTTAGCAAAACTAGGGATTAACTAGTTAACCATCAAAATCACAATTCAACATTTTAAATAGTTTTAAATTGATTAAAAAAATTGCCAAAAATTACAACATGAGTTAAATCTTATTATCGATTAATCAAAATTATAAAATTTCAAAATTACCCTCATTTGGAAAACTGGGTGTTACAGCTTGGCTGCTCCCAGCCTCTGAGTCGCCTGATAGGAAACGGCTGCTTGCAGCCCCTAACTCTGCTTGGTTGGTTGGGGCAATCACGTCCGCTCCCTTAGTTCCAAAACCTTGTTCTTCAGGGGTTTGAGTCCCCTCAGCATCAGTTCTAGGATTTTCATCGATCCCGATGTCTTCAAGAGTTAATGTCTGATTTTCACCACCTTCTTGGTTATCATCAGGGTTGTCATTTTCGTTTTGATTGTCATATTTTAGGCTTGGATGCCCTTCATCATCAACAGGGTGCTCTTCACCCTCATTAGTGATTTGGTCCTCTTTGGCTGCTAAGTCTTGCTCTTGCATGACTTCTACGAGAGATTGATCTACTCCATCTTTGTTGAGATCAGAAGCAACATCTACAGAGTCCTCTTCAATTAATTCATCACCAAAGCCACAGCCGTCGAGAGCCGTTATTATTTCTCGATCCTCCTGGAAGCGGGTAGGAGTTTGGGCCACGGAAGGAGCTGTAACATTGGGAATGGTTTCTGGCAATACTTTCTCAAGAAGTATAGTTTCTGGGATCGAGGGAGTCGGGGATGACATCATTACTCCTGCTGCAGCTAGTGCAGTTATAGGAATGGTCGTCTGCATGATTCGGTATCCCGAGAGATCTTCCGTAATGACTAGAGCTGGAGAATTGGTAACTATAGCCTCTGTAGATGAGAAAGAATAGGTCGATATTTTATTCAATCATGATTATACTAAAAGGTACAAATATTACCTTTTTGAGGTAGTAGATCCTTTCGCAAAGGTGATGATGTATCCAGTCGACTCGAAGACTCTTTTGGTATGGAAGGAGTGAGTGAAGCATCAATTTCTTGACGATCTGCTTGAGTCACCATCAATCTGCTTCTAGTCTTTCGCAGAGAGGTATCTCAGGTTCTTCTTCAACATCGTCTGGTATAACACCCACTTTTCTAAAATGAGAGTAATTTTAAACTTTTGTAATTTTAATCATTAAATAATAAGATTTAAATCATATTATGATTTTTGGTGATTTTTAATTAATTTTAAACTATTTAAATTGGTGATTTGTGATTTTGGTGTTTTACTAGTGTAACCCTAGAGATTACTTGACCTAGAGACTAACCATGATCCTTGGAACCTAACTAATGGACTTAGACGAGTTAGTAGAACTCTAATTATGTCAGAATGACTAATAGAGAATAGTTGTTACTTAAATTAATAAGCCACCTTTGGGCCTTTCCTTAAAGGACTTGAAATGACACATTAGAAGAGACCTTTAGCCATTGTAGCCAACCAAACATTAGCCCAACCAAGATGGCTAACCATAGCAGCCTAGTGCAGCCCCTTTTTGCTATATATAGTCATCATTAGCCCCCTTCTTCCCCTCTTTCATTGAAACCCTAACCCTAGTTTTGGTATTCTTTCTTTCCCAAATTCCTCCATCTCTCAAATTAACTCCAAATTTAGCCAAACCAATTGCATTCTCTTCCTCTTGAAGAGAGGAAGCCTCTATTGGCTAGCTAGGAAGGATTTGGAGCAATTTGGCCATTGGAACTTGGCGAGAGATATATTCTAGGGATTTTCATTGGGATTCCAACTCCCAATTGGTAAGAGCCTCTAAACCTATTAAATTCTAGATTTATTGTTGTAGATGCATCCATTTAGGATCCCCCTAGCTCTAGGAATGATTTGGGTCTAGTTCGAGCCCATTTGAGGTGCGTATCGTAAGAGTATCGGATAGTGTCTCAAGTGTTCAATGAAATGCCCTATAGGATATTTTGTTCACCAATTTCAGAATAAATTATATATTTGGATAGCCTATTAGATGTAGATTACATGTATATAGGACTGAGTTGATTTCGAAATGGTTTGATATGATTTATTGGACACAGGGACACTCGACCAGGGAATACACTGTGAATAGTGTATGCCTTGCTGCCACAGTCCCAGTTCTCCCTCGACACACCTTGTTTTCACAACCTAGCTACTGATTTGGGTTGTTACAGTGACTGACAGAGGGTTTTGAGAGTTTGGCTTTGAATCATGGCAAGTTCGAGCTGTGGTTCGACCCACAGATTCCAATCTGTGCATTCGAAGACCCCCTTGTCTGTGCACGTTGCTCTGCCACCTCCACTCCATATTTGCATTACCACTGCACTCCTTGTCATGCCTCACACTTCATTGCATGACCTGCAAGTTCCACTCCCTGCCTTCGAACATCACTGCTCACTTGTCTTTGACACAACTCACACACTCGAACACCTTGCACCTGTCTTTGTCACTTACACACTTTGCATAGTTCACTGCATGTCACATGCCATATTGCAAACCTAAATTTGGATCACTGCTGTCACGCCCCGATTCATAGAGTCATTTATTCATATATTTTATCTCTTGGAATCGATCGTCCTCGCTTGGGCGTGATGCCGTACAAGTCTGGTATTGCACTTGTACAAGGCAAAGATGGTACATAATCGATTATTCTTCAAATAGGAACACATCGCAGCGGCAGAAGCAGATAAATTGAATTTAATGAGGACAATCTTTCTTATTAAATAGAAGTACATCACTTCTTTATAGCAACGAAGAAAAAGAGTAACTTGAAGCCACACAGAGATATGTAGAACTTTTTTCTCTTTATTGATAATTGAAGAAGAGTACAAGACTTGTATTGAAGTACAATGATTATAGCACATCTTACTTTACATTGGAAACCAACTGAACATTGCTATACAGCTTACATTTGATATTTGGATACATTGGATTACCACTCGATATATTGACTTGGCTTACAATCTCACTGATACAACTGATTACAATGTTCCATACATTATGCCCTTTATAAACAGAAGACATCATCTTGTACAAGGAGAGCTTCTATATGCCCAACAAATCTTCGATGTCGCGGGACCAATCAAGCCAATCTTCGTGTGTAGAACATTCCAAGCACGAGCATCTGCCCACAAAACGTGGGTCAGCACATCATCTATGTACTGGCGAGCAAAATCCAACCCACTCGCATAAACCAATATTAAAGTGATCATTTAAGCAAGCATTTATTAGAATGATCTTTCTACTTGGGGCCTAGCATCAGTTTACAGTTCATGGGCAATAATCAGAGTGAAGCATGTAAACATATTCTTAGTAGCATTCATGTGGACATATCATTTATCATTCTTGGTGTTATCATGCAAAGGCATCATTGAGGCATACTAGGTGTTATCATGAAAAGGCATCATTGAGGCATCGTTAACATTAACATTTTAAACATGTTATAACAGTTCTCACTTCAAGCATCACTTAGCATGTATGTTGTGTTTGAGCAATGATTATAGCAAGTCATCTTTCTAGCATACTAAATGGAACATGTTAAGCAGGCAAGTTAAACCAACTTATACAATATCACAATTATGTGATTTCTTACCGATAGCCGACTTTTCGTACCTGCATCAAATACTGGTTATCTGATATACTTACTCTGTCTGCACAAAACATTCATTAGCATGCATCCTGACTACATGGTCACTGGTGTTGCTAAACTATATGGACTCTTCTCATTTCATTTCATTTTAAGATAATGCGGTCAGCATAGTAGGTGGCGAGCCTCTATGCCACCCCGCCTTATCCGTGCTCCCATAGCACTCATCATTATTTCCTTCTAGGCCGAATCGGTCCCCAGGGCCCTAGGAACCGTTCGAGGAAATTATTACTCAAACCTTGTATACAAGTTGTCCATGACCATGCGAATGCGTGTTCGACTCGATTGTGAACAAAATCGCATGGTAAAATATATTAAGGAAAGTAAAGGCAACAGTGCATCATTAGTCATATTTAATGACTTATTCATTTCGTCATTACCATCATTTCATTTGGTGATCTCAACGATCCCAGCTTTATCATATCTCATTCATTGCTCCATTGCAATGTATCTCATATCATTCCTTTCTTAAGAGGAACTTAACATACATTCATTTTTTATAAGGGACAGGTAGCATTTCATATTCTTGTAACAGTTATAGAGAGAGTACATGATTCTAGTGTTTCATTTAGTTCATTGGGTCGATAGCACCGCCAGTTCACTTCTTATTCTATCATTCATAAGGCATCTCATTAATCAAGTGTTTTATCGTTTCAGCAGCATTAAGCATAAGGAACAAGGTTATCAATTCAATCTCAGGCATCGAATCATATTAGCAGTTCAATGTGTTGTACATTTCAATAATTCTCAGCAAAATCATCTCTATTATTCAGCAACTAACATATGGGACATTTAGGGACAGTTCATAGCATTTCAATACTTCATCTATTAATCATGAAGGAGTAAGGAGGAGGAAGGACGGTTCCACTCACCCAAAATTCCACTAAGCGTAGCTCCACCAGCGAGCCACGTTCCAATACCCATTCGTCTAGCCAGCTAAGAGAGACTGCATCAGTCTCAATTCTCCTGATTCCCAACATAAGTCACGGTCCAATATTCTGATCACATCCAATAAGCCAACCAAATGCCTCGTGCGGAGCGGGGCATTACATAATATACCACTCAAAAAAAGTTTCGTCCTCGAAACTTAAGGAAATAACTCTTCTACAAGATTCACTTAGTCACAACGAGTTATTCATTCAGCTTCAATTCAATATTCATTTCAGCCCACTCGGTCATTTCAAAATATCTATCCAACTGTACCATTTAAATCCATCCACAATTCGATCTGTCTATCTCTTTCTCAATTACTTGTAACTTCTTATTGATTCACTAACATTTTCCTTGTATTCTATCTTGGTCGTAATACATCACTTCATTTGGATCCATACACATATTTTAGGCGTCCCCAAAACATATGCATTTCAGCCAAATTCCGTACTAGTACGATAAATTCTTCCCATAATGTTATCTCAGTCGCAACCAATCACTTCGGCTGGATCCATACACATATTTTAGGCGTCCCCAAAATATATGTACTTCAGCCAACTTCCATGTTAGTGCGATTCGATCAGCCACAATATAATTCTCTTTTCTAAATCCGACTTAGCATCCTTTCATTTGACTTATTGCTTTATTCATTTTTGCCACAATCAGTATCTTCCCGGCCACAATATTTAATATCAGGGACAACTTGGTTAAGCTCTCTACCCAAGCTTAACATTTCTAACATTCGATCAATTGTCTAACTTAGAGTCAATCATATCAAGAGTTCACAACATGCAATCACATTCCTTCCCAAATCCAATAATATTTTTCACCGAGGCAACTCATCTTTTCTATAAGACATAATCCGACGTCACCCACTATCGATTACCCGAGTCAGGATATAATTCTATACAACAGTCAAGGTTAACTTAGCTACCCACTATAGGTACACTCAAGTCTTACCTTACGATTACAATTCCCACTTATGGCCGACATAAAATCCTCAAGGGTCAAACATCTCTTAAGGCACAAGTTGAAGCATACGTTCCCTTAGGTCAATACTCATTATCGTTGTCTCTCATTCAATGCCACAAGGTCATCCTATGGGTCTCCAATGGTCACCTATTATTCAGTCAGTCTCTAAGGTTAGCTACACTGATAGCTAAACTTAATCGTTCAGGTGACTTCCCTAGAGTGGACGGCTACTAGGGTTATACTAGTTTCTTATTCTTAAGGCCAACAAGCAACCAACAGTTCTAAGGAACTCTACCCAAACCTATGGGTTTTAACTCAGTCTGAATAACTAATCGCCATTGTTGGTTATGCCAACAATTGGTCATGCAGCCCACAGTTTCTAGGGTCAAGTCTATCTATCTAGTGTCTTCCTCAAGGAATAATTCCCACAGAGGCTCACTCTAGACTTACCCAACGATCGACTAAGATCGATCTATCAACATTACGGTCAAATTCCAACCCGACATACGATTCTCATCGTTCTAATAATCCATCAAGTAAATTTCCAATGATCCACATTTCTATTCAAATTCCTTTGTACCCACACGAACCCATAAGCCAATGCTAACTATTCAAGGGTCATCGATTCCGATAGTCTTAACATAATTATGGAATCATACTATTCGGTCCATATGACAGAGTCAAACCACTAAGTCATAAGCCAACAATCTATATCCCAACCAACAATCACCTATACCGACATTATCCAACATGTTTGCAATTTCTCGTTTCTATTTGTTTCTCAATCATCAAACTATCTTACGGCATTCTTAATCTCATGCAGTAATGGTCAAGTAGTTCATCCCATTCAATCCGACAATTTATGTATCACTTAACCATCCTCTAGGCAACAACAGTATTCTGAGTCACTACTTGTTATTTTTCTAGTATAATTCAATTCTTCAGCATCATGTATCTATGCAATGACTATCCTTTGGTGATCAAGATGGATTGACATCTATTACACCTTAGGATCAAGGCACAGATTTCTAATATCCCTTTGATTCACCGACAATATTTTTTTTTTTTAGCTTAGCAACCAACTTTGTATTAGCCACATTTGATTTGTATCTAACCAATCGAAGTCAACATTCAGATGTTCTAAGCCATAATATTCTCTAGCCAAGTCTATTTACCCGTAGCATACTAACTGTCTTACTAGCTCGAGTCATCACTCGACTAAACAATTTCTAACCAAGCCAACCATTATTATTTCTACAATCTCGCTACCCAACATAGCATCACTGTCAGGGGACACTCGAGTCATCTAGCAATAATACATGACTTCCAGCTAAGTCTCGGCACTACCCAGTACCTACAGATAGTCTCATTGCTATTCTATGGAAAGGTCAACAACATCTCGTTCTGAGGTGGTAGAGGCAATATACCACTCAGAAACGAAGCCATCCATAAACAATACCAACTCAATCCATTTCGGACATTCGTGATCTATAATGGTCACAACACTTAGCCAACATCTCGGGGTCTCAATATCACAAGCCAACATTCTTAGGTCTCGAAAGTACTAGCGAGCACATATGTGTCAACTCACTAGTTCTGCTGAACTCATCCATCAATTATTCATTCCCAAATCTTTCTGCATCACATGCAATTCTCAACTTGTTACAGCATACCCAGCCACTTTTCTATATTCCCACATTTCTAACAGCATTCATAATATAGCATACTATGGCATCGAGTCATTGTTGGGTTATTTGTGTCCAAACCAACAACAATCATTCTTTCAGGGGCATCACAATGTATATAGACATTGTATGGAACATCCAGTGAGCAGCCAAGAGGGTCAATGATCTTTCAGACACGAACAACATAGGATGATTACAGAACAACAACAATATAATTGCGGAAGCAATCTTTGATTTAATCGCGAAAGCAACGTTAAGTGATCGCGGAAGCAACTTTGGTCAATCATCGATGCAACTTTGATTTGAAACGAACCAAAGAAGAGACCAAGGATGTAAAGCCGTGCTCTGATACCAATTTGTCACGCTCTGATACCAATTTGTCATGCCCCGATTCATAGAGTCATTTATTCATATATTTTATCTCTTGGAATCGATCGTCCTCGCTTGGGCGTGATGTCGTACAAGTCTGGTATTGCACTTGTACAAGGCAAAGATGGTACATAATCGATTATTCTTCAAATAGGAACACATCGCAGCGGCAGAAGCAGATAAATTGAATTTAATGAGGACAATCTTTCTTATTAAATAGAAGTACATCACTTCTTTATAGCAGCGGAGAAAAAGAGTAACTTGAACCACATAGAGATATGTAGAACTTTATTCTCTTTATTGATAATTGAAGAAGAGTACAAGACTTGTATTGAAGTACAATGATTACAGCACATCTCACTTTACATTGGAAACCAACTGAACATTGCTATACAGCTTACATTTTATATTTGGATACATTGGATTACCACTCGATATATTGACTTGGCTTACAATCTCCCTGATACAACTGATTACAATGTTCCATACATTATGCCCTTTATAAACAGAAGACATCATCTTGTACAAGGAGAGCTTCTGTATGCCCAACAAATCTTCGATGCCGCGGGACCAATCAAGCCAATCTTCGTGTGTAGAACATTCCAAGCACGAGCACCTGCCTACAAAACGTGGGTCAGCACATCATCTATGTACTGGCGAGCAGAATCCAACCCACTCGCATAAACCAACATTAAAGTGATCATTTAAGCAAGCATTTATTAGAATGATCTTTCTACTTGGGGCCTAGCATCAGTTTACAGTTCATGGGCAATAATCAGAGTGAAGCATGTAAACATATTCTTAGTAGCATTCATGTGGACATATCATTTATCATTCTTGGTGTTATCATGCAAAGGCATCATTGAGGCATACTAGGTGTTATCATGAAAAGGCATCATTGAGGCATCGTTAACATTAACATTTTAAACATGTTATAACAGTTCTCACTTCAAGTATCACTTAGCATGTATGTTGTGTTTGAGCAATGATTATAGCAAGTCATCTTTCTAGCATACTAAATGGAACATGTTAAGAAGGCAAGTTAAACCAACTTATACAATATCACAATTATGTGATTTCTTACCGATAGCCGACTTCTCGTACCTGCATCAAATACTGGTTATCTGATATACTTACTCTGTCTGCACAAAACATTCATTAGCATGCATCCTGACTACATGGTCACTGGTGTTGCTAAACCATATGGACTCTTCTCATTTCATTTCATTTTAAGATAATGCGGTCAGCATAGTAGGTGGCGAGCCTCTATGCCACCCCGCCTTATCCGTGCTCCCATAGCACTCATCATTATTTCCTCCTAGGCCGAATCGGTCCGCAGGGCCCTAGGAACCGTTCGAGGAAATTATTACTCAAACCTTGTATACAAGTTGTCCATGACCATGCGAATGCATGTCCGACTCGATTGTGAACAAAATCGTATGGTAAAATATATTAAGGAAAGTAAAGGCAACAGTGCATCATTAGTCATATTCAATGACTTATTCATTTCGTCATTACCATCATTTCATTTGGTGATCTCAACGATCCCAGCTTTATCATATCTCATTCATTGCTCCATTGCAATGTATCTCATATCATTCCTTTCTTAAGAGGAACTTAACATACATTCATTTCTTATAAGGGACAGGTAGCATTTCATATTCTTGTAACAGTTATAGAGAGAGTACATGATTCTAGTGTTTCATTCAGTTCATTGGGTCGATAGCACCGCCAGTTCACTTCTTATTCTATCATTCACAAGGCATCTCATTAATCAAGTGTTTTATCGTTTCAGCAGCATTAAGCATAAGGAACAAGGTTATCATTTCAATCTCAGGCATCGAATCATATTAGCAGTTCAATGTGTTGTACATTTCAATAATTCTCAGCAAAAGCATCTCTATTATTTAGCAACTAACATATGGAACATTTAGGAACAGTTCATAGCATTTCAATACTTCATCTATTAATCATGAAGGAGTAAGGAGGAGGAAGGACGGTTCCACTCACCCAAAATTCTACTAAGCGTAGCTCCACCAGCGAGCCACGTTCCAATACCCATTCGTCTAGCCAGCTAAGAGAGACTGCATCAGTCTCAATTCTCCTGATTCCCAACATAAGTCACGGTCCAATATTCTGATCACATCCAATAAGCCAACCAAATGTCTCGTGCGGAGCGGGGCATTACAACTGCACACACTTAGCATTCACACATTCATGGCCAATTGTATATCCTAACATCCTCTCATCCATGCAATTCATTAGAACCCCTGCAATGTATTCACTGCATACTAATTAACCCTGCTACATAGATAACTCTCTATATTTCACATGTAGCCCTGCATTAGATCCTTACCTATATTCTTTTGCATTGCTTCGCTGCATATTGTCCAGGTCATGTTATCTTTTTGCAAATATTCACTGCTATGCAACACATTTCACCTCATTAGTATGTCTGCACACACCTTTTATATTGCATTCACTGCCACATAAGTATCTATCCTGCATATCCCCAAATTCCTTGATACTTCACATACCAGTCAAGCCAAATGTCATATCCAAGTATCTGTACATGCAATCCTACCTTAATTTGATCACTGCATATTCAAAATCCTGCATCATGTAAACATCTGTCCTGACCTTGCAAGTGTACTGCTTATCCTTAGTTGTCCCAATGCATAGCTTGTGTTTACTTCTATATGTTTTGAGTTCAGTTATTCTAAAATGGTTATGCCTCCATATTAGTTCAGATTGAACCTTAAGTTCAGACTTGAATTCTAGTTCTGTTCACTGTATTAAGTTGCAATACTTGTCCCTGGTCAGATGTTCATTTATGTTTCAGTTGGTTTTGCTTCTTGGTATCAGTTAAAGATCAGCCTATGATACCACATATGTATCCTAGACTGATACTCTTGAGTATTAGTCCAATACCATGATGGTTTAGTCCATCTTTACTTGTAGTTTGTTTTCTGAATCTGTAATGGTCCATCTTCATATCTCTTAGATTCAGTTATAACCTATGGTTGTATCCAACATTCATATCACTGCATTTAACCTGATTGCATTTCCCTTTTTTCCACTGCATGCTAGGTATCCTGCGTATAGGAGAGTCCAAGCCTGAGCATTAAGTTTAGGAAATGATCTTGAGTTCAAACTTGAACTTTCATGCCATGGTTCTGTATATCCTCCCATTTTATATTGCATTTACTACATGTATTAGTTCATGTCCAGTATCTCTAAACGCTATAACTCAGTCCTGCATGTCTTTTAGCCAGTTAATAAACATTGTCCTACATTCATACTCACTATCTTGTATATACATTCTTTTACCACTGCCTTCCAATGATGCATTGCATCCTCAACCAATAGTTCATTGCATATCCTTATTAGCCCTTGTGTGGTTCTATTCAGCACATGTTAAAACCCTTACCTGTCCATACATTCCTCCTTAGCCTCTTGTTTCATCCAGTTTGTGTATATATATATACTAATATGACTAGTTCTGTTAGCAGTACATGGTGTATATATGTGATGCATTGAGTTTGGGTTCTAAGTTTAAAATTGAATTTGAAATATATATGTATCACTTTATCTTGATTAATTTTTGATTTTGAATTGATCATAAGCATGTAGATTTGTATAAGTTTACAATTGTAACTTGATGTAGGACTATAACTGTGAGTTTATTCTCAATTTAGTTGTTTTGCTTCACTTTCCACTCACACTTCACTGTCTACAGCCCCCACACATTTCTTTTCCTTTTCCTTTCCCTTTCCTGCTTTTTATATGATATGCATCTATGTATATATCTAGGTTAATGTAATGTAATATACTGATATATAGGTAATGCATGAATGTATGTGAGTTGTAATAATGCAAGCATATATCAAAATATGAATGAATGCAATGAATGAAACATAAGCATGTATGAATGTATACATGTATGTTATGTATCCATGTATGTAATATGTGGATACATTAATGCAATGTATGTATAAATACATGAATGCAAATATATATATGTATCAATGAAAGTATGAATGCAAACATGTATGTATGCATGTATGTATTTATGAATTGTATATAGTCCTAGTGTATAGTGTAGCCCTATAGGCTATGTTATGATGTTGTAAATGTTTATGTATATGGCATAGATATTGTTTAGACCTAGAATAGACTAACCTAGATAGTTTGACCACAGTTGACTATAGTTGTCCTAATTTGACTGTATAGTTGACCAGAGTTGACTTAGAGTTGACTTTGGCTTAGATCGACCTAGAATCATGTAGTATGCATTATAATCTACAGTTTTACCTTATTGGACATGTTGTGACCTGTGTTGCTCTAAATATGACTCATTTACTCTGATCTGGATATCTATTCTCATCGGACATACAGGATATCATGCAAGTATATTCTCTGATCATTTCATACTTGCTAGGACTTATATTCTTGCTCTAGATTACTTTACTTGATGCTGTCACGTTGGTAACACGGATTGGTACTATATGGATCTTTTTATGAGATGTTATCCCCCTCGGGAGCATCAGGTACATCATTTCATGTGCGTTTCACTTTCATCATATACTCTTGTGCTTTCACTATTCATGTATACTCTTGTGATTCATGTACTCTCATGTTTACAGAGCCCTCATGTATAACTTCATGTGCACTCATTTATGGGCCCCTATATGATAATCATGTACAATGACATAACCTGTCTAGATCCTTGTGTCTTGATTGGGGTACGGGAGAGTAGAAATAGTCATGTGAACAATTCCAAGTAGTATAATTATGTATAAACTCAGTAGTGTAATCATGTATAAATTTCAGCTGTTCACATGCCTATCTTGTACTCTAAACCACTAGTCACTTGTAGTTCTTTACTTATAGTAGATATTTCCAGTACATTTATCTCTCGCTTTTTTATGTACATTTCTTTCAGCGATTCATGTATCTTACTCTATTGCATGCTTTATATTCCTGTCATGATATGAACTGTTGAGATTTTGTGCTCATTTCTGTCCTTATTGGACCTGTTAAAAATATTATAGATGACGGTGATGATTTTTGTACCACCTACTATGGAGCAGCCCTAGATGACACCTGTGAGCTGGACTCCCAGGAGGACCTAGTCCTTGCAGAGGACATTACTCCAGTAGTCTAGGCTAGTTAGCTAGACTAGTTATCTTTCTTTATTGTCTTGTCTTTACTTTGACTTTGAGATGTATATATTCTGGATGTTGTTGTTGTTGAGATGTTATGTCTTAGACACTTAGACTTCTTCTCTTCTGTTTGTATTTTATTTGTTGATATCTATCTTATCTTATCTATCTGATCGTACCATTCTACCTTAGCTTGTGATTGAGTTATACCTTCTGCATTGTCCTCCGATTGGGGAGTATATTTGTGTAGTTATATCATATCATGTTAGATGTATGTGACCTATGACAGCGTTCTACCGCCGATACTGTGGCGTAGGCTGGACGTACCCACTTCTCGTGCCCCTACACTGGGTGGGTTGTGACATCTTGTACGTTAGGCTCCCTGATGACCTCTTTATGGAACTCTACTATCTCTTGGAACTGAAGGAGTTACCTCTCCTCCTCCAGGGGATGATCCCGTCTGCATCTGCTTTGTTTGGGACCGCGTTGTCCTGGTAGTGGGCTGCTCAGCAATGACCAGTGTGGTCTTTTTCTTCTTCCCTGGAGCCTTAGGAGAAGAAGGGAGATCGTCAGGGTGTGATGGAGCAGACGATTCTCCAGCCTTTCTTTTCTTACTAAGCCCCTTTGCAGGAGACTTCTCCTTTCGAGTCTTTAATGACACATCTAGTGGGTCGTTGACTTCGTCATGGAAGCCCACGAGGGAAGCCTCTAAAGGTTCATCAGCGGGATCATGATCCTCTTCATCTCTAAAAGATTGTGCACTGCGAACCCCAGCTCTAGATCGTCTACCACTGGCATAACTGTCGGCTAGGTTGAAGTTTTCGGCAAAAGTATTGGCCGAAGTATAAAAATTTGCGTATGTATATAACATACGCGGACCCATTTGAGAAACGTTGGGCATGGAGAACACGGCTTTGGTGCCTCTTGCATTGTAATATCCCCAAGCTCTGGCACCATCTATTAGGTAACCCTTGGCCTGAAAATAGGTGGTGGCGTTACCCATATGCATCTGATCTAGCCAAACTGCCGAGCAAACCGGCTTGGTAGATATGGTTCTAGAAAACACTCTCACTCGAACCGGTATACTAGGTCGGATGGCTGGATTGTCTTCAACTATGCAAAATTAGTCGGAGACAGACGGAGAGACGCCGTTTCTAAATCCATAAGCTTTGGGGGAAGATTCTCATATCCTTGAGGGGGAGGGACACGTTGAAATCTCAATCCAGACCCTCGGTTCAAAGCTCTTCTGCTTTCTGAAAGTGCGTTTATATTCCATCGAGCATTGGAATAACGCTTGATAAAGTCACCTCCAACTTTACCCATATCAGGGTCCATCAAGCTAGGGTAGTACAATAATAACCACCCAGACAATGTGTTTTAATGCTGCCAACACTCTAAAAAGAGGAGGCACAAGTGATGAAGTGCGCGCCTACACTCTAAAAAGAGGAGGTGCACGTTACAGAATGTGCAGGTCAATTAGAGCTCTAAAAAGAGATGACCGACTCTGGTAAGATGGGCTATTGTTCACTGGCACCTAAAAGATGGTCGATTTGCTCTCCGAAGATCACCTTCGAGCGACAGATTGGCTCTTTCAGCTCTCGACGACGGAGGCACATAGCGAGGCTCTCTCATCGGTGATGGGCGCGACAAAGGTTCGACGGGAGCTTTGCCCTTGTCAGTAATGGATTTCCTTGGCGCCATTTGATGGTAAGAAAAGCTCGGGAAGAAGAAGACAAGAGAGTGAAGAGAAAATAACTTTTTAGTGAAAGTGTATTTTTCTCCCTCCTCACAGATATTTATAGCCCAAAGTAATTTCTTGACTGTTGCGCAACTTGCGCTCAGAAATCGGAGTCGGTTACATTGTTGACAGGCGCAACTCATGTCGATCATTTTTAATTCAAAGTATTTCAAAATTTAAAATCTTTCAAACTTTAAAAACTTTGAAGGGGGTCTTGTAGAAGCTTAAAAATGAATGGGCACCACTCACAAGAAAGCGCCAGCGTCAAGTAGTGCCTAGACGCTGACTTACGCGAGACTCAAGTTGCGCCCACATCAAGCTGCACGGGTCCCACGTGGCAAGCTTCCTCGAGAAGCTATAACGGTTGCTATCATTACTGACAGCACAATAGTCGAAGAATATCTCTTCGAATCCCGAGCAACGCGGTGCTCGAGAAGATTTTGTCAATATTTAATGCTGACAGCTAGCTCACGCAAGCTATCGAAGGGCATGAGAAATTTCCACAACGCAGAAGACTGAGTTAGAGGCGCCAATTATCAAGTTACATCGGCGCAACCTGGCTAGTTGACACTACATAATTAATTTTTTGTCCAGAAGCTAGATGACGTAGCGCGCATGCCACTAATTTTGAAGAACGTGTCCACTACACTACCCACGACCATGCACATCTCTCAGACAGGATGCCATGTGTCACCAGCAGTTAAAGTAACCGTTTAAGCAATTAGACAGGGGGCACGCAACACAGAGTGCACGCAACTCAAAAAATAGTTATTTCAGAACTCTATAGATAGAGTTTCAAATCAGTTCTAAAGGCATCACTAATGATCATAATCTCCTGCTAAAGTGCTGTTGCATTCTCCAAAGGCTTGTGTCTTCAATATTACATCGTCCAAGGGATAAAGTGATCGTCTTCTGATCAGATTCCTATAGTTGTACTTTCCTAGAAATTATTGTACTCTTGTACTTTCTTTCTTTCTTAGTTTGTAGAAATCAAACTTTTATTTTTGCAAACAGATTATTGGTGATACTAATAGCTAATTGGTTGTCACACCACAACTTCATTTTGGTTCCTTAATCCAGCTTCAGTTCTACCAACATATTCTTCAACCATAACAGTTCTGCAACTCCTAAGGCCATAGCTCTGTACTCTGCTTCTGCTGTCGAACTGGCTACCACATATTGCTTCTTACTCCTCCAGGAGAGTAGGTTGCCTCCTACAAATATGCAATATCCTGAGATAGACCTTCTGTCATCGGCACAGCTAGCCCAGTCAGAATCAAAGTAGCCTTCATTGCTCATATGATTGTTCTTCTTGAATATCAGCCCCTTCCCGGGGGCACCCTTCAAGTACCTCAGAATCTGGTACACTATATTCATATAACCCTTCCGTAGGTCATGCATGTAGCGGCTCACCACACTCACTAAAAAGCAGATATCAGGTCGTGTGTGGCTTAGATAGATCAACTTGCCCACCAATCTCTGGTATCTGTCTCGATCAACTGGGTCTCCAGCCCCGGCCTTCAACTTGAACCTCTGGTCTGTTGGTGTTGCTGCAGGTTTGCACTCCAACATCCCTGTCTCTATTAGAAGGTCCAGTGCATACTTCCTCTGAGAAAGAACAATCCACCCTTCGTCTCGAGCGATCTCTATCCCAAGGAAGTAGCGAAGAAGACCAAGGTCCTTCACCTCAAATTTCTTGCCAAGCTTTCCTTTACGTCGGGCGATCTCCTGCTAATCATATCCTGTGATAATCATGTCGTCCACATACACCGCAAGCATGATGATGTGGCCTCCACTCTGTCTGAAGAATACAGTATGATCAACATTAATCTGTTGATATTCTATCCCTATCCTTGCCCTCCTGAATCTGTCAAACCATGCCCGAGGAGACTACTTTAGTCTATAGAGGGACTTCTTTAACCGGCAGACCTTGTCCACTATCTGGTTGGTGCCGAATCCTGGTGGTATCTTCATGTAAATCTCCTCCACCAGATCTCCATAAAGAAATGTATTCTTCAAATCCAGTTAGTGTAGCTTCCATCCACCATTTGCTGTCAAAGAAATGAGGGTCCTGACAATACTCATCTTTGCGACTGGTACAAAGGTCTCGTCATAGTCGATGTCGTACGTCTGACTGTATCCTTTTGCCACCAGTCGAGCTTTGTAGCGCTCAACCTATCCATCTGGGTTTTGTTTTACAGTAAAGACCCACTTGCATCCGACTGTGCTCTTCCCTTCTGGCAACCTCACCAGCTTCCAAGTGTGGTTCTTTTCAAGAGCTCCCAACTCCTCGAGTATTGCTGCTTTCCACTTTGGATCGTTCTTGGCAACCTGCTAATTATTATGTACAGTAATATTATCCAAAGATGCAATAAATGCTCTATGAGAAAAAAGAGATATAGTCATAAGAAATAAACTGATCAAGGTCCCAACCATATCTCTTCGGAGGATTTTCTGTATTGCTGCGAGTGGTCCTTCGTACTGATAATGGTGTGGGAGTAGTAGGGAGGATGATATCACCTGAAGGTTTGGTGGTAGTGTAGGTGTCTCAGGAGTCAATACGGACGCAGGCAAGGGACTTGGCACTGGTACTGTAGGTACTAGTCCTGTAGTTTGCTTCTCTCTCCTATTATAGTTAAGTAACTCCCCCTGAGCCGTAGGCCTAACACCTCTCATCTCCTTCTCTTGTTCCTCTTCATCTTCCTGCTCCTCCTCGACTGTGCCTCTATGCCAAACTCCTAAATCAGTCACTACTGAGCTCTCCTTTTCTCCCTCTCGTCTCATACTAGCAGTATTATGCGTGTGATTTGAAGTCCCCCTCCCCCGTCGGTAGTATAGTTCATGCTTCCGGAAGTGGACATCCATACTTATAAACTACTTATTTTCTACTGGACTCCAGCTCACGTACCCCTTTTGAGTCGCCGATTAGCCCACGAAGATGTACTTGACTTCTCTAAGATCAAGCTTCCCAACTGATGGCATATTATCCTTCAGAAAGCATACACACCCAAACACCTTCAGTGGGAGTATCCCACTATTATTGTCTTACAATATTTCACATGGGGACTTCCATCCTAGGACCTTCGAAGGTAATCTGTTGATTAGTTGAGCTGCTGTCAACACTGCATATCCCCACAGACTCTGTGGGACATTCATGTCAATCATCATGCTTCTTGCGACCTCCAGAAGATGTTTGTTCTTCCTTTCTGCTATGCCATTTTGTGCAAGTGTGTATGCACAAGTGGTCTGATGCTGTATCCCGTGCGCTGACAAGTATTCTGCAAGTGTTCTGTTTGTATACTCCGTTCCATTGTCAGACCTCAGTACATTCACAATTGCCCCATACTAAGTCTAGACATGCTTGTAAAAATATCGAAAATAAGTAGGTACATCACTCTTATTTTCTATCAAGTACAACCAGGTGACACGAGAAGCACAACCAATGAAAGAAACAAAGTACTTATAACCATTCATAGTATTAGTAGCATATGGACCCCAAACATAATAGTATATTACCTCAAAAACAGAAGAGCTCCTATGACCCGTACCAATATAGGAACTCCTAGTAAGTTTGCCTAACTTACATGCATCACATACTAATTTCACTTTATTTGACACTTTTTTATAAACATCGGGATACAATTTACTTAAAGTTCAAAGGAGGAATGTCCCAACCTCCTATGATGGAGTAGCAAAGTATCCTCGACCGTCATCTGCAGTCCTCCCATACCAGGCTTCTCTGCCATAGACATTTGTGCTGAGTCCAGTCCTTCTCGATCCAGGTACCACAGTCCCTTATGTCAAGTGCCAGTCCCAAGTCTTCGTCCCGCCTCTTTCTCCTGGAAGATCACTTTAGGGATATCAAAAGAAATAATGCATTTAAGTTGAAGGATTATAGAACTAATGGATAAGAGACTGACTGAAAAGGATAAAGCATGTACAATATTGGACAATTTTACTAAACTTGTATAATTAACAGTACCTTATCGACCACTGGCTGGAAAGTGCCATCAGCTGTCTGAATGCTGTCTGCTGATGCTAGGTGAGTGTACGCGGAGAACTCACTAGCATTCTCCGTCACATGTCGAGATGCCCCCGAGTCGATAATCCAATCTGACGATTTAAGGGAAGCAATAGATGCAAGAGCAAGTGACTCGTTAGTACCTTTTGCTGGATGGACATACATTGCGGTGTTGCCTCCAGCGAAGAATGAGGTGGACGCCTCCTCCGTTGTGCTCCTCCTGTCTCCATTATTGGACGTTTGCTGCTTCCTCCTGAGCACCTCCAGCATGTCCACCAGTGCTTGATCCTCCTCGATAAATGTGTCGCTAGCTCCTCTATCTCTTTTTGTTTCCAGCAGGTTTGCCCAATAGCCTCGTCGACCGCCTCGTCGACCCCCACGACTACGGCCACATCCTCCAAAATGTCCTCGTCCACTGAATTGTCCCCGTCCACCACCTGAATCTTCATCCTTAGGTAGTTTGGTGCAAGCTTACCGATGGTGGCCCATCTCCCCGCAATTGTAGCACTGCCGGTTGTGCTGCCACGCCTCTCTCTTAGGGCCTGTGTCGCACGAGCTGGTGGTCGTCAGTGCTGACTTTGCTTCAAGAGGACCACCTGTCCCCGCATGTAGTCTGATGCGTGTCTCCTCCTGAATCATGGCTAAGATAGCCTCCTCAAGAGTGGGGATCTTCGGTTGGACAAGAAGTAGGACCGTCCTCTAAACAAATGCTGCAGTTAGCCCTTTGAGAAATTTTATCATCCTCTCCTGTAGACATACATGTCTCTCTTTACATTTTGGGTCCCCGTAGCTTGCCCGATCTGAGGTGTGGTCGTAATCCAGCCACAGACGCTCAAATTCTGTGGCATACTCCTGCACCATCCTCTCTCCTTGTACGGTGTCGTCGATCTCTCCCTTGATTTGGAAGACCCGTAAGTTGTTTTCCATACCATCATAGGTCTGTATCAACTTCTTCCACACATCTTTCACCATCTCAATGCCGTCGACTGTGGCGGCAATAGACTGGACTAAGGAGTTGAGAAGCTAGATATAGATCACCATATGAGTGGACTTCTACTCGTCATGTTCCGCCGAGCCTTCGTCCGGCTCTGTCTTCTTGCCCGACAGGAACCCCTCCAGGTTCTTTCCTGCGAGGGTTCGCCTTACCCACCGTGACCAACTCAGATAGGTAGCTGGTCCATCCAGCTTCAGATCGATGGAGGAAAGCTCCAGCCTTGTTGACGTTCATGTCGTGCTCTCACCAGCCGACATCTTCATCAACTTCATCAACGTCGCAACCTCCGCATGATCCAACTTCTTGATGATCGTCTCTATCGATCCTCCTCTTCGATGATCACGTCACGCTTGTTCTCGTAGTCCGCTTCTAGTTTCGAACATGTATTTCCCTCAGATTTAGGCCTTCGGTGTCAACTTTCGGAACAAGTCGAACAGCAGTAACACGAGTGCCGTCGTGTGCTTCAGTGTCGGCAACAGCCGCAGGAGCCATGCACACCTTGGGAGTGGGAGGCGCTCGGTGCATGTACAACAGCACCATAGTAGCAGCAGCCACGGGGCCGCGGCGGGGTGGGGGTGGGGGTGGGCGGGCGCGGGATTCTCTGGCCGCACGCGGGGGATAGGGGCGGGGTCGGAAAGAGAGAGGGGGGTTAGCGACTAGGGTTAGGGTTTGGAAGAGGGTCGGTTGGTGGCGGCTAGAGTTAGGGTTTGTGAAATTTTGGCTCTAATACCATGTTATAATTTCTTGATTTATTATTGATAGTCTTCTTGGCTTTATGTAGCCTTAAAGTCATTATTACAATGATAGAATATACTGTGGATATCCTGTGGCATATTTTTGCCTACGAAATATGTTACAGGATATTCTAATCTACTAAATATGACATCCAACATTCCAAATATTGCAATATATATATAACATTTGATAGTTTTGCACTCTTTTCTAGAGATATTGACACTTACGTCGTTTCTCCATTAAGCCTTTTTAGTATCTTAACTACTTATGGGTAACCTTACCTAAATGATTTTGATTTTTCAAATTCATTGCCATATTTCTCTCTCTTCCGGTTGAGCCACATCTATAACTGAGATCATGACTATGTTCGAGATAGATTAGATGAAGAAGAAAGCAACTGAGGAGGACCAGGACAACAAGACGGACACAGGCAGCAGATCACTTGTTAACAAAAAAGCCATGATGTTGCTTCCTTAGCAAATAAAGGACCAGAAGAACATTACAAAGGAGATTTAAAAGGAGTCGAAAACAAAGCTGCTTCTGTTGCTGCTGCTTCTTCTGTTTCCTTAGCAAGTGGCAAGGATAAAATTGTTGCTTCTTCTTCTTTGTCAAAAGATGGAGAGGATAAAGCTCATGTCGGTTCTGAGACTGATCTTAGTAAGGAAACCAAGGAAGGAGAGAAGGAACCTACAGACTAATATGAACTGGTGATTTTATTTATTAAAGATAGTGAAACAGGAAAGATATATACATAAATATGTATATATCTTACTTGATTGCTATGTGACAAACATAGATATGTTGGATTCTAGTCTGGATTTGGTAATAGCATATTTATGGAGTCCAAATCTGATTAAATATTTGATTTAATTTGATTTGGATGTCCATAATTAGTACTGGGTATTTTAGATATAATAGGATTCTTATTTGATGGTTTCCTATTTAAGAGATCCTATTATAATCTAAAATAAGATGTTGATGGGCTATTTTAGGTGTAGTAGGATTCTTATTTGAGGGCTTCATATTTAAGAAATTCTATTATGACCTAAAATAGGTTTTTCTCATCCTATATATATGGGGTGAGGGTAGAGGCACAAAGCACAACACAAAAGTGAAGATTCGAGGTGTTCGTCCACATAAAATCTAAGAGAAAGTTCCGTACTTTGCTCTTAGGACTTCGCCATCCAAGACAGAAGGAAGAAGAGATCTAATCGAGGGGTCGTCAACATCGGTTAAGGAGATTGCTACGGGTTGGTGAGCGATTTTAAATCTCTTTTTTCTTCTTCTTGAGTGTAGTGAGGGGGTTGAACCTATTAGGGCAAAGGGTTCAACATTAGTTTTTGTCAATCTTGTAATTTCATCTGAGTTATAGAGATTGGGATTTGTCCAGGTGACATAGTCACCGCCATATACTTGTCTTTATCTGTGCTTGGTGTCCGTTCGATGGGGGTTGGTTATTTCAGGTGGGTTGGCCTAAGTTTCCGCTGCGGTAACGTCTCAGACACGGTATCCGAGCGCAAGAGGGTGTATCTGATTCCCAATATGGTATCAGAGCTTTGGAGGTTCTGGCAACCATGTCTACAGAGCAGATGAACACTCGTATGATCACCCTCACACGAAAAAACTGGGCGATTTGAAAGCCAATGATGGAGGATCTACTCTGGTGCAAGGACTTGCATGGTCCGTTGGAGGGTGACAACGCAAAGCCAATGAACAAAGCTGCTGAAGACTAGAAACGACTGGATCGAAAGGCCGTTGGATTCATCCGCCAATGGTTGGATGATTCGGTGTTTCACTACGTGTCCATCGAGAGTTCAGCAAAAGCATTATGGGAGAAGCTGTATTCCCTATACGAAAAGAAGACGGCTGGCAACAAGGCGTTTCTTATTCGCCAACTCATCAACTCGAAGTACACGGAGGGTGTCCAGTGGCACAACATCTGAACGAGGTTCAGGGTATCATCAATCAGTTATCTGCGATGAAGATGGTGATCGATGATGAGCTTCAGGCCCTACTGCTCTTGAGTTCTCTGCCGGAAAGTTGAGAGACGTTGGTGGTGTCGGTGAGCAACTCCGCGCCTGATGGAGTTGTCATGTTGGATGCAGTCAAAATAGCTTGTTGAATGAGGAGGTCCGGTGCAAGCAAGTGAAATCGTCGCAGGAGTCCGCCTTGGTGACTTCCTACAGGAAGGGAAGACCCAATTCATAGACGAGAACAGAGGAGAGTTCTCAGAATCCTGTGATTATGGACCGTAAGGAGGGCTGCTATCACTGTGGCAAAATGGGTCATATCAAGAGGAACTGCATGAAGCTCAAAGATGAGAAGGAAAAAGGCAAGAACGATTAAGAGGATCTCACAGCAATGAGAGATATCATCATCACAGCAACCGACGCAGAGGAACCTTGTGGCATGTGTCATGACGGCGACTGAGTCATAGACACGGGGGCGTCGTATCATGCCAGTCCACATAGGAGGATCTTTACGTCATACCGCGGTGGCAGGTTTGGACGTGTGAAAATGGACGACAAGGGGACAGCTGTAGTTGTAGGCATCAGTAATGTGCACTTGACAACGGAGCTCGGTGAGAAGATCGTTCTCAAGGGTGTGCGACATGTACCGAGTTTGTGTTACAACTTAGTTTTGGTAGGGAGGCTGGCAGATGATGGCTATCGCAGTCTGTTTGGGGACAAAGATTGAATGCTTGCGAAGGGTTCCCAACAGCTGGCTCGGGGAGATTTGTGTTGTGGCATGTACAGGCTCAAGCCGTTGAGCTGTACAGGTAGGCCATAGACACCAGATGGAGGCTCGAGGGGTGCTCGACAGGAGGTGGATCGTCGAGAACTTGCTGAGGAGGGGCGTTCAGGTGCTTTGAGGGATACGAAGGATTCGGTTCGTCGAGACAAAGCGACGAATGGTGGTGAGTCAAAGATTGAGGGTCAGTCTGTCAGTCTCATGACAGCTGGTCGGTCTCCAAGTGGGGTTTGCTCTACGGATCCGATTTTGGCGACAGGTGGTTTGCCAAAGCTTTACGGAGCGACATCGGTTTCAGCAGTTCAAAGCCAGAAAGGAGATTAAGGTTTGTAGAAAACTCAATCTGAGGCGGGAGCATCATCATTCACACAGTTCAGGGGGAGCTGTGGGTCATCGACTGCATGCACAGTGCGTGATGTTCTGCTCGAGGACGTATGTGTATGTGGGAGCTTCAAGTTCAGACACGAAGGTGGGCAGGTTCAGGAGTTCGAATCTCAGGAGGACCGCACCGTCTGCTTGGTTGGGCCAGCCAAGGATGAAGAAGCTCGTCGGAACGTTAACACTTTCCGGTGGAAGACATAAGTCGGGGACAGACAACCGAGACTTGAGGTGAGGCTGATCGTCAGGGACTTCAGTTTTAATCATGTTATTGATATCGGCAGGATCCCAGTAGTGCAAGAGGTGCTACGCATGGCAGCTAGCGTCGACGTGACGGTCGAGGAGCTGGAGACGAAGGAAGATGCAGATCGGGGGATCGAAGATCAGTGGCATGGGGGAGCAGAAACTCTGTCGCATGACGACAGGCATGGAGTTCAGTTGAGGAGCCATGGGGTCAATACCCTCTCATCGGACTGGAGGGGTAGATTGTTGGAGTACATTCTGGATTTGGTAATAACATATTTATGGAGTTCAAATCTGATTAAATATTTGATTTAATTTGATTTGGATGTCTATAATTAGTGCTGGGCTATTTTAGATATAATATGATTCTTATTTGATGGTTTCCTATTTAAGAGATCATATTATAATCTAAAATAGGATGTTGATGGGCTATTTTAGGTGTAGTAGGATTCTTATTTGAGGGCTTCCTATTTAAGAAATCCTATTATGACCTAAAATAGGTTTTTCTCATCCTATATATATAGGGTAATGGTGGAGGCACAAAGCACAGCACAAAAGTGGAGATTCTAGGTGCTCGTCCACAGAAAATCTAAGAGAAAGTTCCGCACTTTGCTCTTAGGATTTCGCCATCCAAGACAGAAGGAAGAAGAGATCTAATCGAGGGGTCATCAACTTCGGTTAGGGAGATTGCTACGGGTTGATGAGCGATTTCAATTGTAATCTCTTTTTTTTCTTCTTGAGTGTAGTGAGGGGGTTGAACCTATTAGGGCAAAGGGTTCAACATTAGTTTTTGTTAATCTTGTAATTTCATCTGAGTTATAGAGATTGTGATTTGTCCAGGTGACGTAGTCACCGCCATATACTTGTCTTTATCTGTGCTTTGTGTCCGTTAGACGGAGGTTGGTTATTTCAGGTGGGTTGGCCTAAGTTTCTGCTGCGGCAACGTCTCAGACACGGTATCGGAGCGCAAGAGGGCGTATCTGATTCCCAACAAGATACACACGTAAGACTTGATCAAGTGCATACTGGGGGAACACATGAAGTATGTAATGATGCATGCTCTTTCTTCCTTCAACATGAATGAATCTATTCTGCACTTTGACATCCATCTTAAGCATCTGCTGGTCGTAACTTGAAGCTGCAAGTGCTAATTAAGAATCAAGATGTGATTGAAGTTAACGGGTTGAGCAAATTAATCATCTGTTGGAAAGGGGGTTACTTGAGTGGCTGGCCTCAGTCCCTTTGCACGAAAACAAATTAAAGTTGCACCCATCTCTCTATATTTCCCTTTTAGGATTTGACTGACACAATCGAACCAAACTGGTTCTTATATTGTAGTCAATAGCTTCCTCTCAAAACAATACTTCTTCATCTTTAGGTACATACTTCTTGCTCACCTTCAAAACAATATTTCATCTGAGCTATGTATGCACTATTGATGTTTGTTATTTGGTGTGTATGCATCACCATTAAGAGACTCATCGAGTAATATATGAGCCACCTAACATCAGTAGCTGTGTTGCACGGATACGACAAGGTACAGATAAACGACGACATGGTCCGAGGGAATGATTCTGGTGCATGTGCCCTAATGTAGTTTGGGGGTGCCTGTACATGCGATGATGGCGTGACCGTACAGCACAATGCGACAGAGACACAACATAGGATCTATCATGGTTCTGCTAGCTTGTTCTAACATAAATTCTACCATGACCGTTTTTGACATTTTAAGGGCCTGTACTAATACTAAAGAAGGAACCTTTTTTTTTAACTATTCTAAAAAATGGTCTTTTTTGACGCTCTAAGGGCCATTTACTGCAGTTTATAAAAATTACGGAGGCTTAAATCTAAAATAGAAAATTTTTGGGATCTTTCGGTATTTGGGGTCCTGTGCGATCGCACAGCTTGCACATGCATAGAAACGGACACGAATTCTACCACTCATAACTACTGCAACCGACTACACTTGCAAACTATCTGAGATAATTTTAGGCTCTACAGTGTTGCATTGGTGTCTGAGCAACATAGGTCTTCATGTATGTGCCACTAATCTATCCATGCAATTATGTTTTTTATTTTCATTTTTTGTCACAAGTGGAGGACAAAAAAGGAAAAGTACCTAATTTAAAAGGTTCCCGCTGCATTCATCTCTTTGGTGCCATCACATACACCTTTCATCTTCATCCTCACCTGCACTCTCTCCCACTCTCTCTCCAAAATGTCAAGCCCAAGGAAAAAAGCAAAGTTAGCTGATCGGTATGATTACGACCAACTCCGCACAAGGTCTTCTCTCTTCTCTTCTCTTCTCTTCTCTCCATTTTCTTTTTCGATGATTCTTTTATACTATTCTTTTATTCTTGAAAAAGAATCAAACCCAGTTATTCCATATTGGTTATTTGTTTGACAGAGCATAGATAGATATAGACATCATTTGGGTTTTATGACCATTCGTTAGTAATTTGCAGCTGCTGCTACGGTTTCTTGATTCAAATGTGAAGCTCCTTCTGTTTCTTGAATTCACATATGGTCATTTTGGTGTCACAGAAAACTCCGGTTCTGTACTGGTTTCTTGAAATAGGAATCATAACCCGGAACTTGACTTTGACAAATTGTCAGGAGTATTAGGATTCTACTAGCTATCTATTGATTAGGTTTATTTTACTATATATGGAATAAACTTAGGATTCTACTAGCTAGCTATCGATTAGGCTTCTTTTACTGGATATGGAATAAACTTAGGTGAATGATCAAAAGTAGCTTATATTACTTATTTTGTCGACTATAGTGAAATGTGTGTGCTTGTTTGTTTCTTGAAATAGAACCAAACCCAGAAGTTAATTCTAAAAAATTGGATCCACAGAAGCTTCCTTTACTAGATATGGAATAAACTTGGGTGAATGATAGAGATTAGGCTTTTATTAGTTATTATATTGATTATAGTGAAATTTGGGCATATGCGTATTGCTTGATTCACATTTGGTGATGTTGGTATAAGTGAATTTTGGAATTGGGATTTCTTGCAATAGAACCAAATCGAGAAGTTAATTTTGAGAAAATGGACCGATAGAAGCTTCTTTTACTAGATGTAGAATAAAGTCGGGTGAATGATCACGGTTAGCCTTCTATTAGTTATTCTGTCAATTATAGTGAAATGTGCACATTTATTTGTTGCTTGATTCACTTATGGTGATGTTAATGTCAGGGAAATTTGGAATTAGCATCAGTTATGTTAAAGATTTCTTTCAAGATGCCTTTCTTGAAACAGAACCAAACCCAGATGTTATATTTGAGAAATTGGACCACCAATAGTAGCTTCTTTTACTAGTGATATGGCATGAAATTTGGTGAATGATCAAGATTATTCTTCCATTAGTTTTCTGTTTCAATTATAACGAAATGTCACATTTGTTTGTTTTCTTGATTCACATTTGACGATGTTGATGTAAGATCAGTTTGGAATTACAATTGGATGTTTTGAAACAGAACCAACCTTGGAAATTAATTTTGAGAAATTGGACTAGTAGAAGCTTCTTTTGCTCGATATGAGATAAACATGGGTGAATGATGGAGATGAGACTTCTATTAGTTATTCTGTCAATTATACTGAAGTGCATGCATTTGTTTGTTTCTTGATCCACATTTGGTGATGTTAGTTTGAGTTTGATTCGAGGTGGTAATTGAAGTAGAGAAGATTTCAAATAGAACCTAGGAAGCGCAGAAGCTCCAAAATTTGGTGGTGCTTTCGTACCGCGTCGTGTCATACTGTGTCCATGTCACCATGTTCGTATTTCATCATGTCGTTTTACTGTTGGCAACATAGAATGGAACCAAACCCAGAAACTATCATTTGACAAAAATGTATCAATAGTAGCTTCTTTTACTAAATATCACAACAGTAGCTTCTTTAATGATGAAGGATAGGCTTCTATTAATCCTTTCTTTATATTCTAATATCGCATCCATTTCTTGATGTAATCCTTTTTATATATACTGTGTAGTATGTATGTATTTCTACAAGTTTCTTGTTTCAAATCTTTAAGAAATTATACTCTTTCTTGTTAAAGCCTCTTTTGTCATTACAAAATAATGGTAGGAATTTGGAGTTTTTCTTTTTCTTTTTTTGATAAATTTACTGTCCTCAATATAGTTTTTCTTTTTCTTTTTCTTTTTGGGTATGTCGGGGCTTGCTGATGTCCATTTCCCCTGTGACTTCTCTCTTACACTTTGATTATTGCTTATTCAGCATTCTTTCTCTCCATATTGCATTGTCCTAGTTTCCAATTATGATTCACATTTTGTTGCAGATTGTGCATGAAAACTTAAGGATATCTAAAAGATGAAGAATAATATATCTACTTTTTTATTCTCAACATATATACATATACTTCTCTTACTTTATTTTTCAAAAAAAAGAAACTTTTCTCCTTTTCAGGTATGGTGAATCTAAAGTTAATTTACTTTGTCGGGAGGTAAGTTCGTTCAGAGATACTTACGGCTACAATGTAAAAGTGGACTGGAAAGCACTGGCCAAAAGTACCTCTACTGGAATATCTAAGCCTCTTGAATATCAGATGATATGGCGACATTTGTTCTACAAAACACCATTGCTGGAGAAAGTAGAAGATGGAGCTGAACCTTTGGTTGGTTGGATTTGTTTCATTTTTTTTTCAAGTGATATAAATCGTGTTTGTTAACACAATCATTTACTCACAAGGTGATGCATAAGAAGCCTCCCTGTGGGAGGAGTTGGAATTACTGTCTGTTTACACAAACATATATCTGACATTTTTGTAATGTCTTCTTCTTTGCATTTGCGTTAGTTGGCTGATATTTTGTATGCTTGTCCTTTAGCTTTATGCTATCCCTTGTATCCAATTTCAATAGATTTTGGTGCACTTTCCTTCAAAGTGATTTAGCTCTTTAATTTGGAGGTGCACTTTCTTTCACTCGTCATGACTATCAAGAGATTTAGCTACTTGGCCTGTGTGGTTGTTGCAGGATGATGCTAGTGATTTGGAAAAGGAATATGCCCCAGTTAACGAAGACTCTTCAGAAGATACTGAGGTAAATCTATCCATCTATCTATCTATCTATCTATCTATCTATATATATTTTTATCTATCTAGCTATATTTTTTTTTAATATATATATATATATATATATATATATATATATATATATATATATATATATATATATATATATATATTTTGGTAGTGGTGAGGCATGCGGCCCAAGTGGTCAAGAGATCAATTCCCGGTGGGAGCGTTCGACACAATTACCTATTTTCAATATATATATATATTTTTTTGGAACCAGGTAAATTGTTTCTGGAATCGCTCCCACTGGGATTCGAACTCCTGACCACCCGGGCCGCATGCATCTCTCTTAACCACTAGGCTAGAGGTCATCTGCATTTTCTATATATATATATATATATATATATATATATATATATATATATATATATATATATTTTTTTTTTAATATATATATATATATATATATATATATATATATATATATCCTCACAAAATATATATATATATATATATAGCCTCACAATGAATCTGCCCCAGTTGACGAAGACTTGGCAGAAGCTACCAAGCAGGTATATCTATCGATATACATAACCAAAAAATTGCCTCAGAATGATCCTATCTCATTTATTTTAAGTATCACATTATGACATCACTAGAAGGTTGTTGCCATCCCATATTTTGATATCTTTTAATTTTAAGCTTGTTTCTGTTGCCTTACACTGTCCTTTCTCGAGAAGATTTTGCCACTTGGTGAAGGGTTTTGTTTCTGACTTTAAACCTTGAAGAATTTGCAGGATGTTTCTAGTGGTTTGGAAAAAGATGTCCCAGTTGATGAAGACTTGGCAAAAGCTACCAAGCCGGTATATGTATCGATATATACAAAAAATTACCTCGCAATTATCCAATCTCAGTTGTTTTAAGTATCAAATTGTGAACTCAGTTACTGCTATCTCGCAATTATTCTAACTTCTAAGCTTGTTACTGACACATTTCTTATTGTAGTGATAATGAATGAGTGAAACCTCTATGCACATGTTTCTGTCACATAGACGGCACTCAGTTTCATAACCCTTTCTCTACACCTTTCATAAGTTTCTCTAGCAGGCTTTGGATGGTTTTCTTAATCTAACATAGGATATTGATCACCAGCAACGGGAGGACGAGCACTTCCAGCGCTTGCTTGTACATACTTTTTACATGAAAATAAATAGACGCAATCGAATACTATCTTCAAGTTTAACCTTTTTTTCTTTTTCTTTTTCTTTTTCTCGGAACACTGATGAGGTCATGAGGCCTCAGGCAAAACCTTTTCATTAAGATAATGAATAATACAAGTTTTATCATGTCATCTTCTTTTGTTAAATTTATGATGACTTTAGTAGGATCCTCCATATCTCCTGATCTTGGGCTTCATTGTTAAAAATATAGCCATTTGATAGTTTTGCACTCGTTGCTAGATCTTAGAAGCCAGAAACTCCTAGAAGGTCAACGAATCTCAGTAAGAACCTCGATTCGGCGTTTCCTACTTAGGAGCTCGTAGGGAGTTCGCTTCCTTGATGACGGGAGCTCATTACTCCGGTGACAGGAGTGCTCTTCTCCTACGACATAAACGCTTCCCATAATATGACCATAACTTAAAAAAGAACATAAATTTTGGGAGAAAGTTAAAACATTTTTAATACACGTTTATCAAAGTACCAAGAAACTAAAGATTATTTACATCATAAAAAATCAACATACGAATGATCTCTCTGTAACTTTGAATTGAACTTTATAAATTCTAATAAATATTAAAATATTTATAAGTTTTGATAACAATAATTAATAAACATAATTTTTTATTAGCGCACGCTCCCATCACGTTTTCAACTTTAGACTATTCTAAGTAGTCGCGTTCCCCCGCTCCCGCCCCCGCTTCCACTTATGTCTTCTAAGTGCTAGATATATTAGCGGTTATGTGTCATTTCTTCATGGAACCCTTTCAAGCTGAGTTTAAACATCTTAATTACATATGAGCGACCTTACGTAATTGTTTTTTTTTTTTAAATTCAGTGCCGGATCTATTCTAGTTCCGCAGCTTGTTCAACCCCGGAATCTTTGAGGCATCAGATGAAGATCAGACCAACTTAAACCCAGTCACTGGCAACAGAAGGCATCGCTCAACTAAAACCAACGCAGAACAAAAGGAATCCTCATTGGCTGTGAATATACCTGTGTCTGGAACCATATCGACAAAAGTTTCAGGTTCGTCCTGCTCTTTTGCTGTCAAATTTGATAAACTTATTATTTTCCTATGTTTTTTTTTCCCTTCTTTGTACTTTTTTATTTCCCTTTATTTTACATCAGCATCAATTTCCTTTTCTCTATGTAATAGTATGAAACTATGATCTGGCATTTTACTTTACCAGATTTATGTATTTTGTATTTTATTTAATCATTTTGCTCGATCTGCTTCACTTTAGTATCTAGCTTTCTCTGTCAGGACCAAACCTTCTTCTTTTCTGTCATATATGACCATTTACACTACATAATATCAAATTCTTGTCAAAAAAAAAAAAAAACAGGTGCCAAAGAGGAGGTCAGCCCTACTACATCTGAAGCATCACGAGTGTCTGGTCCTCGATCGTTAAATGATGCTATACATGGGAATCAGAGTGTCAATGAAGTTAACCAGTCGAGTAAAGAGAACACGACTAGTGCAGGAAGCAAATCACCTGTCAGAAAGGGTTGTTGACTAAGGAAGGCAAAATTACATTGTTCTTAGCTCGAAACTTGAGGCAATTACAACTGGAGAGAACCATGAATATATTGGAGGTTAAGATTCTTCTTCTGATCTTCCCATTGGAAGATCATTTTTGTGGCATTTTTACTAGATATCTTGAGTTTCTGCATAGCCATTTGGAAGTTAAATTGACAGGAATAATTAATGGTTTTGTTACTTTTGTAACTTTTACTGGGAAGAGAAACATTGGTATATACCTTACTAGGAACATATGAAGTATGTAAGGAAGTTTGCTATTTTTAGTTGCATGAAATTATTCTGCACTTATGATGGGAGTGCTTACAGCATGTTGTTATTATCCTGTTTGTTTTTTGTATTTAGATACCATGTACTTGTATTGGTCCACATAAGTCTAAATGAACAAGTTGAAGCGGCTTCTTGGCTCGACAAGTGGATTGCAACGGAGATGAAGATTTATGAAGCTTCCCGATTTGACAATCTTCACAAACATCATTAGAGGAATAGATTTGAGGCAACCCTTTGATCATCTTCTTTGTCACTAACTTTGCCATGAAAATTATTCTTCTTCTTCATTTTGGTTATTGTTGGAATAACCTCTTCCTTTGCCATGAAAATTTGTACTTTGCCCTCGGAAATTCTTGCCTCTTCCGCGTCCACGTTTCTGAGAAGAACCACGGCCTCCCATAGACGTGATATTGGACTTAAGAGCTTGATCAGACAGAGAAGAAACACTTTGCGGACATCTTTTATTAATCTGAAATTCATGAGCTTCTAATCTTCCTTGTAAACTTTCCAAAGACAAATATGCAAGATCTTTAGTTTCCTCGATGGCAACTACTACATGATCATATTTGCTTGGTAGACTTCGAAGAACTTTTTCAACAACCTTTTGAGTTTCTAATTTTTTTTCCATTTGCACTCATTTGATTCATAGTAGCGTTCACTCTTGTAAATTATTCTTCAATCTTTCATTATCTTTCATTTTAGCTTCTCAAATTCAGCCCTTAAGGCTCGCAAGCATACCTTATTTTACTTGATCTTGGCCAGAATATGTTGTCTCAAGAATTGTCCACGCCTTCTGGGAGCTTTTTGCTTTAGATATTCTCACTTAGATAGGAATTTCAATTGCTTGATAGATTTGGAAGAACGTCTTCTTGTCTTTTTGCCTCTTATCCTTCAGCACCTTTTTGTGCTTCGGATAGTTGACTTTCATTTGCTGGTTGCTCCACTCCTTCTTCAATGACACTTCATAGGTCTTGAAATTCAAAGCATAGCTTCATGAGATTGCTCCAATAATCATATTTTTCTTTGGCTTTAATACCACTTTGTAGGGATACAAAGATGATGATAACACAAAAGAGAATATTTGATTCAAATGAACGAATAAACAACTTTGTTTCTTGCTTTGCTTGATTTGTTCCACACTACAACTGTAGCTATTTATAGGACTCAAGATACATCAAGCATAATGAATACGACTTAGGGTTTCTAGATACATATATGTATGCAACAATGAATTTGGTTTACATCTCTAACAACTTGAATGGGTTGATTTCAACCAACTCGCCCAAGGTCTCTCTCCTGCTAAAATTATATATATATATATATATATTTTTTTTTGGAAAAAGGTAAATTTTATTCCAAATGAAAAGCCATAATCATACAACATACAATCTGAGTGGGACTCCCACTCAACACTCAACCATTCTCCATAGCGTTCACATCAAACTCAATGTTACGGAGAATGCCAACCGGAGGTGTGACTAGTCCCTCAAAGATCCGGCGGTTTCGCTCCCGCCAAACATGCCAAACCGAAGCCGCCAGACGAACTCTGGCTGTACGGAACCAGTCCTGACCTCGACCCCTGCTATCTCGTATCTCCGGGATGATGTCCCCAATGTATTTACCAGAGGTGCACACTCCCAATACCCGACTCTGCTCCGACCATATCTGCCATGCCAGAGTACACTCGAAAAAGATATGTTTAATAGACCCAGGCTCCAAACCGCAAAGCACACATTTGGGGTCCGGTACTGGCACTCCAAAAGAACTCAGGCGATCCCTCGTCAAGAGGCGACCCAGAAGAAGCTTGTAAACACACAACTGCATCTTCCTGGCCAGACCCTTACACCAGACGAACTCATAATCAGAATTCAGAGGAAAAGTGTGCTGGATAAGATTGTAGCAGCTACGGAACTGGAACTCCCCCGAGCCCGAAGATGCTCCAGTCGGCTCCCAAATCCACCGATCCGCAGGCAAAGTCAGATCAATGACTGTAGACATAATGAACCCTCCCAGCTCCTCAGTGTACCGATAAGATTTCGGCCTCCACTCTCCATCTCGTAAGATCCGTCTACACGTCAGACCTCGCTTGTCCTCCATGTGAGTCGGGGGTCCCCTAATGTCTAGCAACGAACGCCGATCTATCCAAGGGTCCCGCCAGAGGTCCGTACCCAACCCATCCTTCATGACCCTTCGGATAGCAGACTTGAGCACACCCCTGTGTCTCAGGACAGTCTTGAACGTGACAGAATAGTTGTTATCAGGAGAACATGTCCAAAAATTGCCCTGCTTCACGTATCTGTTGTGCATCCAGTCCACCCAAAGAGACCCCCCGCTAATGAATCTCCAGGCCAGCTTGAGCGCAGAAGCCTTCCTGATCTCCAGCAACGGCCTGAGCCCCACACCTCCCTCCTTCCTGGGACGATAGAGCTGCTCCCACGAGATCGCATGCATACCCCCCTCCAAAGGAAATCAGCACATAGATGCTCCACTCGCCGAATAGTGGCCACCGGGAGGAGGATGGACTGTAGCCAAAAAAGGGCCACAGCCGAGATCACAGATCTGATCAGCTCTATGCGTCCGCCAAAAGACAGACCGGGGGCTTGCCAGCCTTCTACTCGCCTCTGGACATACTCTACCAGGCCCTGGCAGTCCTGATCCCGCGCATAATTGACTGTGAGGGGCACTCCTAAATAACGCACTGGAAGATCACTCCTCGCGATACCCAGGACGTCAGCCCGCTCCTCCTTCTGGAAACACCGGGAACTGAAGTAGACCTGACTCTTATCCCTGTTCAGTTGGAGACCCGGGAAGGACTTCAAATCTTCCATAATACCCGCAAGCGTCTGCAACCCCATCGTCGAAGGCTGGATAAAGACCAGAAGATCATCAGCATATATAAGGTGGGTAACTGGAGGGTCCATCCTCCGAAACAGAGGCACCAGCCGTCCACAGTGCACTGCCAGGTCCATCAAACAAGTAAAGTATTCCATCACAAGCGTGAACAGGTAAAGGGACAATGGGTCACATTACCTAAGCCCACGGTTGCTCTGGAAGTACCCGTAAGGAACGCCTTGGATGAGAACTGAGAAGGTAGGGGACGTGATGTACTCCCTGATCAACGCAACCCAGTGATCCGCGAATCCCATGGCAGACATCAGATGGCATAGGAAGTCTCGATTGACTATGTCATACGCCTTCCTCAGGTCCAGTTTAACACAAGCTTTCTTTCCACCAGGTCTGCTGAATCCCCTCACCATCTTATGTGCCAGGAGGCTATGCTCTGCAATCGACCTCCCCTTAATGAACGCCGCCTGGTTAGGAGAGACCAAGTCCTGCATGATTTTCTCCATCCGCCGGCACATAAGGTGTGTAATTATCTTATAAAGATAATTACAACAAGCAATAGGTCTGAAATCTGCCAATGCTGTCGCGCCCTCCTTCTTAGGCACCAAGGTCAGGAAAGTGTGATTCAGCTCCTTCAAAAGCTTCCCCTTAGTGAAGAACTCCTGGACCACCTCTACGACCTGAAGCTTCAGAACATCCCAATGGCGCTTGAAGAAACCACTGCTGAAGCCATCTGGACCAGGGGCCTTGTTGGGGTCCGCCACCTTGACAATAGATTCTACCTCCTCCAAAGTGACAGGAGCAAGAAGGATGCTATTCCCAAATGGAGTCATCAACCGCTTCGTAACAACCTCTGGGAACACGGACAGGTAGTCAGTCTAAAAATATAAATCAGAATAGTACCTGACAGCCTCGCCCTGTATCTCAGCCGGCGTCCCCACCAGAGTGCCATCCGTATCAAGAAGCTGGGATATGTGATTCCGATTCTGTCTAGTCCGGATAACGTCATAAAAGAACTTGGAGCACCGGTCTCCATCCTTCAGCCAGGAACATTTGGCTCGCTGGGCCGAGCTAATTTCCTTCTGCAGCCTCAGAATGTTGACTTCTCCAATCAGCTCCTTCTCTCTAGCCGCCAGATCTCCATTAAGCATGTCAGCTTGCAAATCCTGCTGCAAAGATCTCAACTCAGCCTCCTTATCCTCTAGTGTGGACTTGGGCAACCCCTGCACCCAACTCCTAAGAGCTCTCTTCGTGGCCTAGAGGTGACGAACCAATCGGAATTGAGCCGTCCCCTCCTGACCGCTAGACAGCCCCTCTGCGATAGCCTCTAGGTAGCCTTCCGAGAGATACCAACTGTTGTTATACCTGAACGGACGGGACTTCCCAAAAGAACGAGCAGAGAAGCCAACCCTGATGGGGGAGTGATCGCTCGTCCCAGCTGCCAGACCCTCAGCCGAAGAGTTAGGGAAGTGACGGAACCACTCCCCGTTGCCCAGAGCTCGATCAAGCTGACAAGCAACCCTGTTGTGGGTTGCTTTGTTGTGCCACGTCCAGATGAAGCCTGATCGAGACAGTTCCCGCAGCCCCGCAAGCAGGAGGCATCTCTGAAAATCATAAAGGATAGAATCTGGAACCGGACGACCACCCACCTTCTCCCCATGATGCATAAGCACGTTGAAGTCCCCGATCAAGAGCAGAGGGAGACACGACGACTCAGCAACATCGGAAACACGTGAGATGTCGCTCCAAAGTGACTCCCTTCTCCTTCTGTTATTGTGGCCGTAGACCGCCCCCAGTAAGAACCGAAAGCCACCCTTGTTCACGAAGGAGATGGCAATCAACTGCTCCGTCATCAATATCAAGTCACCATCCCAACTCTTCGAGTTCCAGCGAACCCAAATCCTGGCCATGTCACAAAGGGCCAGGTTGTGCAGCTGGGCCTAATGAGAAGGGGTCCGCCGAGTAAGGGTCTTCTCCCCTTTGATCTTGGATTCTAAAATAACAGAAATGTCACACTTCTCTCTGTGGAGCACCCCAGCGAACACGCCCCCCTCACATTCCAGGCGATAATGGTCATTAATTAATGAGAGGTGGGGGCCCCCTGAGAAACTCCCGGAACGGCACCTGGGGAAGGTGCCGCATCCGTCGCTAAAGGATCCTCATCCATACCAGTCGGAACCGTCTGATGGGGAATGACCTGAGATAACACCAACGCCCAGGCAGGGTTGTCAATACACACCGCCTCCTCTCTGTCTGTGGTACGTCCCTCCATCATGGAGGGGACATCACGCAGCAGGCCGACCGCACGTCTCTTCCTACAGTAAACCTGCCCTCCAGTCGAACCGCCCTCCCCTCGTGCATCAGTCTCCGTCGCAACCATGCTTCTGGTAACTATACTACTCGGCCCCTGGCCAGTGGATACCACCCCACCCGTAGGAGCAAGTTGGGTAGATACAACGAGGCTCAAATCGACATCACTCCCCTGATTAGTTACCTCTTCCTCCACGACCACCACTCCGCTATCATCTCTGAAATCCATATCACATGGTACTTCGGGGACCTCACTAGACGGAATACAAGGCTCCACCGGAGGGCCAGCCTCTAAGCAAGCACTGGCCAGATGCCCGAAACAGGAACAGCGTGAACAGGTAGGCGGAACCCATTCATACTCCACCTTCTTGGTAAGCACCTCCCCAGAAGGGAGCTCATACTCCACCATCTTCGGGAGCTCCCCCCCTGCCCGAATCTCCATAAAAATCCTCGCGTACATCAACTGCGTCCGAAAGGTAGTAGCTTCATCTGCCTTGATCGGGGTGCCCACCAGACTTGCAAGTCGCATCAACAGGGGGATGCTCCAAAACCCAACCGGGAACTCGAGGAATCAGATCCATACTGGGATGGCATTCAAAACTTCCTTCTTGCATCGCAGCTCTGGAGTCCACTCCTTGAGAATGATCAGTCGGCCGTCGAACGTCCAGGGGCCGCCTTGGAGGATCCTAGCGACAACCTCCGCCAGCCCGAACTTCACATAATAGAAGACGTTCTCACGAGCATAGAACTCCATACTCCCCTTAGGCTTCCAGACTCGCGCTGCATAGCCCCAGATCTGTTCGTAGAAAGGCTTGTTGCCCAAGACATATAGGACGAGGGTATTCTCCCAGTAAGCTGTCACCTGCTGGATCTCCTCCGCAGGAAATACAGCCCGGAAACCCCTCCCTACCTTGAGCGGCGGGACGTACTCCATCGATGTAGGAGATTTAGGCCCCACCGGTTTGCAGATCTCGGCCCAGGACCGTCCAGCAGGCCGTGGGGTCGTCCCAATAGGCCTTGGGGCAATCACCGGACGGGAAGTCCCAGGCCCCTGAACATCCAGATCCACTACCTTACTCTTCCCCTTAGCCGCCGCGGTCGCCTTAGGCCGCCAACCCATCGATCGCCCAGCAGACACCCCCGGACCCCGGCTAGGCCGAGACCCAGTCCCGTTCTGACGATTTTCGGGATGGCGATCCCGAACCTGACCCTGTCCGCCACCCGTCTTCCCTCCAGTCTTCGCCACCCGACGGCGCGTAACCGTCGTCCAACCACCTCCCTCTGTTTGGGTCCCCAGAGATTCGGACCCCGCTCCGAATTCAAAGTTCGGATCCAAGGGAGTCCCGGTGTGGTGAACACCCATCCCCGTAGATCCCGACCCCTCCCCCGGCCGCCTAGGAGGGACGTCACTACCACAGGGGGGTCCCCCCGACCCCCCTCCTGTGCTCCCGCCCCCCCCGGCCTCCTTGGGGGGGGGGGCTGCCATGCGCGCGCGCCTGGGGGGGTCCGTCCGACCCCCCGAATCTGACTCCCGCCCCCCCCCCCCCCCCAACGCCGGGAGGGGAGCCGCCCGTCGGTGCCGATGCCCGCCCGCCGCCGGCCAAGGGGTTCGGCTGCCGTGGGGGCAACCCACGAGGAAACCCTAGGTCAGACTTTAGCCTAGTGGTTAATAGAGATGCATGCGACCCAAGTGGTCGGGAGTTCGAGCCTCAGTGGAGGCGAGTTCGCCACAAGTACCCATTGCTTCAAATATATATATATATATATATATATATATATATATATATATATATATATATATATATATATATATATATATCATGGGTTAGTATGATTGGTTGGTATCACAGTTGTCTTACACTGTCCATTTTCGTTCCTTCATTTCCCTTTTGGGTGGGGTGTACATCTAATTCTGTTGTTTTGAATTTTTTTAATTCTACTTTACTCTTTTTTAAAGGGTTGTTTATGACTTTACATATATAACTTCTCAAGGCCTTTTGAGTACCTATGTTCGACCGATCACACGGGGAAATGGTGTCCGTATCCGAACCGTGTCTGTACTCATCCAACATAGGTCACTACTTATTGTACTATTTAAAAAAATTGATTGTATCTCGTATCCGTATTGTGTCCTTATCCGTATTCGTTCATATTTCTCTGCAACATAGTTGAGTACCATCATGGAAGTTATGAGGTTTAATCTGCAAAGGTTTGAATCTGCTCATCTTATGTTGGGTTCTATCTTTATCCTACAATGAAGTTCTCTATATATATACATTTTGACTCTGCATATGGTACTATATCAGTTTGAAGATACCTATATCAGTTTGTCCTCTAAATATCATGAAGGTTTTAGGACTAGTCCACACCGATCTCAGTTTGAAGATAGGTTCGAACTCATAAACTTTGTTGTATATCGGAACCTATCCTAAGCATATGTTTCTGCACTCACGATAAATGGAACTTAGGACCTTCTTTTGATATTTTAACTTAAAATCCTAAACCTATGCTTGTACATATATATATTTATAGGCAAATAAATGGACACAGCTTGTACATATATATATTTATAGGCAAATAAATGGACACAGCAAATGACATCTAGACCTCTAGCCTAGCAGTTAAGGGTGATGCATTCCCCCCACGAGGTTGCTAGTTCAAGCAACGGGGGTGCCATTTGATTCCCCGAATTAAGTGGGGGTGGTGGTTGGTGCAGTACAGATGCAGTCCATAGGAGGCGGAAGCGGTGCAGTGCGACCCGAGTGATACGGGAGCGGTGTGGTGCGGCTGCAGTTGCGTGAGGCCTCTGGGCTAGGATGGTGCCTTCGGGCATAGGGATCGTATATATAAGCCTTCGGGCTGGATTGGTTGTAAGCCTTCGGACTGTGTTTGTAGCCTCTCGAAGGGTTCTGGATAAAATTTATCTTCTTCGAAACAAATAAATAAATGGACACAGTTAAATCCTATCTTGAAAAATTTAACTTAGAATCTTCTTTTGATGAATTTTCTCTTTAAGATCACTTTTATAGGATCTTCATACTGATCTTGGGCTTCATGGTTGAAAATATAATTTCTCATTGCTAGAGATATTGGCTGTTATCTGCCATTTCTCCATGAACCCCCTTTCAGTATCTTACATTACGTGAGTGACAGAGTCTGGTGGTTCTTTTCTTTTCCTTTTTCCTTTTTCTTCTTTGAATTGATTATCAATGAAGATATGATGGTTTGGGGTGGGGTTCCCAACCTATATGGAGAACACCCGAGAGAGCGATTCCTTATGTACCAATACCAGATTTTCGTGCCTTACCTGGCAAATCCACGGATCGCTGCTTCATTTGCTGCACTGCTCAGCTCGTTCAGGGAAGCAGAAGCAAACATCAACAGATTCCAGCCAGAACATTGTTCAGGGTGACACCTCCGAGGAAGTAGTCGATGGAGAGAGTGGCAGGTGATGTAGATAAGTCGTCAAGTGAATCCAAAGGCGGATGAAGTTTCAGTTCATGTCGAGGTTTGGTGGCTGATGAAGCTAACCAGTCGAGTAAAGGAGAACACGGAAGGTGCAGGCACGGCTATATTGTTCTTGGCTCGAAACTTGGGATACAATTAGAACTGGTGATAACCATGAATATATTGGATGGTCTCTTCTGATCTTCCTATCAAAGAGAGGCAATCTATAGCAATTTGTACTAGATATCTAGAAATATAAGTAATGGTTTTGTAGCTTTTACTAGGAAGAGAAACATTGGTCTACATCCTAACCAGTTGCAGCATTCATTGTACATAATCTTCTTTTGATTTTGTCAGAACATAACTTCTTAATTTTGTTATCAGCAGAAGTAAGCTAATTCCTTGAAGCTGTGCATACGAATATGCTAATATTAGAAGATCTTTATAAATGAATCTCATTCTTATCATGCTAACTACTTTTCGCAAAGTCGATTCTGTAATTTGCATTACTGTTGATCACTAGGCATCAAGTGAAATCGATGCATCATCACACGTTGACAAGTTGGGTTGGGGTGTGTGTGTATGTATGTGTTGGAGAGAAAGAGGGGAGGGTGTTTGGTTTGGTTGTTCCATGAATTACGCTTATTCGTTCTTCAATTCCTATATTTTCCTATTCCTGCCTATAGGATGGACAATGGAGGCTAAGTCCCTTGCTTGGTGAGAAAAGGAAGTCCACGAATCAAATCTTAGAGGGACAACTTGAGTGTTGTCCCTTAGAAGACCAAAAAGAATAAGAGAAGAACAAAATAATGTAGGATGGGGAAACAAGTTCTGATCTCTTTGCTTTGTACAAAACCAGTTTTACTTATAAAGGAATTAGTAGTTGTTAGATTACTGATCGGTTTTCCTATTAACATGCAACTCATGTTGTGTACACGCAGAAGCAACACAAACTTTAACCTTAATGACAATGGGTAAATAGAAAGATGAAAATGCTACGACCCTCTTATCGAGACCTGAGAACCTTCCTTTAACCAAGAAACTTCTTTTAACCGGAGTACTTGAATAGAAGTCAAGGACTTGAACTCCTATAGGAATCACCATAGTTAGCAATGTCCACCGGGTTCACCTTAGTGTCAATCTTCAAAAGATCAATCTCCATATTGTATCTTCATGGTGTCTTGTGATACCGCACATAGATGTGTTTCGTCCGACTGTGGTATATTTAATTCTTGATGAGATGAATTGTGTTGTACGACTATTACAAAACACATGAACCTACACCTTTTCGAACCAAAACTCAATAACTAGCCCCCTTAACCACAAAGTCTCCTTAGATGCCTCGACTGACATCGTGTATTATATGACTCCGTAGTGAAAAGTGTCACAATATTTTAAAGTGTTGACTTCCAACTAACTGGAGAATGTGTAAGTATGTATACGTAGCCCGTAGTTGATCTTTTTTCGTCCAAGTGACCAGCATAATCAACATCCACATACCCTTGCAACTAGCTCGATTCGTGTTCTGACTTGTGAAACAACAAATCGAGATCATTAGAGCCTTTAAGATATCGAAGTATACAATTTATGACCTCCCAATGAAGCATCCCTAAATTTGATATGAATCGCAAACTGACCACACAAGTATCATACTCACGTATGGTGAAATTGGTCTTCAAATCGAAGCGCTTGTACCATTGCCGGAAAGATTGTTTCAACCTATTTAAAGACTGTTTGAACTTACATACATCATCCTCCTTGTCAGGATCCATAAATCTTTTACAGTGCCTCATGAAGATCTTCTATTCCAACTCGTTGTGCATAAATGTTGTTTTTACATCCATGCTAACAATACCTAAATATATTGCATGCTTAACCACAGATGAGAATTTCTCGTTGTAGTCAATCTCCTCCTTTTGAGCGTACCCTTTCGCGACTAAACATGCATTGTATTACTCACTCTCATTTTTTTGAATATCCATTTGCAGCCAGTAGTTCTACGTATTATTCTTTCGGACTCCATCTCCTCATCTTGGAAACTATCTAGCGAACTCTATCCTTTTGCCAAATGACCTACTTATAATCATTTGGATCTTTCATTTTTGTGACTAAAGAAATGCAACCATGTTTTCGAAGGCATTGTGCATTAGTATCTTGTTTGTACGACATGATCTCCTTAATACTATTGTCAATGTCCTCTAGGGCTGGTCATCATCATCTATCTCTGTAAAATGTTTGTCCTCCTCTACAACAATAGGCTATAATGGTGCTTTAAAGTCTGTAACAGTTTGAGTGCCAGAAATCTCCACCTCCACCGAGTCATGGTCGCCTAATGTATTGATCACTCGCCTTTTTAGACTTTTCTTCCACATTATCAATATATAAGCATCATCAAAGATTACATCACGACTCGTGATTACCCCTTTTTCTGGTTCGACAGCTCGTAGCCTTTGGCTTCATGTTTAAATCCCAAGAAAATCTATGATCACTTCAACTTTGACGCCAGTTTGGATATGTCATTCTGATTCATGAGCGAATATGCATGGCAACCAAACACATGCAACAAATCATAACTAAATGACCCTCCACTCCATTCCTCTGCAAGAATCTGAAGGTTGATATTTGTAAATGGTGACCTATTGACCAAATAGTAGGTATGACTCATTGTATAGGTCCCAGAAGTCATCCAAAAGGCTGGATTGCAACTGCATGCTCTTGGCTCGCTCTAGTGGTGTCCTGTTCATGTGTTCCGCTATCTCGTTCTCCTCTAGACATCCTAGAAATGTCTATTGCTTATGTATGTCCTATTTTATATAAATTAAATCTTGATCTCGGTGAGTTAGAGCACTCAATCGGATGTGAGAAACCGAAAAATATTGTCTATATGATGGTCTACTTAAACAACAACAACAACAATATATATATATATATATATATATATATATATATATATATATATATATATATATATATATATATATGCAAAATATTGTCTATATGATGGTCTACTTAAACAACAACAATCTATATATATATATGCAATAGTAGCTTTGTGCCCAACTAGTTGATTTTCTTAACCTCTTATACATGTGTTTCGATGTTAAATGATGCATCGATATGAATATAACTAGCAACTTTGATCAAATGGTAAATCTTGTTGTCGATATGATGGCTAAAGCTTTTTCAATTTAAATATATGCAACAGTACCTAACTTTGCAACTAATTGCTCTCTCTAGGGAGTTTTGATCATAAATGATAAAAGGAAAGCAACAAAACCTTATACAATAATATACAGCGCCAGGCCTGGAGTCGGGTTGTTCAAACCGGAGCGTATCTTGCTTGTCCCTTGATCTTTGTTGTGGGTTGGTCCTGGGAGGTCACATGCAACTCCGACCCATTACAGGTTACGTACGTTGGACCTAGAGTTGCCCTAAAAGAACGAGATTGTCCAAGTTCGAAGTCTTGTCGGACTTACTCTTAAGCCGGCCCTCAATATGAATTGATTAAACTGTGAATAATTCACACATGAGAAGAATTCTCGCACATGAAAAGACCCCATCTATTGTGTTATAGATGGGTATATGTATATGATGAGAAGGTGTGTTGGAATTGTGGTAGGCCAACTAGCTAGGATGAACAAGTTTTGAGAGGAAGAAAAATATAGAGAAAAGAATTTGATGGAAGAGAAGAATGGAAGAAAATAAATTTTATGAGAGCGCTAACTTGTATTTTTTTTGTTGTGTATAAAATAAGGGGAGAGCACCCCTTTTTATAGGACTTTTGGAAGAGTCTACACATTTATTAAAATATAGTATGGAATCATTCTAGACTATTTTACAATTAATATTAGAATCTCTCTAGAACATAGATATTTTACCATGAACATTCTAGATATAGAACATCCTAAATATGGACTAAACTCAAAACTAAAAAGGGCATAATGAACAAAGTCCAATGATGGTATGGGTGAGCAGATCTCAGGTTTAACCCAAAAAAATTGAACCAAACCGACCCATTTCGGTTATCAGGTCAGTTTTGAACATATTGGGTCGGTATTCGGTTATTAGGATCCAAAAAAAAGGGTTTCGGGTTGACTTAAGGTTATGAGTGTCGGTTTTCGAACCGAACCGAAACCCGAATTGTATAGAGGATATTACCATTTTACTCTCAACTTTATATATATACTAAAATTCTATTCTAACCCTAACTATTCTCTCACCTCTGCTCCTCTCTTCATTTCTTCGCCGGCTCTCTCAAATTCTAACTTAACCCTAACTATTCTCCTTTCTTCTGGATCGACGGAGCGTCGGAGACCGAGATTCTTCCTCTCTCTTTCCGATCTTGTGGACCTTGTCTCTCTCATCTGTCGACTCTCTCTTGAGTTTGAGTCGCTCTCTCTCTCTCTCTCTCTCTCTGAGGAGTACGAGTTTATTGGTCTTCCTCTCTGGTTTTCTGAGGAATCTAAGTTGAAGCACCTAACCCTAGTAAGTAATCTTTGAAATTTTTTTTCTTGTAATTTTTTTATATTTGAGCATACTATTTTAATTTTTGATTTGGAAAAAAATCATACATATCGTGGCAGGTTCATATTGGAGCTCAGTTACAGACTTACAGTGTTCTATAATTGATTCTACATTTCTATTTTCTCTCAAGACTCTGAGTATAGCCATTGTAAGTTTACTGTTTAAATGTATACTTGTTCTATAATAGTATCATATATGCAGAAAAATTGATTACTGTTTGCTTCAAAAAAGTATATAAAAAGGAAGAAGCATTTAGCATTGCACTACTGCTTGCAAAAAGAAAAAAAAGAGGTGGTTTTTGTTGATGTTTTGGCCTATGGGACAGGTTATGATTCCATTTATATTATGTCCCTAATTCTTTTTATATTTGTTAATGTTTTTGGGATCCAACATTCAGTTTATGATTCTATTTATATTTGTCCCTAAAAGTGTTTATGTAGATTAGTTGGGTTACCAGTAGGACTGTTTAATATTATGTGCAACATTTTTTAACATGCAGTAGCACTTAGGTTGGGTAAGGGTTAGGTAGCTTAGGTTACTCACTTAATTGTGTGATGTTTACTAGGTAGCACCAATCAATGACAACAACTTCATATTCATGCAATGTGCATATTGCTCTATTTTTTATTGAGAATTGTTAATTATAGTTCATATATTGAAATCCACAAATTTGTTATTTTAGATGTCACAAGGCGGTGATCATCCTCAACAACCAACTAGTTCTGAAGCCACTAATAAGCCGATTTCCAATCCTAATTGGAGGCTTCGGGTTATTAGAAAACCTATGAAGAAACGAGCTTCGTTTTGGATAGATTTTAATGAATTTAAGGATACGAAAGTCGTCGAAAGCAAGTTGCAAGCATTGTGGAAAAGAATATTACTGTCATAGTAAAATAAATGGGACAAGCAATGTGAAAATTATTGGAATGTATGTCCCCTTAATCCAAAGAATCATGATCCTAATCAAACCATACTCAATTTGCAATCAAATGCAAAATGCATGGATAAAATACTCGCTGCTTGGAAATTTAATCAAGATGAGGTGAGAAAAGCCTTGACACATATGGTGATTGTTGATGAGCTTCATCTCGATTTGTGGAATGTGAGGGCTTTAGACACTTTATGAGTGTTGTGTATCCCATCTTTTACATTCTATCAAGATGGACCGTGGCACGAGATTGTTATGATATTAACTCTATTGAAAAGAGTAAATTCAAAGCATACTTGAAAGAGTCTAAACAAATGGTTTGTCTTACTACGGATTTGTGGACCTTATTGCAGAAGATAAATTATATGTGTCTTACAGTACATTACATAAATAAGGATTGGAAATTAAAGAAAAATTATAAATTTTTTCCAATTTCCAGTCATAAAGGGGAGGTGTAATAGCCGTACTCCATAATACATTTTTTATTTCAAACATTTCTAGAATAATAAAAATGTTTTATTATCTCCATTAGATTTATATAATTTTGTTTAAATTATATGATTATAAACAAATATGAGTCTAAGACAGAAAAGATTTTTTTTTTTTAAAAATACACAATTAATGTACACACACTTATTTTTTTTATACAACATGAATTATCATTATGGGACACAAATCGGACACATCCGGGTTAAAGAATTTGTTGATACGATATGCATGAATGTGTATAAAATTGGTTATATATATATATATATATATATATATATATATATATATATATATATATATATATATATATATATATATATATATATATATATATTGGATACATGCATATGGTTCAAAAAGAGAAAAAGAAAAAAAAAGACAAATGCATGTTTCACTAGTATATTTTAACCATAATTTTGATAGTCAATTTAAAGGAAATAAGTTTCTTGAACCATAGTTTTTGATAGTCAATCAAAAGAAATAAGGAATAATGGTTTCGCAAATTTGTGTCATGATATTTAGCTCTTGATACCTTGTATGATTAAACCACATTTGAGTTAGCCTAGATTTTAGAAATTAATGGGGGAAAAACTAGCATTTACATACAAGTTTTACATATATTCAATTATGTCCAAGTTTTAGAATACACTTAATTAGTGTAAGTTATTATTTGTACTAGCTAAAATAAATAATTACGGACACCGGACAATGGGGTAACCTTAGGGTCAATTTTTAAACTAGGATATACATATTATGATCTCCGAAAAATAATCTATAATACACTCATTTTAATTTGTGGCTTTACAATCATTTCGTATATATATTAGGAGTCAAGGGATGAATTTTAGGGTATTCCTTTGAAAATGAGACATTTTTAAACTAAATCATAGTAGATTTAGAATTCTAGAAAATTCAGTCTTATTAGTTATTTTTTAATGCAAAATAGTATCCCAATTATTAAATACGCTTTATCAAAAGTAGAAATTTCTAAGACCTAGGAATTATTGATGATTTCCTTAACAAGTTTGGTAAATTTTGATTTCACATAAGGATTTAATATCTAGACTAGTTTAATGATCAATATCTTACAAATGATTTATAGTTGTTGTCACGCCCCGGTCCCGTAGGACCGATCGTCCTCGCTAAGGCGTGATGCCACACGAGCCTAGATTGCGCTCGTGCAAGGCAGTTTCATAACGGCCGATTACAACAGCTTGTGACGGGGTCGTCGCACAGAAGTTCCAAGCAGAAATATTGAATATACAAGGCAACACAAGCATTGAAGCAAAATCAGAGTCTTTATTGATAATGAACGTAAGATTACAAAGGCGCGTAGCCAAGATTACAATCACCCAAGCTCACTTTTATCTCTTATTACAAGTCATTTAGCTCTCTCCCATCTCTCAGTAAAATTTGACAAGCCAGCGGATGCTTCAGATAGGCAATGTAAATATATTATGTCCCATATAAGTTCTGACTCCAAGCGGCCGTACGTCTCAAAACGCCAAGAAACTCCGTGCCAAAGAGCTTCTTCCTGCGCCTGTACATAAAAACTGTGTGGGTGTCAGTACTCAATTGTACTGGTGGAGTGAGCTCCTCTGTCACGACCCGCACCCTCTTTTCGGATGCAAACACGTGAGCAAGCCAGCTATGTATCGAGCGAACTCTAGTCCCTCTCGAATACGTAAACGCTGTCAAGGCTATGGTATACTGCCAAATCATGGCAAACAAATCTATATCTCAAATCCACAATAAGTGTACGAAACCTGAATGAACACTATAGGTCGTGGTCTGTAGCCCACTAGCATATATGTCTGATAAGACTCAAAGAATATAACAAGAGTCTCTAAAGTGAATCAATAAGCAGGATATCTTATGATAAGGAATGTAAAGCACGAAAGGATAACAATGTAATATCACTGACAAATACCTAAATCCTGTATCACAATCATCTACTATCCCGCTCTGCTAACTAACTCCATGCAGTCGCTAAACCTGAAGAGATCATTAGGTCCTCAGGGGACAGCAAGATATATAAAAACATGCCTATCTAGAAGTTTAATCATGCATGACAATATAAACAGGATATAAACAAGAAATGACACTTCATGGCAAGAGACTACGACCAAACTGCTAACAAGTGACTAACGACAAGTGGCTACTGACAGTTGACTTATGAACTGGAATACAAGAACAACTACATGTAACTGAACTGCTGGATGAACAAGTGAACACGAGATCAATGGAATACCAAACCCTCGCCCCGAGTGGACTCGCAGGTTTGAACTAATCATTAACCCTCGCCCCGAGTGTGGACTCACAGGTTAGTTCTAATCACTAACCCTCGTTCCGAGTGTGGACTCTCTTGTTAGTTCACGGTAAGGCACCCTCGTCTCGAGTGTGGACTCTCTGGTGCAAGTATAACATCCTCGTCCCGAGTGTGGACTCACGGATGTAAACAGATCAAGACAAATACCCTCGTCCCGAGTGGACTCTCCGGTGCCAAGGAAACAAACACCCTCATCCCGATTGTGGACTCTCTGGTGCAATGATCAACCCTCGTCCCGAGTGTGGACTCGCTGGTTGAGGAAAAAGATACAGGGAAATAGCAGTTCAACTACACGTACTCGTTCCAAGACACGACTTAGTGAAGGCACAGGTGAGACTAGGTATGACTCATGTCAAGACACGGATAAGGACAACTCTAACATGAACTATAATGTGAACAAGTCCAGTATAACTTAACTATCAAGTCAAGCAAGACAATAAACTGGTGAACATGGTATACAAAAAATAGATAAATCAAGTCAACTAGGAAGCTAATGATAACATATAAGATCTATAGCAAATAGAGTATCTAATACTATAACAACATGAAAACTATAAACATGAAATTAAACTGTAGAGGAAGGCAAGGTATCTTGCCTGTGGGAGCACGAAGAACCAACAATACACCGTCAACTAGTAAGCCACAAAGTCCAGATCTCACAACGGTCTCCAAAAGCTGAAACAGACATTACCAACAATCTCAGAATAGTCAAATTAGCTAGGATTGCCTGTCCTTAAGTCCAATTCTGGACACAGGGGCAAAACGGTAATTTTGGGTCAAAACGGTGTCCGCCGTTGGACCCGCTTTGCACCGAAAAATGTGTCAGGATCAATGGTCTCTAAAGTCATCAAACTACATGTCTACGGATTTGTTTGGATAATACGAATCCAATAGTATGTCCAATTGTGGATTCCGGTGGGCCGTGCACAAAATCACCCGTTGAATCGGATCGTGGGGCCCGCGAAACGACGATCCGATCAACTGTCTCAGAATTGGACCAAACTTGGCATACAGGACCAGAAAAATGATACGGTCCTATTGGCACAAGTTTTGTCTCGATCTGACGAACGTGCACAAATTAATTAGGAAATTTGCACAGGGCCGATACGGTAAATTTCGACGGATACACATTAAATTTGTCGCACACACGTGACCAATTTGAATTCCGTCAAAGCCCACATGTCCACGAAGCCGATACGCACCTTTCGATGCTTTTGGTTCGTGACTACGTCGCCCGGATTGGCGGAACGCACGTCGTATCGAAGGATTTTTGATAAATTCTACAGTTTTAAAAACAGGTTTTTGGCAATATTGGGGAATCGATTTCTCGGTGTATAGTCATCGAAATCGACCTCCGTAATTTGGGTTCTGTAGCCCTAGGTATTCTCTAGGACTGTCTCTAATTTGATTTTGGAAATTTCTAGTATTGGGTTCAGAATCTCACTTCGAAAATAGGGGTTAGGGCCGAGTTTACTGTTCTGTATTTAGATAATTTCTACTCGACTTCGCGTCGATCTACTCGGCGGGTTGATCGACTTGGTCCTAAACTTTTTACTGATATGTCAAGGTGGCTATTTAGTCTTCCATTGGGAGTTTGTAGTTTCGAAAATAATCGAGTAAACAGGGAGGAATTCGAATGGAAATATGGTACCTAGGGGGGTCGGCTCTGTGGTTGCTGCTGTTGTTTCGTCTCTATTTCGCGCGCTGCTCCGGCGGCTCTGGCCGGACGGCGGTGGCCCATAGTGGCACGTGCGTGCATGGTGGAGGGGCACGCAGGTTGGGTGGTGGCGTTGGGGTTTGCATTAGGGTTTATATGATCCCCGATCTCCCTTGCTCTCTCTCGGTCTCTCCCTGTATATATACTATGTTTAACAGTGGTGTCGGGCTGAGCGTAGATTGATTGGTGGAGAGACTCAGCTGGGCTCGGTTTGGGATTGCAGTGGGGGCTTGGCCTGGTCGGGCTGGGCTAGCTTGGCCTGCATGCTGCTCTCTTTATTATATATATATATATAAATCTATATATATATATATATATATATATATATATATATATTTAAACAAAACCCTCCAATATATTAATGACGGCTCAAAGGCCGCACAAAAACCGTATACAAGACGCAAAATGCTGAAGCCTATACAGGTATACCACAAAAGGAAGGAGGGAGGAGAACAAAACAGGCAGTCGCCTGGGGCTACGGGGGTAGCACTAACCAGAAACCTCTCGAACTGTGGGAACACAGGGTGCTCCGCTTGCGGCATTGTCGGGCAATTTCTCGAAGAAGCTTGTCTGCCGAGTATGGGGGACCTTCGTATCTCGCTTTGTTGCGATTCTTCCACATGACCCATGTGGCGGCCGCTGCAACGATCTGGTGGCCATGGGAGATGGAACCCCAGGCAGCCAGAAGATCGTAGAAGCGTCCGCTACCCTGCCCAATGTTGAATAGCTGGTTAAGGGTGGTCCAAGTCCTGTCAGGCAGTGTCCCTTGACGGAAGATGTGATCAATAGTCTCCGTCTCCCGTTCGGAGCAGCAGGAGCAAGCTGATGCTAAGCTGATCCCGATGGTGTTAAGGATATCGTCTGTCGGTAGTTTCTTTCTGAAGACTCTCCACAATAGGAAGGACCACTTTTTAGGGATACAAGAATGCCAAAAGTGAGCCATGGGGAGGTACTGCCGACCGGTGCCGCGGATAGCAGATCTCGCTGACCTCACGGAGAATGCTCCCGACGCCTCGAGGGACCAACACAACGCGTCCGCCTCGCTACCGATGCGTAACCCTCGCTCTCGGACGCTCTCAGCTGCCTCAGGACCGGACCACTCTCGAATCTGGTCCCAGTTCCAGTCGTCGGTAATGGGGTTCCATAAGTCTCTGATCCTACAATCTCTCGGGGTCTCCGTGAGATTCGAGATCATGCTGTCTCTAATCCATCGTTCAAGGAATGGGTTCGAGTCACCCGCTCCCAGCTGGAGTCTCATCGCGGGTTCGGCTAGGTCGCGGCCAATAAGGATACGACGCCAAGCCGCGGAGGATCTGTAGTTGGAAATGGCCATCGAGGGGTGGATATGTTTGAAATATCTGGCTTTCAAAAACCTGCTCCATAAGTTGTTGCGCGTGAGGAGATTCCACCACAGCTTCATCGAGAAAGCTTTAACTATGTGGCTGAGTTTGGTGAATCCCAACCCCCTCTCTCCAGTCGGATGGGCCATAGAGTCCCAGCTGGCCCATTGATGCTAATCAAGGCCGTTGCTGTGCCCCCAAAAGAAATTACAAAAGATCTATTCGATCGAAGAAAGGACCTTGATGGGCGGCGAGCACGCTGCCAGGGTGTGGATGGGGATGGAGGATAGCACATGATTGATGAGGATCATATTGCCCCCTGGGGATAAGGTGGCGTTGTGCCACCCTTCCAGTTTCTTCCTGATTCTGGTAGTTATGTCCCCAAAGATGCTGGCGTTGTACTTACCGTACACTAACGGGCATCCGAGGTAGGTGAACGGGGGCTTGGCAACCGAAAAGGATGTTAAGATGGAGAGGTTGTTGGCGTGCTCTCTGTTGGTTTTGTGGTGAGCATAGATAACGTTCTTGGAGTGATTGATCTTCTGGCCGGAGCATCTGGAGTACCTCATCAGGGTGTTGTGAACCACTGCCACTGTGCCTTCATCCCTGGAGGAGAAGATGAGTAGGTCGTCTGCGAAAGCCAGGTGGATGATGATTGGGCATCCACTGGCTGTATGATAGTGCTGGAAGTTTGGAGTGTTGACCATATTGTTAAGGTTCCTGCTCAGGGCGTCAGCCGCTATGATGAAAACTGTGAAGGATAGGGGGTCGCCCTGTCTCACCCCCTGGTAGGATTTGAAAAAACCCTTAGAGTTGCCGTTGATGATCGTGGAAAACCACGAGTTACTGATGGATCTCCAGACGATGTTGATCCAAGTTTTCGAAAATCCGAAAGCTCTGAAAACCTAGATCATGAATTGCCAATCCAGTCTGTCATAGGCTTTCTCCATGTCGATTTTGATGGCGATGTTGCCTCCCCTCACCGAAAATTTCATACAGGTGGTTAACTCCTGGGCCAGCATAATATTGTCATGGATGTTCCTGCCGCGGACAAACCTGCTTTGCTCCTCCGAGATGATCTTAGAGAGAATATTTGCTATCCTAGTTGCGATGACCTTGGATATGATCTTTTTGGTAAAGTTACACAGGCTAATGGGTCGAAAGTCACGAAAGGACTCCGGGTTGTCTTTTTTAGGGATGAGGATCAGGTTGGCACTAGAAATGGCTTTGGGGTATATAGCGCCTTCAAAGAAGGCAATAGCCGCTTCGGTGATGTCTTGCTTGATAATATCCCAGCATGTGCGAAAGAATACTCCCGAGAACCCGTCCGGGCCTGGCGCACTGTGCTCGTTCAGAGCCCACACTGCATCTTTAACTTCCTGAACCGTGGGAGTGCGGTTCAACTGGGCGTTATCGGCGTCGTTAATGAGGAGAGGGATTTGTTCAAGGAATGATCTATCTTTATGGACAGTCTCTTTGGCAAAAAGTTTGGAGTAGAAATCCGTGGCTGCCTCTTGGATGCCCTTTTGGTCGGTGATGATGTTTCCGTTCTCGTCAGCGGTCTTGTTGTAAAACTCCTAAATTTTTACTATTTTTATTTTATTAAATTTGGTACTGGTTTAATTTTTTGTATTGTACGTCACATAGTCGTATTGTACTTCGTACGCGAAAGTTCATTTTTTTTTCGAATTTGCTCGATGAGTGCGAATATGTGCGAGCGTACATATTTTAGAAAAAATTTCTATCTTTTTATAGTTTCAAAATAATATACATAATAATTATTTTGTTATCGTACCCAAGTTTCCAAATTATTATTTATTTATTATTTATAAAAAGTCTTCGTGAAAACAGTTATTAATAATAAATAATATTATTCCCGTATACATATATATTTCATAAAGATTTATTAAGTTTATATTGTAAATAATAATGTATTTTCGAAATTAATTATTATAGTATTTTTGGAAAACATATTTTTAAATTATTGTGGCAATTTAAATTCTGATTTGATTTTATGGATCTATTTAAATAATTAAATTAATATCTATGTTTGAAAGATGAGTTATCTTATTTGATTTTAAAATAAAAGACAAATTTAAATTTGATTTGAATTAGATTTGGATTTAGATTTGATTGATTTTAAATTAGTAGCAAATTATCTACTTTGGGTTTTAAATAAATCCTAATCCACTACAAAAAATATTGGTTTTTACGGCGTGCAAAGTATGCCGTAAAAAGTTTTTACGGCGTTCAATGTATGCCGCAGTGAAAGCCGTATTTGCCCGCGTCGTAAAAAGTCACTAGTTTTTACGGCGTACAATCTATGCCGTGAATACACTGTTTGTACGGCATGCAATGGATGCCGTGTATACACAATAAATTACGACATTTCTTGTATGTCGTGGAAAGTATAAACTAGACATCAATTACTTTTTAATGCACAGATATTATGACATATAACGTATGTCGTAAAAAGTACTGAATACACATAAATTAGGACATATTATGCACGCCTTAATTTCTCTTCAATTTTTTTAAAAAAAAACAAATCATGCTTTAATAGTAATCAATTTTACCATTGATAACAAACCACAAAAGAACAAGACATCATTGATCCAACAGATATAATTACGAAAAATAATATCAAATGATCCAACAATTATGAAAAATAATAACTTTCACTTTGACAATAATATGTAATGATCCAAATCCTAAGTTTATCCAGCAAATACGAGAAAGCATAACTTTCACTTAGACAATAATATCTAATGATCTAAATCCAAAATTTATGTAGCAATTACGAAAAAGCAAACTTTCACTTAAACATTAATATCTAATGATCCAAATCCAAAATTTATACATCAAAACATAATGTCGAACAACAACTAGCCCACCATCTTCTCCAGCATAACCTGCCCTCTGTCTGACAATCTCTCATCCCATGTCTGCAACCTACACAAAAGCAAAAGAGGTAGTTGATATGAGCATCTTGATTATGCAATCTACAGACATTTCGTTAATTTCTGACATATATTTATGTTACACAGGTTTATATGTTTATATATGTATACAATAAATTCTGTTTTTGTATCATGTCATCTCCTGATCTCTGGATCCAGTTCCAGATGATGACCGGTCTGGATCCATATATACAGGTTAAATATCTATCATTTTTTGTCTAAAAAAGGTTTGAATAGACAAAGATACTCAAGAGCTTTGTGCTTCACAATTATTTATTTCCTCCAAGCAACATTAGCACTCAAATTTTCAATCGTAAGCCAGAAAGAGGAATTTTCACTCTGTGACAGTTGCATTGAAAGAACTTTATGCTATGCAAAAAAAAGTTTAGCAAACAAAATATTTATTAATAATTTTTGTTGGATTAAGCCATAACTGTTGAATCAAGAAGTAGCAAAATATGCATGTACAACAAAACCACAAGGGCAAACTAGCAGGTAAAGCCAAATAGGAAGCTTCCGTTTGGGTTTTGGAACATCAGCTAAAGAGAAAACTGGAGGGAACCAGAAGCTGTCTGTCCCAGTAAGGTTCCAGAAGCTGTCTATTCCAGAAGCTGTCTGTTCCAGTAAGGTTACAAAGTTACAAAGTCCAGTAAAGAGAAAACTTGAAGCTTTCATACCAAAACACCACATAGATGGGTGATACACTTGAACCTTTTTCATTACACGAATATCGACTTTTGACTCTTCTAGGAAACACCGCCTATATTGAAGCTTTCATACCAAAACACCGCATAGATGGGAAATGTTTTGTTTGCAACTTTGAACATGAGCAAAGAGGAGGGAGGAAGAAGATCATAATACTCACCAAAAAACAAGCCTGTCAAAATTAACTGAGCTTTTTTTCTTCTTCTTCAATGAGTTTAAACAAGCCTGTCAAAAACAAGCCTGTCAAAATTAAGTACAACCTAATCTAGTTTATCCAATGCAAAACATGATTGAAACAATAGAACATATTCTACTAAAATTTGATCCTAGGCCAACCTCCCTGTTGAGCCAATCAACAATTAAACTAATACATGCATACCAATATTAGCAAGGTAGCTCTGAATCAACGCTGGTGTCAATTCCCCAGGTCTTCAACTGAACTCTGATACCCACATTTCCAGGTTTTTCCTGAGACTAATCTCAGTTTATCACTGATATTTCATTACAGGTTTAGCTATGATAATATAGTCCTAACTGGACTGATCTAAACAGTCCAGAAATGTCATTCCTGAGATCTTAATACAGACTCTCAAAAGAACATGACTAGTCTTTGTTTAGACAAGTTAAGGAAAATATTCTACAGCAGCAACCCATCAGTTTAATCAACTGCAATAGTCCCAACTATCTGTCATAGCAGTTTAGGAATTGAATGTCAGGTTTATGAAGAAGTTTGGGATTGATCAGGAACCTGGAAATCGAATGGGACTATGATAAAGATTTCCAGGTTCATCAATTACTAAGGTACTGATAGATAAAACCCAACCTCACTTGCACCCAATACATCGAATGGGAGCTAAACGTTGTTTCTCTCCTCTTTTACCACCTTTTTTTGAACACTTCATATAAGAAGCAAATAATAAGAACTATAAGTTTTTCACCAAGATATTATTAAAAAAGATTATAAAGACAAATGGAGCTTACCTCACCAGATCCCGACATGTTCACAAGTTTCTGAATAGACCTACAACAGCCTCTGGGTCAGACAAAAAAATTCATGTGGCAGAAATCCTACTGCAGTGTATTATACTACAGTTCAGTACCAGATACACAATGATGTACCATTACTGAGGGGTAAAATGATGAAAACATGTGGCAGAAATCCAATAATGAAAAGAACTAAAAAAACTCATGCAGAAGCAAATAGAGGAAAATTCTCATAATAATATGTAGAGAAATCAGCAGAATAGAGGAATTGACTTTTAATACTAACCAATGAGCATATATGATGTTGCTGTATATGATGGCATTCGGTGAGTTCAGTTGCTGCTTTGCCTCCTTAAACAACCTATCTGCAGATCTTCCATAAAAACATCTACTGTTTTAGCAAGCAAATTTTTGCAGTCAATAGAACATTAACAACTTCTAAGTTCTAACATGGCAATATCCTGTTAACGAAATCCTTCATATGAACAAATTAATGTAAACAATAGTTACATCAACTTCAACAAATGCAAAAGATTTCTCAGTAGGATGTGCAGTATGCGGTTCAAACTGCAAAAACCAAACCTAACTCAGTTTTGTATTCAAAATTTTGCAATTTGGTTTTGGTTATGGGTATACGATTTTCAGTCCTAACCGCATAAACAACATAATTTTACAACTCTGCACTGCCCCCATATGTGTGTGTGTGTGTGTGTGTGTGTGTGTGTGTGTGTGTGTGTGTGTGTGTGTGTGAGATGATAATATTTTTGCTATTAATGGAATGGTAGTTTTGTATTTAATGTGAATGATGATAGTTCTGACATCTCCACTCTTATGTAATTTTATTATGTTTTATAGTTATGGTAAATGTTATGTGACTATGTGATTAGGATTGAATTAAACGCAATTTGCAATACAGTTAGGTTAAATATAATTTTGACATAATGTGGTTAAGTTCAGCTTGGTGTTACTGTTATTCTTTGTGTCGGTAAATTTCTCTTATGGAAAAATATGATTCAATCGAATCGAAAAGACCAAGATGCACCCCTAACTCTCAGCATATTCAGAAAGCATAGCAAGAGAGGTATATATAATAACTCAGATTGAATATGAACAATATCCACCGATATGGTTGACAAACACACTTGTAGGTTCTTAAATCTTAACCAGTAAGTACAATTAGTACATCATGGTAAGGCATAAGTCCTTATTTGGCTTTTCTTTCCTTGAATTTGTTTCTATTAGTAGTGTTGCAGAAATTAACTTTAGTGTAAACCCTAGCACTTCCCTTTAAGATTATAAAAAGGGTTAGGACAACTGATTTTGGATGAAATTATCAAAACCTGATTTAGATTACATTTGGATGGCTGGTGTGCTTTTATACCCCTAAACTCAGATCTGGCATCCTGGTTCCTGACCAAGTATTATTCCTGTTTAGCTTCTTGTTTCTCGTCTTTGGGTTCTATTCCTAAATCACATGCGCTCTCAATAATCATAACACAGAAAAATGTTTGTTTCTATGTCGTGTACCATACCAGAGCCTTTAGGTACGGGTGTTATCAAACGTATCCTTGTTTTCATTTTGTTTGCCAATTCGCCCCCCTTAGTAAATGGAAACTATATATGATCATCTCATATGACTGAACTTATAGACTGACTCAGGTGGACTGACTAGTGCAAGAGAGTAAAAGTGACCATTTATGCATTTTCTGTTTAATCCAACAAAAAAATTCATTTTTTTGGGATAATCATAATTATGATTCGTATAAAAATAGTAATTATTTACCTCATCCAAAGTCACCTTCTCACAATCAAGCCTTACATAACCTTCACCATCAAGATTCGGATCAAGTTGTAGTACATCTAATGGTGCGCATGGCATGTACGTACTCTCTTCAGAACTTTCTAACTCGTAAAAACCTCGTGGTGGTGCTCTTAGAACAACATAATAAGTGATAGGTGTTTTATCTATGTCCTCGTGTGACGTCATAAGCATAATAAGTTGTCTAAATACTAAATATCAGAAAACAAAGAAAAGAAGAACAGTATGAATCAATCAACTAACCTTTTTTATGGTGTCTGGATCAATTAGCGGTTTTTGAGCATCTGTTATAGGCAAATCCTTAATGCTAGATAAGAAGAATACTTACCATGGTGCCAAGATCAAAATGTCTTTTCCTTCATTGCCTTTGCGACCAGTCCTACCAAGTCGATATATATATTGCTCTCTGTCAGCATGCACTCCAACCTAAAATAAATAAATAAATAAGCCTAGAGAAACTCTTACAGTGCATGATAAGATGAAAAAGAAAGGAAATACAAATGAAAGTAATGGCTTTATGATAATTAACAGATTGCTCATCAACATGAAAGTGACATGCATATGCATCCCAATTCAACACATGCATCACTATAATATTTACATCTACTTTAAAGAATCATGTAAATAATTACTTAGTTACAAATGAGAAGAGAGATATTATCATCCTTATAGTAATCTTGTTGCTTCATCTTCTTTTTCTGTAGAGTTCTTGGTTTGCCAACCTTTTGAGTAATGTAGCACCACCACCAGCTGATTAAATTACAGGGCCCATAGTTTGATAATATAAATTATCATCCTCAGTTGATTAACTTTATTTTGTATGCCAAAGCATGGACAAGACACAGGTAACTCTACTGCAAGCAACTTTAATAATGTAGGTTGAGAGAGAACCTGCATTCCGAAGTCGAACCAAACAAATCAATTAGATAGGTAAAAAATTGTCACACTTGATAACACTATAAACAGGCATTTGACAGTAAACTAAATAAATCAATTAGCTAGCAACTAGCAAGGACCTGCATTCCGAAGTCCCCAGCATTAGCAACCAGCAAGGACCTGCATTCCGAAGTCGAACCAAACAAATCAATTAGATAGGTAAAAAGTTGTCACACTTGATAATACTATAAATATGCATTTGACAGTAAAAGACATCATCATATATCACAACTATAACCAGAATCTTTATACGGCTATCTACAGTGCGTCATAAGACACCCTTTTCTAAGCCTTTCAAATTACCTATTCTCATATGATACCATCTCTGAACTAATTATCGGACAAGTTTTAGCAAAAAAACCACAAAGAATCATCATAAAAGCCCATATTTGTCTTAAATGGTTAAGCCATCTTCATTGCCCATAAAGAATACACAATGTAGAATACAAGTAGGTCTCCTGCCTTTCTATGGAAATATTCGCAAAGCTGCCAAAGCAAATGACTATCACAGCACAAGTAACTCTCCACTTTATCTACCCATCTTAAACCTGTCAATATTGTTCTCATTCGTCACTTCACCCTACAGTTGTCTATATTTACGTCAGACATATTGAACTACATGACCAATTTTTAATGACAAGTGGTTGGTGGTATACTCGTGATTCAATCTCAAGTAGTCAGAGGAATTAATGAAGATTGGTCATGATCCTGTGATTCTTACATGTTCTTTAATTATCTCCATCCATGTTAAGTTGGGTATTTTCTCTTCTTTTCTAAGACTTCGACCAAATCAAAGCACCTAACTTCATATCATACTACAAATCACCTATAATTATTGTGAAAGCCATCGTTCTACAGTTATCATGTATTTCTTTCCATAAAGAACTATTCCAATCGTTTCCATGTCTTTTTCCTCTACCAATCCCCAACCTTACCCATCTTCTGTTAGTATATCCTACATCCTAATTAAGTTCTCCCCCAAACAGTAGCATGATAATAAACTAAAAATTGAGAAGAAGAAGAAAATAGCGGGTCAGAATATAAAATGGTTAAAAGTTAAATATCAACGACTGATAATTAATAACATCATTCATATCAGCATCTTATAAAATGCACAATATGTAGGTAACATAAATATACAATCAAGAAAATAAATAGTCCTAACCAAAAAGAAAGATATGTAACTCCAAATAACAAAACATATCATGGTTAAATCCATAAAATGCATTTGTTTTTCTACCAACTGCAGTACCAATCTACCAATAACAAAAAGAATAACTTCGGAATCTTGACTACAAAAGCTATAGGGGTGAAAGAACCTAATAATTGTTAGAAATTGCATTCCAGAACAATAAAAATTAACGACTCTATTCCATATAAACAAAACAGACAGATGGAAAAAAGAGATCACACCATGGAAAAGCCTGAAAACAAATTCTTGAGTCATGTTATCATGTAGGATTGTCTGTGACGAATGGTTTGATAGCTTGGGCTGAGATAAGTCCTTTAGATTTTCATTACTAAATATAAAGAGGAGTCGATGTGTGCATCTACTTGTAAATCTTTAACAACAACATTCCTAACAATATGACTAGCAGAAATCATGTATATAGGTGGATTCTTTTCGTTACTCTCAATTTCCCCCAAAAAGACTCGAAGAAACACTAAAATTGTCATACCTTCTTCTTCCTCCTCGTCTTCATCGTCATCCCTGTTGATTCTACCGTTACTTTCCTTGTCAGCCTCTCGTCCTTCCTCTTCCTCCTAAAACTCTACCAAATTTGTAGAAACAATGCAAAAACACCCAAAATTAAAGCAAATGAGACTATTGATAGAAAGAGAAGTACTCACCTTCATCATCAGAGATCATAGCTCTCCCACCTATGTCGTAGGAAGGAGAATGGATACAGGAACCCTAGCCCCAACCCTAATTTAATGGACAGATCAAACCTTTATTCTATCACGACGAACAAATCAATGGCATAAAATGGAAACCCTAGCCTGGAATTAGGGTTTATGTGAGTAGAGGGAGAAGATGGAGAAATCCTAACTGTCGATCTCGAGGAGGTGAGGAATTGAAACCACGAAAGTAGAGTCGAGAAAGAGAGAGAGAGAAAATAAGAAGAAGAAGAAAAAGAAGAAAGGCCTGGGAGTGAAGGAAAGAGGGTTGAAAAGTTTTTCTTAGATGAAACTGGTGGGCGGGTTCTGAAAAAATTGGCGCTATTTTTTCATCTTTACGACGTTTATTGTATGTCGTGTTTGGTATAAACAATTACGACATTGTATGCATGTCGTCAATAGTATAAACAAATGTAAGATATTTATATTTCGACCCTTTTACGACATTTAGTGAAATGTACGTCGTGAACCAATTATTTACGGCATGCTATTTATGCACGTCGTAATTTCAATGTCGTAAAAAGTCATTTTTCTTGTAGTGATCCTATCTAATTGGGAATTCCCACATCCTATAAATAGGCAGGTACTCCTCCAACTTTTATTAATTTATCCACAATTTATATCCACAAATTCTTCACAAAATATGTGTATCGTGTCCGTGTCCGTGTCCGTGCCTTCCTATCCACTATTTATTTTTACAAATACATTATCTTCATCGCGTCCGACACACCCGGACGCATCTTTTCGTCACCATCATCGTGTCGGACACACCCGACACGACCCAATTCCTAACTAACCCTAAGAACCTAACCATGCCCCTGTCCTCCCTCGCCACCGTGGCCGCTTCCCTTCCAACTCCTCCACGGCATGGCCGACTTCCCGCCAGCCTTCCAGTTTCCCGATAACTCTACGACCTCCACCACTCCCCGTCGATCACTATACAACACCATCACCACAGCCAACATCTTGGCTCACCGCCCGCACCTTCGGCACCGCCATAGCCACCCACCAGCGCCATCCCGGCCTCCCGTGCGTGCCCTTCGACTCCAATAGGAACCCAAATCACCTCGACTTCTCGACCAGCCAAGCCCTCGGCCGACACTGCAACAACCATCTTTGACCACCACCTTTACCACCGGCCAACCCGCTGTCACAACCACCACCATCAAGAAGAGTAGGAAGAAACCGAAAACTCACCTCCATTCGTCGACACCATCCGCGCCCCACACCACGGCCGCTGACCCGCCGCGACCCCTGTCCAATTTCTGCGGTGGCTCGTCAGATCCTTGCCGTCGACAGCATGCACCACCACCGCTTCACCATCTGGTCGCCGGATCCGCCAGCGCCTTCGTGCGACGCCTCCCCGCGATCGAGCACTGCTGACCCCGGCGTCCACCTAGCGCCGAGCCAAGCTATCCGTCGCCGCCCCCATCAGTCCGGCCACCCCCGTTCTCCTTCCTCACTGCCCTCGCCTTGGCCGCCAGATCCGCCGAACCTCGCCGACACCCAGCGCCTCACCGCCTGAAACCCCTCATCCCGCAGCTCCTCCGCCGGACCCGAACCTTTCCGCCCCCTTCTCCCACACCTCTCCGCCGAGCACCCGCCTTCGCCGCCCGCCGGAGCCGAGGCCGAGCTCCCTCGATTGTGCCGCCTCTCCGCTCTCTCTCTCCCTTTCCATTTTTTCTTTTTACACTCTCTCTCCTCTTTTTTGGGAGAAGCATCCGAATGGGTTGCTTTTGTATTGTTTTGTTTTAAGTGTTTTTTTTCTTTTCCTTTTTCCTTTACATCTGTTGTTGGTTTGATTATTATTATTATTTTGTTTTTTATATATAAGCAAAGACAACAGACTTTTCTATTGATATTATTATTATTATTATTATTATTATTATTATTATATTTCAAATACTTATAGTGATCTGTTAATTTTAGTTATAATTATCATTTGGTTATACTGTAAAGTATTAAGAAGGGTATGATGGTATTATTATTAGTATCATTATTCAGTTATTATCCCAAATATTTCTTAAATAAATATGTATATCAAATAAACTCCTAGAAATTATTTTTGTAGCAAAATATATATTATAATTTGGGTCTTAGCCTAAAAATATTTCCTTTAGTTTTTATTCTATCAAATATATTTTTGACTAGTAATACATAATTTTCCAAATTATTATACCTAAAATATTTTCAAGTATTTTCGTAAAATTTTGTTACTAATAAAAAGATAGTTTCAAGTAATAAAAATATTTTCTAAAAAATAGTATATATATTTATATTATATATTAGGATAATGATGATTATCATTTGTTGATAGTCATTAATTTTATCATTACTATTATTTTCATTAGCTATACCAATTTCATTGTTGATATTTTATTATTATTATATACAATAAAATATCTACAAAATATATTATTATTATTGGTAATTTAAATAAAGTTTTGCATAAAATTATAGTTTTGGTATAAGATGATTTTGCATGACTTTCAAATATTTATCAAAGACTATTTTACTAATAAAAATATATAGTTTTCAAATATAATAAATATTTTTTTCAAAATAGTTATTTATTTATATTTTTTTTTCTTCGATTATCTATTCTTGTCCATAACTAAATCAAATCACTTCCACCTTCTTGCAAATCTCAAACTTCCTCATATCGTTCCTAGTCAATTTGACCGTCTTGGACACAATAGAACCGTCCGCATCGTTATCTGAGGTCACCTTGCATAGTTGTTACACCAAATTCGCAGATCGTGCCACCTTGATCATTGCAGTACACCAGGCGTCCTACCAGGCAAGACACCTTGCCATTTGTTATTTAATTATTTTAGCTCATATTTCATGCATGTTCATTATTTTCTCTATGCAAAATAAACTGTGATACATGGCATAACCAGTTAGAATTTACTGTTCAGTTTCTTACTATGTTTTATTTTCTTACACATTAAACTTAGAGTTAAGGGACCACCCTTTGTGTGTTGCATTCATAGGCCTTGACACGTTTATACCACGTTGTTGTGTGTCACATATAGGACTCGGACATGCGTGATTGGCTGGCCACCAGTACGTATAAGCCGTGCGTTAGGAAATAACTGCTAATAGATTTGTATGCTAGAAGACTTAGCAGTTATGAGTTGGCATTGGACGGGAAGAACATGATTGAAAGTTGACTACCACCCTATCTATCGTAGACTCGCTCGCTACTGAGGAACGATAGGTAGACTATATGCTATAGACTCGCTCGGTACTGAGGAATAGTATATGGTGTTGTGACTCGCTACTGAGGTACTGTATTGGTATTTTTTTGACCTGACCGGGTAGTCATGCGACCATGAACTGTTCTTAAAACTGTATTCACCTAGATTTGGTTAGGCGCCCTTATCCGTTAGGTATGAGTACCTTTGGTTTGGGTACTTGTATCTGACCGTGGCTTGGAACAATAACTTGTCGCGGATTAGTTTGTCACTTCTTGTCCTTGTTTGGTTGTAGGTGTGACTCACTACTTAGATAAGAAGGTATTGAACCTTGTTAGGGTCCGGATACCATATTGGATTCATAGCATGAAAAGATACGTCACCGTGAATTAGTTTACCATCTCCTGTCCTTGTTTGGTTGGGAGGGATGGTACACTCGTTCAATAGGTGTGTATTGGACCATGTTATAATTCAATTGACTTATTTATTTGAGCAATATTTATTCAGTTTATATGGCATGATATTATGTGTCTTGTTACGTCCCTCTGAGGACCTGGTTATCTCGTCAGGTGTGTGCTATTGTCTTTCGCAGGTGTTCTAGCTTTAGCCGTTATCATCGCTATTTCTTCGAGGATGTTCAAAAGGTGTGTATTGGACCATGTTATAATTCAATTGACTTATTTATTTGAGCAATATTTATTCAGTTTATATGGCATGATATTATGTGTCTTGTTACGTCCCTCTGAGGACCTGGTTATCTCGCCAGGTGTGTGCTATTGTCTTTTGCAGGTGTTCTAGCTCTAGCCGTTATCATCGCTATTTCTTCGAGAATGATTGCATTTGGATCGTCTTCGCTTCGCTCGCCAAAATCTTTCTTTTGTTATTTATTTCTTTTCATAAGTTGGTAGTGGATTTGTCTCCGCCTAACTATATGTACCAATGATAATTCATAGTGATTATATGATATCTTTTATTCATTCATTTCATGGATGAGATTAGATTATTCCTGGTTTACTGCATTTTACAGCTTATGTATTCATACGAGGTTTCCATATATTGGAGTATACTTCGTATGTATACAGCTGGCATGTCTATGTACCTAGTCCTACGTATTTTGGGACAGGGGCGTTACACTTGTGAATCGAGAGCTTCTGTCTGCGCCCGTTAACGCAGGCATGGAAGTACTTCGAGTTTTTGTCCCCCTCGCTGTCCCATTTCAGCCTCGTTTTCTGCTTCCAGAAATTGGTCTCCACTTTGATCCTGAATTTAAGCATCGCCTTGGTGAGGCTGAGGGCTCTACTAGCCGCTAATGAGCGATCTGTGACGACCAGGGCTTCGGTGCGGGTTACGTCGTCCTCGGCTACCCAAACGGCTTGAAAGATATCTCCGTAAGCAAGCTTGCTCCAAACGGATAGGGCTTTCCTGGTGGCTTTAAGCTTGTTGCTCACCCGAACAAGGGGGTCGGGGGAGTCCTCACTGTTCCATGCTTCCGCAATGATACCCAGGTATTGAGGTTGCCCAGTCCAGAGATCGAGGAATTGGAAGTTCTTTTTGGATAAGGTGGTCTTATTTTTTATCTCAACCAACAGGGGGTTGTGGTCTGATTTTGTGGAGTTGAGGTGGGACAGATTGGTTGTGATCCCCATTCCGTGCCAGAAGGCGTTCGTGAGGGTCCTGTCAAGTCTAGAGTATTGACGCCGGACGCCATCCTGCATGTTGTACCAGGTGAATGCGTTGCCAGAGAACTGGAGAGAGGTTAGGTGGGCATTGAAGATGAAATTGTTGAAGTCTAGCATGGCCGGGGCGGGAGGTCGGCGACCCCCGAATTTCTTCGCACTACATGTGATCGCATTAAAGTCCCCTATACAAAGCCAAGGGGAGTTGGTGTTGAGGTGATGGATGTCAAGGAGATCGTTCCAGAGTTGTTTCCTCTCCGCAACGTCGCAGCTACCATGGACCGCTGAAAGGATGACGCGCTCGGGAAGTCTGGGGTGGTCGAACCAACAGGAGAGGGCCTGCTGGGAGTCCTGGATGACTCCTAGTTTGACGTCCTCCGTGCAGAGGATCCAGATATCGTGTCTGCCTGCAATGGCCGTAGGAAGGCCCAGTTGTATTTGGATGGATTTTAATCTTTTGGGGGGAATTTTGGGTTCGATGATGATGAGAATGTCTATCTTATGGATTTTTCGCAGATTGGTTATTCTCCTGACCGTCGGTTTATTCGCCAGACCGCGGACGTTACAGGATAGGATGTTAAGCATTAAGGATGTTGGGGGGTTTTTGTTCCGCTTGGCGATGGATCTGGTTTGGATGGTGGCGGTTTCAGTGGGTCCGCTGTTGGCATTGGCCTTGCTCGAGGTAGAGGGTCCTGCCTCTGTGGATGTGGGGTGATCATTGCTTGGTTGCTCCTTTGGGGTCGGTAACTGACTGACCGATTCTCCGGCGGAGTCCAGGATCGGATTCTCTGGTGGGATGATAATGGAGTCGCTGGTGCTCCCTGTTAGGAGACTTGTTTGCTGGAGAGGGAAGCCCGCGGCTTGGATCTAGAGACCTCTCTAAACTAGATCTGGCCCTAGAATGGCTAGGGCCTCAACCACGGGGTCTTCGGTGGTGAGTTGTTGGTTGGCTACGATTATGTCGGTGAGCTGTTCTGCTCCTTCTATATTGGGGGAACTCTCGGTGAGCACCCGTTCGACAAGGGGAGAGGCTGTCTCCGCTTGGTCTTCCGCGTCCTCTGATTCGAGAGCGTCGAACTGGTTGGATAGGGTGAGGGCTTGGGTGCTGTGTGGGATTAATGCTTTGATAGGGGAATCACTCCTGTCGGGCGAGTCGTCGCCTGAGGCAAATCGGGTGTGCGAGTTTGGGCGGAGAAGGATAGGTGGCAATGGGGTTCTCCCTTCTGCTAGCTCGCTGTCTTTTTGGGGAGGTTTCTTCTTTAGTTCTGGATGAAGTCGGTGGCAGTACTTTAGGAGATGACCTCTTATGTGGCAGTGGTTGCAGAACATGACGTGGTTATCGTAGAGGATTTGTTGAGTGTGGGTTCGGTTGCCCAGCTCGATGGTGATAAAGTTTGGTGGTTCGGTGGTCAGGTCGAGTTCCACACAGATTTTGGCATAGTGGGCTTTGGTGAGATTGCTGGTCTCGGGGGCTGAGGCCACATAAGTGCCGAAAGAGTTAACGATACGCCTGAGAGCCGCTGGGACAAAGCAAATGAGGGGCAGATTAGGTAGAGTGATCCAGGTGGCGACAGTCGCTGAGTCTTCTTCAGTACTAAAGCTGGCGGACCACTTGATGATCTTCATCTGGTGGGAATCAATCCTGCATGTGCCTTTGGACCAGACCGTCTTGTGGTCTAAGTCGAAAGAGAGGTGAAGGAGAATGTGCTTAGGATCGAGGGGAGCTACACGGTATTCCGCTGTGAGTCTCCAGCTGGCTATAGTCTCCTGCACCCTGGGGAGCTTGGGACAACCAGATGAAAATTTGAGAATGAAAGTATGGGGGAATGATTTCGATAGAGAGGTCATCTCCATGTCAGTGAATGGAACCGAGGGCACCGGTGATTCCTGAGAGTACTCAATGTCCGTAAGACTGATGTCAGGGACTAGAGGCGTCTTAGCTGATGCCAGATCCGGATGCAACTTGTCTGCGAAGGTCGGCGGAGGGACCGTAGGGGGCCCTCTAGGGGGGGCCCGCTACGGTCGCTGAGGTAGGCACCACCAACGGACCGGCGGTGACTGGAGGAGGAGGAGAATGAGCGGCTTGGGTGATCATAGCGGGGTCCACTGGCTCAGTAGCACTGGGGACAAGAAGGTTGTGTTCCAGGTGTCGGTCCACCATGACCAATGGAACGGTAGGAGGGAAAACAGGAGGTTCAATGGGGGGGGTCGGGGGCCTCTGATTGGGGTTGGGGGGCAGAGAGGCCTGAAGAGGGGAGGGATGGGAGAGAGGGAGGGAAGAGAGCCTGGTATTGATGGCTCTGCTCCTTCCTTCCGGGATAGCCGACGAGCGTATTGGGTGGTGCGAGGAGTGAGTTGGCGAAGTGGGGGGATTGGAGAGCGGTGGAGGGGACGAGGGGAGGATCGGTGTAGATGGGGTGCTGAGCGAGGGACACGGGCTGGGGAGTGGGCCCACCAGAGGGAGGCGGATAAGAGGGTTGGGAATACGCTGAGAGGGGCCTGGAGCGTAAAAAGCTTCGAGAGAGCTTGGGGAGGCTCCTCCTGGGATAAGGGAATTTATGGGATATGAATACGCGGGCTGAGACCCGAGCGCGTAAACAGCAGAATCGGGGTCCTGCGCATAACAATAAGTGGAGCGGTGGGCCCCGCCTGAGAGAGGTCGGCTGCGTAAACACTAGAGTTGGGGGGAGTCCCTACCGCGTCCAGGGGAGGGGGGCCACTAGAGCGGTCAGCCGCGTAGGCTAATGAGTATGGGGGAGTCCCTAGGGCCACCTGGAAAGCTACACCGGGCGCTGCAGAAGGAATGGGATGAGGGGCCCATTGGAGGTATTGGCTGCATTGGCAGCGTAAAAGGCTACGTAGGGAGCCCCGCCAAGAGACCCTCTCTCAGCTGCTTGGGGGGTTAATCAATGCGCTGAGGAATAGATGGGAGGGGGGGACCCACAGGAGTGGGAAGCTGCGAATGACGCAGGGTTGGGAGCAGCGCCCGGTGCTATTAAACCTTGCGCGGAGGAAATGATGGAAGGGGGGCCCACTGGAGTGGGAGGCAGCATAAAATGCTGAGTTGGGAGTAGCGCCCGGAGCATTAAATCCATAATTGGAGAGGGCCCCACCGAGAGACCCTCTAATAGCTGACTGGGGAACGAATCCGGGAGCATAAACTGCTGGTTGGAGGTGGGTCCCACTGAGGGAAGCTGCTGGCGTTGGGCGAATACGCTCGCCAGCAATAAATGGAGGGTGGCTCGCCACGTTATGATGGTTGACTGAACCGATCACGTGGTGCCTGAAAGGACAGCCCCCCATGCCTGCACAGCAGGTGGGTGACTCTCCCGAGGAGTGGGCTGCTCCGTTCGAATTTCGAACCGGAGCGGGAAAGGAAAATTGAGCGGTGGGTGGCTGAGGAGGAGTGTGGAAGCTCCGGGCGGGATCGAGAGCCGGGAGGTCGGTCCCACCTGACACAGGGGCTGTGCACGCGGGAGCAGGAGAGGGGGCGTAGAGGTCGCTGGGAGGCGGAGGGGTGCGAGAGACTGGATTAGGCTCTGAGAGGGGGTTGAGCAAGGGGCTGCGGGGGCGGCATGAGGATCGGACACGTTGGGGTTGGAAAGAGGGGGGCCTGGAGGAGGGAGGGGAGCTGATGGGGAGTTGCGGGAGGGGGGGTCAGAGTGTCACGCCCCAGAACCAGAATACTGTAGAGCGGGGGCAGACATAGCCAGCTACGTATACGAAATGGATTCCATCTCGCTATACGGTCACGACTGTCTAGATACATGAGGGTTTAACTACAAGCCAACAGTCTCTTATGGTCATAAACAAGCCTAGTGTCTCAATCACAAGCAAGTAAGTAAATGTTACAAGATGTAAGATCACCAAATATACAATAGTGAGGCGTCCCAAACATTACATATTCAGTTGATCATGAAGCTAGTCGTTACAAAATGTTAGGACTAGCAAGAGTTTTAGTCATACAAGATCAACCCTAGGATCTGTCAATCATTTTACAGTCCGTAGGCAGACAGTAAGTAAGTACAATCGAGCTAAACAGGTGCTCGTCGGCTAAACACCTCAAAAGAATATTTTTACAATAAAGTGGAAGATCAAAAATAAACCCACTCGTTGCCCTGGTTACGTCTAGTCGCCACCATCGGGCTGGAAAGTCGGTAGATCCTCTGGAGCTGCTCCGAAATCTGGCCATACAAAACCAGCTGGGTCAGATCCCAAAAAGAGCAAGTGCCACAAAGGAGGCTTCACTTAGGAACTAAAACCAGCAATATCACAGAAGATAAAATTTAGTAAAACTGGAAAGATATAGCATCTCGAGGATATATGGTAAGATAACCATGGAACCATTCAGATAGCCAGATTACAATCCTTAAACCAAATAAGGACCTGGATTGTAACCCTTCATCAGAACCGAACTTGGTTTCTCCCATTTATCAGCAAGATAATATAAGAAAAGCCGGACATGTAACAATCTTATACATGATCAATACAAGACTAGACTGATTATTCCCCATTCAACAATCACGGCCAATCAATAAGTACGGCTTGATACTTTAACAAACTAGGGTTATCACAGACCTAATTACTAACAAGATGCAACGAGATTATTCTACAGCCACAAGCCCTGCAGACCATCCAGGTTACCCAGGTCGAAATTAGGGGTTGAATTCAAGTGGGTACATCATCCAGGAAACGCATGTACCCTTAGGTAGCTTGAAGGGTGCAACACATGACAGTGTGTTGGAAATATGCCCTACTCGCCGGCAGGCTACAGATCCCAAGCGCGCCCAGGTAACGGGATTGCCTGTAGCTGGGAGATCTCTTTATGACTAATATATTAATCTAGTTATTAGCCTTAGTCCATTTCAGTAGGTACTCCTGACCGTGGTACTCAGGAGTCCCATCCTAGACATGATGTAATACAGGACTGGATTATTTGTACAAGCACAATCGCCCACGGTATCCAGGTCATTTATACAGGTCATGTCATGTCAGGTAGCCGTCGCAATAGCTTATCAAGATATATCATGTCAGGTTTACTTGTCAGGAGTGCGCCACGACGGGCCACTATCATGTTATGCTAGTTCCTTGTCACACCATGTCATGTACAATTGTCATTTCAATCATGTCAATCAAATCGTAATTTATCAAGTTCAGGACAAAAGGCGTAAGGATATAAAATGGACGTAAAAATATACAATAAATGTAAAGGTGTACGCCATAAGAACTCAAGTTATACTGAGAGTTACATGGCATGGGCATAATAGTAATAATTAAAATATTCATAAAATATAAGCTATGAAAGAGCCATGCGGCTCGGCATATGCGGCCAGAAGTGATCTCATGCGGCTGGAGAGGGAGCAGTCTAAGCGCCTCGGGATGGAAGGGTCATGCGGCTGGCGGAGGGAGTCGAGTTCATGCGGCTGGGGAAAGAAATCCATGCGGGTCGGGGGAATTAAGAGCCCATGCGGCTCGGAACAAGAGCAACTCATGCGGCTAGCGGAGGCAGTAGAACATATGCGGCTAGCGGGGGACAGGTCTCATACGGCTGAAGGGGATGAGTCCTTATGCGACTGGGAAAAGGACTAGTCCCCATGCGGCCAGGGAATGACAGTTGCATATGCGGCTAAAAATGACGGGCGCATATGCGGCTGGCGTGAAACCGAGCCTATACGGCTGGCAGGTTGAGGGTCCAAGCGGCTCGAACGAATCCGGGTCATGCGGTTAGGCCCAGGCAATAGTGCATGCGGCTGGAACTGACTTGCCGCATGAATGTTCATGCGGTCAAGTGCTGCCATGCGGCTCGGGACTGTGCTTCTTTTCCAAATTTTCGAGAAGAAGTACACCATGAAGCCATGGCTTCCAAGCTGCATAAAACCTTCATCCGGAGTCCAAATCTGAACTTCCATAGGTCAAAACGGGGCAGAATAAAATTCTCTACAACATGGAACCATCAAAACTTAGAAATAACAAGATTAAGTAGATCAAAACCCAAGAATTCCAAAAATAAAGTAAACTTAGATCTACAAGAATCTAGCCATGGAAAGTGGAAATGCCAAGTACTAAAGTAAGTTAAAATGCTGTAAGGAAGAGAATGAAGCAATAAAATTGGAGTTCCTCCATGAAGCAAGTTGCACTTGCCTAGACCCCTCTCTTGGTAGGTGAGGAGTTAATGGAGGAACGAAAAAGAGTAATGAAGAAGAGAAGGAAGTGGAGGTTATAAATGGTAGTGGTGGTGGTAGGTAGGGGTTCACCTTGGTTCATAATGAACAAAAGCAAACCGAGCCAAGCCGAAACCAACCCAAGAATAAACAAGCCATGAAGAAAACTAAGTAAGGAATCATGCAATACAGATAAATACGTACAGTATTCCAAAATACGTATACGAACCACACGCATTACCGGAGTGAGGGGCGCAGAGAAAGGAGGAGTAGACGGATCAACTCCACGCAGTCAGCCACCAAGGCAGAGCCATGGCTGGCACGAAACGCGGAGGGAGCTGGAGAAGGGAAGCCCTAGGGGCTTCCCTGGGAGGGAGGAAGGGGGAACACGGGAGGAGAGAATAGGAGATATATATTCTATCTATATAGATATATATATATATATATATAGATTATTATATATATATTATAATATAAAGGTGTAT